>JASFXZ010000002.1:24644605-25244605 GCA_032209605.1 Mactromeris polynyma | reverse complement strand
TTAGCAAAGCAAAAATATGTTCACGAAAATAAGAGTAAATGCAGTGAAAAGACCGACGGTGTCCAACCTCCATGGTTTAGCAGGAGGTTGTACAGCGATAGTATAGAGATGTGAAGTCCGAGGCTGGACTACAGTTTTCCCATCAAATCACCTCAATTCAACCCTGTACAGGAGTTTGAAGATTTTCTTTCTGACATAACTGTTGTTTTGTTCCTCCTGTTTCATGTTTCTTCTATCATTCTCCAACCTTGATACTGCTATCCCATCAACTTCTGCCTTGCACCTGACTATTTAATGTATATTGATTAAATTGAACTGTTTCAAACACATGCTGTTGACTCTACATTTCATTTAAAATAGAATTTATAAGTTTATGTATTGAGTAATAATTATATGTACACAGCATATTTAAAGATTGTTTGTTTCTGACAAATATACCACAGTACCACTACCATACTGATCTCAGGAACATACATGTATATGATGGAATTAAGAGATTGGAACAAGGACTAGAAATAAATATCTTCATTCTAATGAGAACTATTGGAACTCAGTCTATTTCAAAGCTCCATTTTGTAATTCGTGAAACATAAATTGAATCATGGTGATGATCTCATAGTGATTTTAGCCCAATCTTATCTCTCAAATAGTTGAATGTAAGTGACAAAAAAAATCTTACAAGATATGCGTCAGCAGAAACAAAAATAATAGATGCAAACTGAGTGACACCAGTCTGAACCCCATATAATAATGTCAACATACTCAAAGTTGTAAGCTGGGGAGTTCCAGGCTGGGGTGGGTTTTGTTCCAACTTCTTCATAACTACAAATAAAAACATTCATTCTCAAAATAAATCCACAGAGATCAGAGATTTTTAGGATTTTACACATTGATGTTGTGGTTATTTCAACATATCCTTTTTACAAAATCCACTCATCAGATATATTTATAAGGTAAATGAATTTTGTAAAACAATAAATAGGAATTTTGTAAAACAATAAATAGGAACCAGGGGGGCGTTTTATTAAACTTCGTAAAATAGTTCGTACGAATTTCTTAAATTCTTTCGTAAAAAAATCGTACGAATTTTCCTACGAGTGTTTTATTAAAGTGTTCGTACGAACTGACTTTCGTACGAACTTCGTACGTAATAAAAAATCGTAACTCTCTAAACGGAGGTAGAATAACAAGCGTCTACGAGAGAACTGTCAAACATCTAGTGTAAACAAACAGTCGTCTGCATATTGACAACAATGACAGCTGTCAGTGCCAAGATTAAAAAACCGAATTGGTCTGAGGCTGAGGTTCTCTGCTTGGTAGACAATGTCACGGCTGCCGATATTGTAGATAAAAAGTTTAGTAGCACCGTGACGGCGTCTTCCAAGCATAGATTTTGGGATGAAGTGGCGGAAAGGTAAGTCGAATATCCTTTTTTGACTGCTTACATTATGCGATATATTTGATTTATCCATTTACCCTGCTGAAAACGACGTTTATCACACTATCGACTAGTTCATAATAGGATATGTCTGTCCATCCATTCAATATGACGACGACTAAGGGAGCTGCACTTATCGCCTCTTAAGTCAAACCCGTTATTATAAACTTGTTAGTGAAATTCACAATCAATTTGACTCGTTATAAGTTCAGAAAATACAATGTATAGGTGAAGAAGTGTTGTAGTTATAATACTGAACGATGGTTGAGTTATATTGGTCTGAAAATTGAAAAAAGTAGACTCAACACAGGCTGAATCATGATCATCAATCACATAGCCTACTCTAGTTAGTATGTCAGACACGTCTTGTAGTGTTCAGCTTTAATACGTGGAAATAAAAACAATAACATTTTAATACATGTAGTATGTCTGTATTTATTTCAGAATAAATAGTATAGGTGTCTGTACGCGGACACAAGAAGAAATAAAAAAGAAATGGGCTGATCTGAAGGTATGAAAACTTAGATAAAGACATAAAGTAACTTTATTATGTATTTAATTTCAAGAGCATAAACGACTAGATTATTCCAAAATGTGACTAGTTTACCAATCATGTAAATGACAGTTGATATATTTTGATAAATCATGTAAGGACGACAATTAAGCATTACATGATACAATGTTTTGCAACATATTACTATAAAAAACACATGCTAAGCATCATACAAGAGAAACACCGGTCAAACAATTTACACACTACATTTAACACTGTTCAAATTTTGTTCTTAGCTCATATAACCCTGATAGTCCTATACATAATCATCAAGATACTTGGGCTTTTTGAGTTCACGTCCAAAACGTGACCGACCGATAGGTTGACTACTGTCCAGATTCTCAGTACTCGGTGGAATTCTCTCAGACATCATTGGGTTCATTCTGGATTCATTCTGGACATTAACGCGAACTGATTGTTCATGCTGATAAGCCATATGAGGTACTGGTATGATCCATGATGGACAAGTTACACCGCTTCGTGTTCAAAAAGTCATGTCTTTTAATGTTTCTATAGCTGTGAACACCGAAATGCATATCAAATTTCCTAAAAAACAGTGTCCACATCGTACTTATTTTCGGCTGGGCGAGCTTGCACATTTTTACTGCGACCTGGCTTGTCGTGCAAGCCCAATGCGTCTCTAAATGTACCACAAAATCACGTTTGTATTGTTCCCAATCTGGTGCACTGGTAGTCGTGTCGGTTGGATTCAATCCAGGCAGATTCCTTACGCCGATGGACGAAATCGTTAGTCCTGTATATCAATGAATGCTTCAATAATTTGTCGGGCACACTATAATCACAAATAAAACCTTCTGACAGCCGATTTCTTCGGATATTTCGCCACTTCTAACACCATGTAATAACTATAAGAGCGATGCCATTGTGTAACGTTTATTATCCGGCTCATATAAACATAATCTACTGCACAACAGTTTCTACATGAATTAGCTCCCTTGCTACATACAGTATATTACAATATAGTATATTACAATGACCATGTGTAACATCTTGGAAACAAGTTAAGATGGTGGTTAACAAATAAGGCGTTTATATAAAAAAAGGGCATAATACAAGTTTTAATAATAATCTGAAATACCTATTGAGATGAATATTATTATTAAAAGCTCTTGTCAACCAGTTCATTTTTATTTCAGTCATCTACGAAGAAAAAGGGACAGTCAATCGCAAAATGGCGTAAGGAGACGGGTGGTGGTCCTGCTCCTTTCAATTTGAAGGAGTATGAAGAAAAGGTATTTATTCCATATTCCAATATCACAATTATGCTATTATATAAACTAATAAAAACAAGTGAAAGCCTGTTATTCCTCTTACCCAGTGTGTGTTCAAATATAACATTCATGTAATATTTATTTAATTGAATCTGCTGGTAATATAATATAAGTAAAATAATATAAAAATGGACAAAGAATGAAAAATACTCATATTTAAATCAATTAGATATTGTGTATATTTGTAGATCCTTGGATACATTCCACAAGCAACTGTTGTGGGTATTGAGGGAGGATATGACTCTTTTCCAGTTACTGGTAAGGCAATGCAGTAATTTATATTTTTTCTTTGAAAAGTGGTTCATTCCATTCAATATTTGGGATTATATGGCATGAAATGATACTTTGTAGATATTAATTAGATAGTACTTGTGTGCAGACTGATCTGGATCAGTAGTGTTTGCACCTATGATAACAGTTATTTGTAATAATCAGATTTAGACATACTTTTAGCTGAATAAATGTAGCTTTATCTTGTTAAACTGACAGCAAAGGTAAAACAATTATACAGAATAATTAACTACCTGTAGTAGTTGATAACTGACTTTGTAGTAGCTTTTTCTATCATGATTCTGTATATTGGTGATTTTGAGCCTATATATTATGTATTTTTAGAAGAACCTATATCTACAGACACAAATCCTGGTATATGTGCTGTCAAGCAACCAGAAAAATGTCTACAGGTAATAATCATATATGGCACAAATTTATCTCTTATTCTATGGTCTCAAAGTAATATTTGTATTCCATTGGCTAGTACATGTGATATTTATGGTGTTAATAATTGTATATTTATTATTATTATACCGTTATATATATCATTAATAGTGAACAAAAATTTATAATATTACTGTTAACATGTGATCAACTAGAACTAAGTCATGTAAAATTATATTGATGAAATATTGAATACTTTTGTATACTGATTTTAATTTTAACAGTAGATTAATGATATACATATGTGTCTGTATTCACTACTTGTGACAAAAAATGGATAATATGGATTAAATTGTAACCAATTAATGAAAAACATACATAATTTAGACTCCAGAGACATCTACAGCAATATGTGAAGCTGGATCTAATTCTATTAATGATGTAATAGAAATTGAAGAAATAAAAAAAGGTAATATGAAATATAATACAGTTATACATTTTAAAAATTGTCATTATCTGACAAGCTCTTCCATTTGAAATCAATGCAGGAGGCTACTAAGCGCTTTGAAAAAATCTTAGGTTTTATAACCTCAGTGAATTAATGTCAGGCATAGGTGTGACTCGAACCTGCATCCTACTGATTGTCATTAGGGCGTGAAAACGAGTGATCATGGAGTAAAGGGTTAAATAGTTATTGCTTAAGAATTATGTATATCATATAGCAACATTGTAGTCATTTCCAAGTGTACAAGACTTTTTAATGCTTTTGTACTTTATAGTCTGATTGCACAGCGATGCGAGTCATATGGTCAGGCGATTAATGTGCCTCTCCAGATGAAATAATTTTAATTTATTACAAATTTAATGTAATCATATCTCTGCTTTTTGTGCTCTGTATTGAATGGATTGTTTTACAGATGTTGACATGCCAGAAGGGTATAAGAGAAAAATCACAGACAAAGAATTTAAAGGTATCTGTTTGACATTTTTTTTGTATTTTCTTGCTTAAGCTTCAGTGCAAATAAATCAATTGAAGAAAAAGCGAGTTTGCTGTTAATGGTATGATTGTTGAAATAAAATATTTTGATCAGAACTATTATAAAGCATTTTAACTTCATTGTGCCAATTTATATGGATGAATAAAAAGTTGGCCAGGCATTTCAACCTGTATAGATACTAAGTCCAGCAATTGGGTAGTGAAATAAATTATTGTTCTAAAGACAGCAGGTTTGATGTGACCAGTAAATGAACGATTTTAATTATGGAGTATTTGGAATAATTTTGGTAAAGGTCACCATTACATGGATGGTAGAGTTCATTTAAAATCTTGAGGGAAGGGCTTATGTTTATACATTTCTTTGCATTCCTTTGTTTTTATGTGTTTTCCAGCTCTTCCTGCATTTGAGAGGGAGTATCTTAACATCGAGTGGGAAAAGTTGAAAATGAAGAAAAGAAAATTGGAAATACTACAAAACAGTCTGGAACAAAAAAATATTGATGTCCCATTTACATACCTTTATGAAAATTGATTTTACATTAACTAAGTACAAAATTTATTAAAAAACCTTCCTGTCCTTACCTTCATTGTACAAATCTTATAATATTTTAAATTAGTTTTTAATGCACTGAAATTGAGACAAGAGAAACTTACAGTAATTGCTCCATAGTCATATTTGCTGTTCATGTTCTTATGTTAACGTATAGTTACATATAATTAGTATTGTGTAACTTTAAGACACTGAAATAGTATTCCATTACTGCTTACATTAATTTTCATTCACATACAAAAATAGCTTTGTTCTGTTCAGTGTTTGCTTAAATTACATTGCATTAAAAACTAATTTAGCAGAGTTGACAATAACTGTGCCATTTTCGATTTCTAAACTATGTGATCCTTATCTAAAACGCATTCGTTCTTTTCTAATGTTTTCATTTTTAATAATTTATAGTTACTTTTCAAATGTATAATATGTTTTGAACTTTCTGTAATAAAACATTTTGGGCTGGTAATTGAGTGTATCACTCCATGTTTGTACATACTGATCCCGAAGTATTTGTTTAAGCATACTGAAGTAATTTACATTCATGTTATACATGTTAAAAATATTTCCATATCCTAAGGTGTTAAGAATTGATCTAATATTAGAAACCCAGCTATTTGTTCTTGCATTGATTAAGCATTGTTCATTATATAATTGAAAAAGTACAGAATCCGGATAATTTAGTATTTTTAGCCAATATTTGAGTGCTTTTTCTTTACATATCACTGACAGGGGGTATCGACCAAGTTCTACTAACACTGCTTGTTCTTGTAATGCTTTAGCCGCATATATTAAGTTACCAGTGTAGTAAAAACATTATTACTCTTTTTAGTTTGTCATTATTGCTATAATTGTCATTATAATGGCAATGCATATTGATCACATTAAAAAAAACAAAAATACAGTCAATTTGTTAACCATTGTTTACTGGTTATCAATATTGCATCCATGAAAATACTACAGAGTATACAAATCAACAACATATCATAATAATCATGAAATAATATTATCAAATTCAGATAACTGTATGCTTCATTGCAGTACATAAAATTATACATCAAGATATGACATTTTACATTAATTAATAAATAAAACAAAATACCACTAATATTACAGTATTATTTATGTTGATATACACTATTTGTGAATAAGTCTTGTACACATGTATATCTAAAAATGGACACAACTACCATGTGTATATCAATGAGTTGTTATTTCACTAATAATAGGCAATGGTAATAATACTTTGTGTTTCATGTCATTTTCAAGTTAAAGCTATATCAAGAAGAAGTGGTGAGTTACAGTCAAGTAAAATAAGGTTGCCAAATAAATAGCCATCTTTTACAAGTAAACCCAAAGTGAGAGTTATCAGTAACAACCTTTCAGTATACAAGTATACCTGAGCATTAAGTACACACTAACAATTCCTATACAAAGCCAATATCACTGATACCTGAATTGTGGTATTTACAGTAGACATACTATATATACATTTAATACAGTCACCCATTTCAATGCGTGTATGTTTACTTTTGCAACTTAAATGTTAAATTATTAAGACATAGTCATTAATTGAAGACTATTCATGAAATTTCTCAATATTGTATAAAAGTGTACATACAGCATGATCTGTGTAAAATGAATAATAAGAGATTATTTATCAAAGATGTGGTATGATTATAATTAACACTAAATAAATATTTAATTTTGAAAAAACTAATTATAAAGAATTTCAAATTACATTCATTTCATGTTTAAAAGGTATTAATTACATTCTGGCGATACAGTATTGCATTTTGATCAGCATCTGCCACGACATGGTCATTTGCAAGGTTATTCGCCAAATTGTTCCCTGTATCTTCAGGCTCCGGAACTCCATGTTGGCGACACATATTGTGCAATCTCATACATGCTGTAACAACAGCATTGCACTTTTCAGGTGTAAAAGGCAGGCATCCACCGCTTCTATGCAGGCACCTGCAGATGAGGTAAATAATTATAAAATAAAACTATCGGGGAGAGATAGTTGTGTATGAGTAGAATGCCGGACTCCTAACCGGGAGGTAATTGGTTACACACGTAATGAACAAAAGTGGTTATAGTGAGATTCATTGGAATTTGGACATATTTATTTGTGTAAATAAATATTCCAAAACAGTCATATATGACTGAATATGGATAATATGGACTACAATTTATATATAATTTGTACAATTCTTGGTAGATATCAATCCTGTGAATTAGTGATTTCAGTAAATGTGTTAAATAAAAAAAAAAAAATTATATCATAAACACAAGTACCTAAATCTTGACTTCAAGAGACCAAATGCACGCTCTACAACAACTCTCCCTCGAGCATGGGCTGTGTTATAGCTTGTCTCTTGTTGAGTGGCTGCATTTAGCTTGGGAACTAGCAGGTATCTTCTTAAGGCATACCCACTATCACCAAGTAAGTGCCCAATATTGTGGGTCTCCAAGTAGTCCTGCAAATAAAATTTACAAGGAAATAGGTTATAATAAGGATACTCGCCAAATTAGTACCTGTCGACAAGAGAAAAGTCAGATACCCTTTCATTAGACCTGTATTATGCACCAGACAGAAATTCGAACAGGATACAATTATGTAAATACTACATGTAGAGTTATGGTTCAGTTGGAATGCACATTTCATTAAGCTTTTGTCGATGTTCAGAGATTCATGTTGTTCCTTCAGAAATGTTGGACATATACTCTAGCCATAAATTGTAAAACACAACAAGGACAGACAAAAATGGCAATTATATGATGCATAATTTACTGCAGTATAGCATAATAATCAATAACAGTAACCTTCAATCCACACATGTTGAATATATTGGCATCATGTTGACTGCCTGGCCATCGTGCAACAATATTTGTGAAACTGGAAAAAAAAAAGCATTATAGGATTTTGAAGACACACAATAATTCGTCAATTTTAAATGTTTTATCATTTCATGCAGTGTATACACTTCTTGAATACTACCAACTGTTATTTCACATTGCATTTAGTTAAAATTTTATAAGTAATAAATAGTATTAATATTGTTAATTAGACTTTCACATGCATCTAAATATTATATGCATCTTTAAAATACAAATAAATTGTAATATAACTGATTTCTTACATCATGTTATTGTCCACTACACCTTGGACGTTTAGAGCATGGAAGCCCTTTCTGCATACATATGCTGGCTCCTGTTGTGATGGTGCTTTTATTGGAATTAATGTTCCATCTACAGCACCCACCACACCAGGTATTCTGCATTTCTGGTAAAATGCCAGCTTCACTGCTTCATTCTCAACTCTAGTAACTGGGAATCTACAATTGATTAAGTTCAGGGAAATATTTATCTAGAAAGATATTAACTTAAATTGTGTTAATAATCATACTCTAATAAAAGCAATCATCTTGAGAGAGTGAATGTTAAGAGTTGATATTTGTAAAGAAGTGAATTGGGCTATGCTCTGTTTTCTGTGTCACTTAATTATCCATCAATAATCTGATATAGAGATGCCAAAAGTTTGTGCCAGACTTACACATAAGAGTAAAAGCATCTTTCTGACACACATACTGACAGAGTAGATATTGTGAAAAGGGTATTACTTTTGAATACCACGAAAATGGTTATGTGCAGCATGTACGTACCTTATATTGTCGAGTCTCAGGTTCAGTGCAGACAAGAACTTGTTGAAGAGTCTTGTCATACTGGACTTTGACACTCCATGGAGATCCCCAACTTCAGAATAAAAATCACCCTTGGCCAAATATCGCAATGACATGAGAATCTGGAATTCAATACCACTTATTTAGTACAAGTACAAAGCTTTTAAACATGACTGGTATTGTCTATAATCATTAATCTGTAACACCCATTAGCACCTTTTTCCTTAATTTTATACTTTAATATTGGGGTAGACTCGTCATGGGGAATAAATGACTAGGGGAGAAACGACTACGGGCGAATCGTATAGAGTGAGATACATATGTAAACCCATCGATAATAGGTATCTTGATCATACAGATATATATAGCATCTTAGTCTGAAAAAAGGAGAAGGTGCCAGCCTGATAAGTGACATTTATCATAATTCATGATCCGTAAAATCCCTAGAACAAACTATGCTGCATTACATTTCCATCTCAATTGTAGTATTCTCTGCCAAACCCGGTCATAAATAAATTGACTTTGTTGTTACAATATTAACATCTTCAATGGCATTATGTCAGTATAATAATAAATATGGTCATTTTGTTGAGTTAACTAGAAATTGTAAACATCTTATGGGTATATGAGCGCCTTGAAAAATCAAGTAAAGTAAATATTAAATAGCAGATTAAGGCATCACCAATGTTACTTTATAGACTGAAGTCAATATTAATGTGATTAAAACATAAACTCACTTGGTATGTTTTTCTTTCCCCACCCACTTAATGACTTAGCTGGAAGGTTAACTTCTACGCAAAATATCTATTTCCATGCAATGTGTTGAATGCAACATGCCTTAAACGTTCCTTGAATGAATGATCAGATAAATGTACGACCAAATCATTCAAAAAGTCGCTTCAGGCGTGTTAAAATCCAATTGATAGCCTACACTTAAATCCTCCAATCTCCTATGCTGTTATCTCCCTTTACAGTTATGGGTTAATGACGTACTGCAAGGAAAGATAACTGCTGCTTGGAGTTCGTACATCATCACATAACAACAAATGAAGAGTTAGCTCCCTAAACAATACAGTAGACTCGCAACCGGACCAAAGTCTGAACATACAACACACAATTATTACCGTTGTGATGGGTTCTACTGGGTGACCCCTGTCAGTACTAGCAACTAGATCATCGTGTAACAACTCTTCCAAATACACGATGAGACCCCTCGATAGTCTATATCGCTCTATCACTTCGGTGTCTCGCATATCATCAACAGATACTCTTCTTGCTCGAAAATTTCGCTCGGCCCTTCTGCGTCTGTTGCGTAAAACGGCCGCCATGACATGTACGAATTTTTCTTGCGATATGTACTTACCTTTCGTAGAAAATGTTCGTACATTTACGAATTCGTACGTACGAAATTCCTACGATATTTTTAATAAAACACCTACGAATTATTACATAGTTCGTACGAAGTAAGTACGATAAAAACGTTCGTACGAAGTTTAATAAAACGCCCCCCAGTTTCAAAAAAATCAGCATGACTTAACTCTTGTGTATTCACACAAGTTTGCTACCATGTTAATGCTGCAATACAAAACACTTCAATTGCTAAAAGTTCAACAAGACAACCATTGATCATTGACAAATGAAATCAACTAACATCTGTAGAGAGGTGGGGTGAGAGTCTGTGTAGCACTCCATATATCTCTCTTGTTTCTTCTTTCTTTCAACTGTTCTCCAACCTTCAAACTATCCCCCCATTAACTCATCTTGCAAAAAATAATATACGTCATATTCGGATCAGACTGGCTGCCCCATTAGATCAGAGGAGTGGCAGGAACACTCCAGACACATTTTGACTGAAATTTGACTATCATTTTTTTTCAAAATTTAATTAAATCAAAATTTCACAAACCTCAATAAAATCCTTTTAGCCACTGATTTCTATAGTCATTAGATACAAGCATGTGAAGTTTCACTGATGTAGACCTACTGGTTACTAAAATATTAAACTTTAAAAATTTGCCATTTAGGTGTCAGCCCAGTATTTTTTTGCCCTCTTTATTCTACAGTAAAACTACTAGTTTTGCACAGAAAGTGTGAACTCCACAACACATTTCCAGCTATCTGGAGTATCTAGTTTCAATAACTTAACTTATTATAAGTGAATTACAACTTTACAAAATTTTTTTTAGGTAAATGACTTTTATAGGATTTGCCTCCCCTTAATCATTCTAAAATCTATTTTCTGCTAAATGAAACAGTTAATTTCGTTTCTTCAAAATTACGGTTGATGAAATAAGGTGAAGTTACTTCCCTTAAATGACAATCTGCAAATGGTGTGAAATGGTTTCCTATTAATATTTGTTTTTTACAAATTTATACCTTATATTTCATGCACACTGTAGTGGTATGGACTGTTTGTTGAATATAAATACAGGTAGACATGGACAATGTCAGGTTTCCATTCTGGCACAGGTGATTGGTTACACTTTAATATGATTATCTGAAATGTAAACGGTGTAGAAATTCACAATTTAACCATAACACTTATACCTAAAGATAAAGAAAAATATAATTTATTGTTCACCAAAGTCTTCTGTTTAATGGGACATATAAAATTTCTTCTATTTGATCTGAAAATTAACATGATAACTTTCCTGGAACATTTATAAGGAGTGAAAGATAAACATTAAGGACATGCTCATGCTGTTGTATGATGTCTGCAGATTCGATACTTGTAAAGGGTCGTTGTTGTTACCTCCTAACAATCACTATGAAGAACTGGTTCGACCCTGGCAGTGAGTTACTCGGAGCAGTACACTTTCAAATCAACTAAGCTTAATGCATGTAGAACATATGCTCACACTAAACTAGGCAAGTGATATACTATGAAGCATATAAAACTTCTTGGAAATTTTGAAGACCTGATTCTCACAATCTGGCATACCAGTACGTGAGCAAGTCAGTTGTTTAAATTCATAATAACGCTGGATTATTAAAAACACACTGAGGCAGAACGGGGTTGGGTATTTCTGACCGTGCAGGTTTTTTTTGGCATGTAAGAAGTGAAATCATGTGCCAAAGTATAATATGACGACACAAAAATTACGTCACTAGGTGTCAAATCAAATCCAGTGAGAGAAGATTTAAATATATGCGCCGGATTTCAAAATCTCAAACTTTTGGTTTGTTACTTACATTTGCAGTAATTAAATTTTTTAAATGGCTATTTTCCTGATTTTGCCTAAGATTTCAAAAGTAAAAAATGAAAATGCAACAATCAATTTTTAAGGGCATACCTAAATGTTGGGAGTTATCAGCATATTTCCCCAACTGAAAAAGCACAGGCAGTAAATTTTTTTTTTTTTAAAATCACAATGTTAACAATGCCAAATTATAATTTATGGACAAGGAAGTCTCTTAAGCATATCTACCTAAGATATCTATCAATAGTAAATTATTACTATGTTCACTATATTCAAATTTATTCCATACTACAAATGTGCCTATTTTAGCTTAATAACATTGTATTTCATTCTATAAGTACAAAGGACTGGACGAAAGTTCATCGTTATAGAATGTCTCCATAATATTTGAGCTAATAAGTACCTTCGTAGTCATTATTGGTCCTGAGTGTTTGGCAGTAGACAGACCAGTCCTCTGGACTCCACAGTGAGATAGATGTCCACTCATGTGTCCCTCACATAACTTAACACCTCAACTAATCTCTGATTGTCTGTTGAATTTTCTTCCAGTTTGTGGAATGCTGCAGGGAAACGTTTGAAGACCACATACCAATTTCTGAATTCAAACTCCTATGTAATAACTTGCGACCACAAGCCTGAAAAAAGAATGAGAGATATGAGTCAAATGTGAAAATGAGAGCTGAATATACGAGGGGCATTTCAAAAGTAATGCAACTTGGGTAATATAAAGCGCACGTTTGATAGATTTTAAATTATTTACGCGTCATATTCTCAAGTAATCCCCCTTGTTACGTACACAAAGTTTCAAACGTTTAATCCAGTTCTTAAAGGCATCTTCATACTCATTTTCAGGTATACCCAGCATACACTGATAAACAGCGGACCCCAGGGCCTGTCGGGACCTATACCGTCTACCAGCTAAATGTTTTTTCAGTTTAGGGAACAAGAAATAGTCACACGGGACAAGGTCGGGGGAATATGGTGCATGTGGAAGAATTCGAACCTCTTCCTTGTTCAAAAACGAGGTCACAATAGCAGACTTATGTGCAGGGGCGTTGTCATGCAACAGGGATAGGTGCTTAAAGCCAGAGTGTGGGCGACGTTTGAAACATTGTTTTTTAAGTGATGTCATGCATTCAGTACCGACAAAGTTTTGGCATAGCTCTATTAACCTGGAATAATACAAAAATAAAAGTGCATATTAAGCATTCGCCCTGTAAGCGAAGGGTCCCGGGTTTGAGTCCCGGTCAGGCTGCACATTTTTCTTACCCCTTTGACCTTTGACAAAAAAACACTCACCGCCATGTTAATTTATGTTCGTATGAAATACCAGTGTAAGGTCAAAAGTCATATTTTGTATTTTCTTCTTCATACTTGGTTGAACAACTTTGGAATGATTTGCTAGCACAATCCATATGTAAAATGATGATCAACTTCATCAAGTTACTTTATGACAGTTCGAAACTGTGTGATTCAAAATTGCAATATAAGCGAAAGTGCTTAAAAACTAACCCATATCATAAAACAGATGTATACTGAACTTGTATATTTTTTTGCAATACAGTTTGTCTGCAAGAACTAAAAAAAATCTTAATACTACAATCATTGTAACAATGTAAACAAATGTGCGACGAAAACAAGCATAGTAATCATACATTTTCGGTTACCACCGGTGTTCAGTGCGCTCAGTTAGTCAGTGCCATGAGTATACGCCATCACACACCTCCGTGTGTTTTACAACCAGCTTTTTGGTCACTTTCGACGGAAATACCGAAGTATTTCCACACGTTTGACGTGAACTTGGCAGGCGGATTCTTGTTGTTGATTCTTGTATGCAGACGAAATTACGATACATGCAGTCAACACAATTTAGGCATTGGTTTCGAATTTGAAAAAAAAAACTTCTTTTGTGCGTCAAACGATTATCTATGTTATTTAATTAATGTTCAAATAATTTTTTACATTTATTGGATCCTAAAATATTAGCCATTTCAGGAATCCTTTGCTTCGAAACTATGCTTCCTCTAGCTCTACATATGTCACCATTCGGAAATTCTCGGCCAACTACGTCAAGTGTTATCGCAATCGTAACTACTTGGTGTTATCGCAATCGGAACCAATCGGAACACCTCGGAGATATAAATAATACCGCCGAGTAGTTACGATTGGTGTTATCCGAATAACGAAGTGGTACGGAAATACCCGAGAGCTGTCGAGAATGTCGCAAACTCCTCACAGCAGTTACCTCCCCTTACCGATGTGTTTAATGTTCCTAGAATTATCTATCCAATTATCTTTCCATGAGAATGAAATGGTAAACGTGAATTATTTTGTCTAAAAGTCAACATGTTTAGATAATATGATTCGCGAATCTACGATGTTATAGTGGGCGAATCTGACCACTCGGATTGCTGCTTGAACCGTGAGTGCTCGGATATTCGAATACTGGTTACAGCCCTACTGCCAAGCAATGTTACAACCAAAGAACTTGAGACTATAATAAAACAACTTCAAAAGCGAAAAGCCCCGGGAACTGACCAAATAGTGAATGGACATATACTCTGCGGCGGTGAAACTTTGTTGTTTTATCTACAAACTTTATTTAATATAATGATACAAGCATCGTACGTATGTTCCCAAAGACTGCAAATTAGGCATCATCATTCCAGTACACAAAGATGGAAACCCTAAAGACTTACCTAAAAGTTACCGCCCAATAACTTTTTTACCGGTTATGTATAAAATAGTTGAGAAGCTTTCGCATGAACGAATGACCTGATGGGTGTTCATGGCACAATAAAATGTTTCCCAACTGCCAACAAAACGCCAACCAAAAACATCTTGGATCGATAACTGCTTCTTTCATTGACAAGAAACAGCGGCAAGTTACCATGAGTACCACTCAGTGACCTTCGCCGCCATGTTTGACACTTCCGGTGCCTTCGACAACGTTAAGCACAATGCGCTTTTCTATAAACTATTAGAATTTGGAATAAAATGTAAAACATTGCGCACACTCATTAACTGTTATACTAACATCAAAAGCACAGTTCTAGTCAACGGTGTGACATCATCAGCGCTTCCGGTCCTCCATGGGGTACGCCAAGGGGGCGTGGTCTCAACCTGGCTCTACCTCATTGGCAAGCTCTTGTGTAATCTTGAGCAGACCACGCATGGGGCACATGTCGGCTCACTGAATACCGGTAACCCGACACTTGCTGATGATTTAACTTTGATTTCACCAACTCGGTCCTCCGTACAAGCCCAGATAGACATTGTGACCAATTATCCTAACGACTGGAGCTATGAGCTGAACGAAAGCAAATGTAAACTGATAGTAAAAATATTCTCTTATAGATTATGTCAAAGGATAGGCCCTACTTGGAGAAAGCGGAATTGCCATCAAAACATGCATGGAAACAACAAATTCGAAAACAAATTGATAACTTTTATACTTTTGCTTCGAAACACAGAACTGCCCGTGATCCTGATTTTAGCCGACTCTTGGTATCACAAGCAGAACTTACACAATCTCCAATTTGGTTTACAGCAACATATCGTAATGCCGTACTGAGTGCAATGTCAGCCGCTATCCTGGTACAATTGACATTTATATAGACATGTGATCTGTGAATGTCACTCTCGAGCCCAGTGTATGTCACGTGTTATACAAAGTGTAGCCGAAAAGTTTTCCACCGACTTAAGTTCGCTCCTTTCACAACAGGAGGGTGAACATTTCGTGGAGAGCATATTCAGTGTAATTTTATTAGAACAATTTATTGCATATAAAGATGAGTGGAAAGAATTTATTAAACTCTCTTGTAGATTTATGCATCGTGCGCTTAGAGGCGGGAACTCTAATTAAACATTTTCTTATAGAGGCTATGCTATGTATTTAGTTAGTTTGCTATATCACATGTATGAATAGAGTTGATAAGATAGATTTGATGTGTATGCTGCTCTAAATGATGTTTTTTCTTCTCACAATAATTTCTTGTGTTTCGTTTCGACAAGACCTGACTAAGTGAAACGTTATATTACAGTATTGCAGCAATTAATGTATACCAAACAAAGAAGTCGCCTGTTAATATAACTAGGGTATATATTAAGGACAAAACAAATTACAGTTTAGTAATGTATATGTGTAAACATACTCACCCCCCCCCCCCCCCGATGTTCCTTTTTCTAAACATTTTCTTCACTTTATTACATCGTATATATGTTAACATGTATGTCATGTTCTCTTTGTTTATTGTTGTTGTTGTTTAATGTCGTCATGTATAATCACTGAAAATTGGAAATAAAGAGTAGGACTATATAGTGAGTAGTATTGGTAATCAGTCCCATGGGAAATTGCCCGTCGTTGACATTAAGAAGACGTCCGGATTAGTTTTATGTACTAGTCGCGCGCATTTATATTGTTTTAATCAGGTAAATTGATATGTTATAAGTTAATTAACATAAATGTGTCATTTCACGACTGATACAATGAGTACTGATTAACTATATTGAAACAGACTACAAGGTAGATAACAAATTACACTGCGGAGTGATTTATCGGCAGCGCTGAAAACCCAAATGTACCGAAATCCACCCAATTTTACTACATGTGTACTTAAATCTACTTCACTCGGCTTAGTTGGTTATTAGGACAGCATTTTATTCGATCCGTGCCAACACCAAGTTTGGTTGTATATAATCAGGTTGTACACTTCAAATTGGGGAGATTGTTTGCATTCTTTTGCAAATTTAGAATGCATGTCATTACTTTTGCTTTAAATTATATATATTTATCACTGTTTTCAACAAAAAATCAACCTTCCGTTACAACAAGTTATCCAGTAGTTTTACTTACATTATCTTCAAAATCCCTTTTAACTTTACTTTTACATAACCTTTTAAAAACTGTCAATATGGCATTTTAGACATATATTTGATTCAGTTTGATAAAACGAATATTCAAAATTTGAACTTTGATATTGTGTCGTCTTGCTTGGTTTGTCTTCATTTAAGTTGTCCAACAAATCGTAACATGCAGATTGCAACAAATTTGCTTGCTTCAGATTGCGCCGACCGTCTTTTGAAGTGAATGTATATAGTCTATGTGGAACATATAACAGAGATCTTTAAAATATTAGGAATACGAGACACACACAACATTTAGATAATGTTAAATTGTGTTTCCCTGGTCAAATGTCTTATAGTTATCAGTGTAGGAAAACCGTATTTATCTTTCCGAACTGTTACGGAAATTGCCGAGATGATGCGATTGAAGATCTGGCTCAAAGTGAAAATATTTGGACTGGGCATAAACGACAATTGTATAGATGTTTGTGAAAAATCATTAAAAGCATTTATGAGCGTAATATATATACTGAACAAAAAAAGAAACTTCCGATGTGTACACATAGTGTTTGCTGTGTTAAAGAACTCATTGTGTAAAGAAAGTAGATAGGTAATATTAGCATTGACCTGTGTTATTATGATTCATGAATTTTAGCGATTATATTTGCACTGTTAATCGTCAACAACGTGATACTCGATTTGCACGTGCATGAATGGTTCAACATGTCCCGTGTGGTATTTGTTGTCAAGTGAACGAAAACGATTCAAAATTTGTAAAAAAACATCCCAACCCATCTGCTAACATCAACGAACTTCGTCAAGCGCTCATTCAGGAATGGAACAATATTTTACAGACAGAAATCAACACCGTACTCAATTCTATACGCCGGCGAAGCACTACAGTGGTCAACTCAAGCGGTGGTCATACCCGTTATTTAGTGTTACTTTTATTTTTAACCCCTACCTCACTTGGTCAAAATTTCCCCCATTTTCTGTTAACCTTTGGCGATCATTTTTTGCACCAAACGATGCATCATGGAACATTCTTTAAACGCACACAATAATTCCCCCGATTTGTTTATATCCAGCTATGTTCAAGCAAACTTAGCGGAAGTTTCTTATCTTGTTTAGTATATGACTACACTTGAAAAGAAGAAAATAAGACAATTTTCGCACTCAAGTCACATGATCAACCAAGGTCGAAACTCTGTCAATGAGCAGCGGTCTAAATATCTTAAATTTATTAAATTTACTATCACAAATTTCCGAAATAATAGATTTATATCAATATTCTTGTCGATGAAATACCGGGCCTTGTTTAGAAACAATTCAGTGCTTTAAATTCTCAGCAGTTAAATTGACCAGCCTGTTCTTGTCATGTATTCCATTGATACTGGAACACACTAAAACACGCTCCCTCATTGAAAATGCTGTTCAAAAGGATTTATTGAACTGAACTACAAAATCTGGCGTCGCATACTCAACAATATCGCTTAACAGATAAATCTAGCCTTTGCTGATCGATATTGATGGGGTTACTGGACAGCAGGTAATTTGTCTGTCGGTAGTTTCCGTAAGTGATCGTAAATTTTCCGATCATCACCGGTTGATACCTATCATTATGATTATTTTTATTTCTTCCAATGTCGGAAAGCAAGTATCCCAACATGACATACGACGCATGTCCCATTGAATAGTAGACAATGGCTGTAAAACAACAACACATAAACACAATTTCTCAAAATGTTCAGTGTTGTATTACGCATCTTCTCAACACAGTATACACAAGTATATCGAACTGCCTCACAAGTTGTTGAAATAACATTAAAATAAATAACAGGGCATACGGACCTGCGGCGCGCATATCACTGTCATAACGTCGTCTTGTGATTTTGATGTCTCTGACATTTTCTCTTTCTGGAGATATTCGCCACAATACTGTATGCATGTTTATGCCACTGCACCCAACCAACTCGTAAACGCAGGTTTTAACCAGTCATTTAGACGTCTGTTAACACTTGAATTGCATACTTGATCTCATCGCGATTTTCAAACTTTCACCCTTGCAGATAAGACTTCAGAACCGGAACGTAAGCAAAATCCAGGAGTTGGAGGTCGGGGGAGTATGGGGGATGATCCACTCTCTGAAATTTGAGAATGTCAAAATCGCGTGTGCCACTTGCATACGAATGCTTGCGACACTTCACTGCGCTGCTCAACATACTTCATCTTATTCACAGTGTCTGCAGGGGTCATTCCGTACACACAGAATCGGATAACTGCGTGATGGGCAGCAAAACATATAAGGAACAATGATTGCACATGTATAGAAACATAGTATGCACAAAACATACAGACCGACAAACACATTATGTAACATTACATGCTATAGACAAACATGTCATGTAACATAACATACTACAGACAAACATGTCATGTAACATAACATACTACAGACAAACATGTCATGTAACTTTACATACTACAGACAAACATGTCATGTAACTTTGCATACTACAGACAAACATGTCATGTAACTTTACATACTACAGACAAACATGTCATGTAACTTTACATACTACAGACAAACATGTCATGTAACTTTACATTATACAGACAAACATGTCATGTAACTTTACATTCTACAGACAAACATGTCATGTAACTTTACATACTACAGACAAACATGTCATGTTACTTTACATACTACAGACAAACATGTCATGTAACTTTGCATACTACAGACAAACATGTCATGTAACTTTACATTCTACAGACAAACATGTCATGTAACTTTACATACTACAGACAAACATATTATGTAACTTTGCATACTACAGACAAACATGTCATGTAACTTTACATTCTACAGACAAACATGTCATGTAACTTTGCATACTATAGACAAACATGTCATGTAACTTTACATTCTACAGACAAACATGTCATGTAACTTTACATACTACAGACAAACATGTCATGTAACTTTACATACTACAGACAATCATGTCATGTAACTTTACATTCTACAGACAAACATGTCATGTAACTTTACATACTACAGACAAACATATTATGTAACTTTGCATACTACAGACAAACATGTCATGTAACTTTACATTCTACAGACAAACATGTCATGTAACTTTGCATACTATAGACAAACATGTCATGTAACTTTACATTCTACAGACAAACATGTCATGTAACTTTACATACTACAGACAAACATGTCATGTAACTTTACATACTACAGACAATCATGTCATGTAACTTTACATTCTACAGACAAACATGTCATGTAACATAACATACTACAGACAAACATGTCATGTAACTTTACATACTACAGACAAACATGTCATGTAACTTTGCATACTACAGACAAACATGTCATGTAACTTTACATACTACAGACAAACATGTCATGTAACTTAACATACTACAGACAAGTCTTTACAAGTTCGATATCCGAAATAAGATTGTAAAACAAGTTCTTACAACTTATACTTATCATTCTCAAAAACCACTTTATGGGTTACTAACCAGTACTCGCGCCAGATTAAGAAATTGTGAAGATCAAACTCTGCAATGCACGGGCCGCGAACTCGCCGGAACTTTGGATCAGGGGTCAGACGCTCTACCACCATGCTTCACGTCACGCCTCCAGTCTGAACAAACGGTGTCCTTCTGACCAAAAACTCTTCTGGGAAAAATATTGTACTCACAAACTTGACGTAATCACGAGTAGCCAATTAAATTCCAATTAATTATTATCCACCAATGTGAAAGACAACAGAAAACTCTGGATGAAATTAAACACTAGTTTCACACATATAGCTTAGATTTAACATTTATTTAACACACACAGACACCATTTGGTACGTGTAAAGATTGGTATCTTTCGATGGAATTATTCCATTTCCTCAACAGTAGTGACCCATAATCATTATTGAAGTCGTTTAAAGCAATTCATCGGCGAGTAATTCCACTGATTGAAGCTATGACTTGGCCAACAACAATCCGAGTCTTGACCATAGTTCATAAGTAAAATATCATATTGTTTCAATCAAAATCATACGTGGAAATATATTTTCATGGACTTAAAGTTTAAATCCACGGCGCATCATATACTGATCATATAGTCAATTTTAAAAATAAAAAGTTTTCATTGCATTATTTAGGCAACTGTTTCATATAGATACCACTCAAAAAGTATGACTTGACACGAGCCAATGTGTTATCTTTAAAAGGACATCAACATATTAACGAAAATGTGCCTTTAAGTGCCCTTCTATAGAATATAAATTTAAGTCGATACTCACGAAAGTCGCCCAAAGTCGCCATCATTTTGTCCGACGGTTCCAGCGAATGGCAAGTCACATTACGACTGATAACATCACTTCCCATTAATGACTACGCGAGTATTTTCCATATTACATTTATTAAGCAAAATGTCTGAAACAGTTTTTGGCATAAGCGTCTCCAAACGATCACGGTGCGTATGCGTGAACGAGAGTGCGCATGCGCGAACAAATCGTCGACGGATTTTCGAAAGAAGATTTCGTTGTTTGTCCCTAAATGTATGTTGGTCTAAGATATAGTGTAGATGAGTGTGCGCCTGATATTTAAAATAATACATCTACAAAGCGTATTAAATGTTGACAGTGAATTATTATTATTCCTGGTAAAATCGTTTAAACTCTATAACCGTTAATTATGTTGAACTTGTTGATTTAGTGTGGAAATTGCAAATTGGATAAATGATGTCCGCGTACATGTCACTATACTGATTTATTCGACCAAGTATATAAAATGGAAGGATCAAAACCTTGTAAAAATTAGTAGTAGCTAGGCGACCCTTCTAAATTATCAAAACTACTATTGTAAGTCTGTATCGCTTTGACTAAATCGCAACAAATATGCACGCATATCACCCACTTCGGAATGCACAAGTCTAGCAGATCAAATACAATAGGCGCTTAAAAGGAGATTGAGTCACACATCCCTAAAATTACACAATATTCAATCATGGTATTTCTAGGTTTATCTTCAATCGCAGCATCTCGGCAATTTCCGGAGAGATACCTCGAAGAAGTTGGTAAAATTTAATCCAAATACATTTTGGCCGATGTTCATTGTCAAACAGAGTTTCGACCTTGGTTGATCATGTGACTTTATTTTGTTCTTTTCAAGTGTAGTTCTATATATTACGCTCATAAATGTTTTAAGGGTTATTTACTATTTTCTATACAACCGTCGTTTAAGCCAAGGCCATGCAATTTCAATTTGAGCCAAATCTTCAATCGCATCATCTCGGCAATTTCCGTAACAGTTCGGAAAGAGACCTCGAAGGAACGTGCATAAATGTATACCTAATATCTTATTACGTGCGTAATGCGGTTTTCCTACGCTGTTAAATATAAGACATCTGATCAGGGAAACACAATTCAACATTATCTAAATGTTTTGTGTGCCTCGTATATCTAATATCTCATGCTGTCCACAGAGACTACATTCATTCACTTTCTGCAGCCGTTTTGGAACTACTTGAAGCGCATACAGCGGGAACTTGGCATGCAAGAAGAAACAATTGTGAACTTATTATATTTTACAAAATAGTTCACCAGTTGTTGACAATTCCGTTACTATCATATTTTGAGCAACCCACTAGGATGACCTGTCACATGTATACTTGCATTTACATACCCGTACATACGTCGTCAAATTACTTAAAATATTATCTTCCCCTAGTCAGTGCATGTCATGGAACAACCTTCCTTTCACAACAGTAACTTAACCAAATATAGAGGGGGTTCAGCAATCGGTGTGTCTCTCCCAACCATTGCACCAATTGTGAAATGTTTTATCTGTTTTACTTCTAAACTTTACTATTGTTTAACACTATCATATGTTTTTCCTCTCTACCATCTCATTGTACAGATTTCTATCACGGCTTTTCATCTTTATCTTATCTGACAGGATATATAGATAGATACATAGATACTCCCCCACGTTACATCCGAGGTCCATTTAAATATAGCCGAGGTGATCCGAGTGTGCATATCTTTAGATGACTGACACACAGCTTGACCAAGTTAGTACCCAAATAAAGACGCTAGGAATGGGCGAAACTGCGCTTCTGTTTGATACATGAAATAAAACTTACTTCTTGCAGGATACAACTGTAATATTTAGCAGTACTGATACTCAATTTAGCATTATTTGTTCGGAAAAGCAATTGAAAGTTAGATATATTTCTTTAAATGCAAATTAAGATCACTGAAAATTAAAACAACTTATTGTCGCTCTCAAAACCTGAGTCATATAGTTAACTTTTTTCTCTATAATTAATAGAATTTGATGATATATTTTGCGTATATATGTTGGCGACCGTTTGTATGGCAGTTTCTGTATTTTTTGTATTTTTTGTTCTTGTTTTGTTCTTGTTTTGCAATCAGCAAATTCACTCAAATTCACCGTGTCTAAATAAGGAGTATATTAATGCTTTACAATGGTTTTAAACTACATTTGCGTTTAATGTTCGCAAGGAGTACTCGCTTTTATTTTCAATCATTCGGATGTTTGTCCGAAATTTTGACCACGGGACTCTCGTTACTAATTTTAGATATGAAAAGTGCTATGTGTACACGCATCTCGGAATAACAATTGATTCATACAATGTTTAGAGGAAATATTATTTATTCGTCGTAGTTTGCTACATGCGTCCTCGATACAAATCGTTGTCGAGAGAAACATATGTCACAGAAAATACCTATGTGAACGTAATTATTCGCTTCCTTTACAATGTTATCACCTAGTGTAAATTGACGACCGCAATAATTCTGACTATCCTTGTTAAACACTATTATAGAACAATTATCTGCATTCACGGTATTCGAAATGCCACCGATTTGCATATAAGAGCCGCTGTATGATTTCCAATCTCTTCAGTAAGACTGTAAGTGACGTCATGTCAAGTAAACGCAACATGTGATTTCCATATTTGCAAGCACGAAACAATATTTACTCCGTATGGTCGATTCGTTTTCATAGTGCCATATGGGGCAAGTATTGCTTCCTATATGGTGACGTCACATGTGAGGTTTTCTGGAAATGACGTCACTTACAGAAGAGGTTGGAAATCGAACAGCGGCGCTCATTTATGAATTACATATATCGATCACTGACTGAAGTAAGACCATATCGTCTGCTACTGTTGGTGATCCAATGTTCATATCATACATGAACATACCTAATCCACGTTCACGTAATTCCTTGGTCATGTACATCAGATACAATATTTGGTGACGTAAGTCAACCATAGCTCGTCCATTCAAGAACATTGAACCATTCCGACCCCATGCATTGATATCCATTACACAACTTATACATAAAGTTCACAGAGGTATATGATGTAGCGTCTTTATTGCACTCTTTATAACATTCCTGTATGTCAAACAGTACTAAAGTATTTTCGAGCGTCCATGAAACACAAGCATACACACTGACACTATACTCTAGCAAAGAAAATACTCTCGCGCAGAACGAATGACGTCATAATACAAACCAGTCCATCTTGGAATTCACCTTGTTTATTAAGTATTTCATCAAGACACATATTCAGAACAATTGTTTCAAATAAATTTAAGCCCAGCAGATGTCAAGGTTCATGATGGCGCGGTTATCCTCGGGATGGTAATTCCGTTTGTTGAAACCTTCAAGGAAATGCACTTCCCTTATTACTAAACCTCCGTTATGATATAAAAGGCAACAGACAAACAAATAGTTTTTTGTATCAGCCATGGGGACCACGGACCGACTGTATATATATTATCGTCATATAAATAAAACAATACAATTGTACATTCATTATATTCCAAACAATATAACAGTTTCAGTTTATTTACATTTCTCAGTTTATGAAAAACATGACAACATAAGTAGAAATGTATCCAGCAGATAGTACAAACATTATACAAACTTATACAATAATCAAATCATATTATTGATACACGGATGACCTACATACAAGATAGATAGATAGATTATTTTATTTCCTCCAAATACGGAGAGCAGAACAATATATACAAGCAAAAATCGAAAACAAAACTAAGCATGTGTATGTAGATACAGGTAATCATAGATAAAACATAAACATTGTATTGGAGCAAAATTAACAAAATAACTATTACTTACAGTCTTGAGTTGACTCGGTGTATAATTATTTAAATAAACATTTCAGTGAAGAGAAGAAAAAAAGGAGTTCAATATAATATGAATAATTATAATAAAATTGAATACTGGCTCATAACTAGATAATTCGCTAAGAATGAAATAAAGTAAAGTAACGCCTAACACATTCAAGTCTTAACGAAATCGAAATGAAAGACAAAAATGTGACTTATACTCACTAAATAAGTGAACTCGTAAGAGTTAAATATATTTAAGGCGCATTATTTCTATAAAGCCGAATAAGTAAATGATACTGACAAATCACTTCGTCCGCCTTAACAAACTAAGACGATTTAAGTGAAGTGTGATAATAATATACATTTTGCGAGTATAAGCTTTGATCTATTAAGTAATGTATAATCGACAATATTGTTGCTGAACTATTTCACGGAACTTTAACAAAACATATCACACTTATACTTTTTACCGATATGCGAAATATTACATATATATATTATACATATTCACATAATAACATTATCGCATCAGATTAACAAATGCCCTTACTATTGAATAATTAAGGAACGCCCTTTCATCGTTACACACGGCGAGCCCCAGAATCACACTACACCCACCCATAGGTGTCAGCTTCGTGAAATTGATGAACCAGTCGTATCCGACTTTCGTGGCTGTGCAGGTCTCATCTTGCGCATAGCAACGCACGTATGGTGGCTGTGCAGGTCTCATCTTGCGCATAGCAACGCACGTATGGTGGCTGTGCAGGTCTCATCTTGCGCATAGCAACGCACGTATGGTGGCTGTGCAGGTCTCATCTTGCGCATAGCAACGCACGTATGGTGGCTGTGCAGGTCTCATCTTGCGCATACCAACGCACGTATGATGGCTGTGCAGGTCTCATCTTGCGCATAGCAACGCACGTATGGTGGCTGTGCAGGTCTCATCTTGCGCATAGCAACGCACGTATGGTGGCTGTGCAGGTCTCATCTTGCGCATAGCAACGCACGTATGGTGGCTGTGCAGGTCTCATCTTGCGCATAGCAACGCACGTATGGTGGCTGTGCAGGTCTCATCTTGCGCATAGCAACGCACGTATGGTGGCTGTGCATGTCTCATCTTGCGCATAGCAACGCACGTATGGTGGCTGTGCATGTCTCATCTTGCGCATAGCAACGCACGTATGGTGGCTGTGCATGTCTCATCTTGCGCATAGCAACGCACGTATGGTGGATGTGCATGTCTCATCTTGCGCATAGCAACGCACGTATGGTCGCATTGATTATACAGGTATGTCTGTCTCTCCCGAGTAAAATGTATTAAAGAGAAGTTTCAATCCCTAAAACTGTGTTATGTAAGGAAGGCTCTCGCGCTTAACTTTTTGAGTGTCAGTAAGTAGAGAGAGCCCATCTGACGTAGGTGGTGTGGTAGTGTAACATTTTGTGCAAAATCAAATGTGTAGTGCATGATTGTTGGTGCGATGTTGGGCAGCGTTGACTGTATTGCTTCCTTAGTCTGCCTTGAGTATGAACAAATACAATTCTCGCTCAGCTTGTGCTTTATACAGATGTATCTGTATCTGTGTTGTAGCATCGAGCTTTCCAACGTCTGTGATA
Organism: Mactromeris polynyma; assembly: GCA_032209605.1. Taxonomy (NCBI): domain Eukaryota; kingdom Metazoa; phylum Mollusca; class Bivalvia; order Venerida; family Mactridae; genus Mactromeris; species Mactromeris polynyma. The sequence continues at coordinate 25,217,587 of JASFXZ010000002.1, read as the reverse complement.
GCATCCACGATTATCTTCGTAAAATTCTTACGTGTCGCACAAACATCGTGACTAGGGAATGCTATTACTATATGTGGGACACAGGACTGTGGCAAACAATTCTCCACAGAAAAAGTGCGTAAAAAAATAACCACTCGCACATAACATCATAAATTGGATAGCATGTACTGGTTTCTTACCGGTGTTGCCATGCTTTCTATTTTCTGTCATGAATATTAACCAGTTAAAACATTTCCGACACCGCTGTTTTCTTATATATTTGATTAATACGTTGGTGTATCATTTTAGTCTAAATTGATATTTCTGTATATTTATTGTATAAACTATTCATTTCCCATTCAAATGTAAATGGACAGTCGAGAGTTACTGCTCTTTAAAATCAAACTATGTTTCATTTAAAACTATGTTTCATTATTCTCAGTGTGTTGTTTTATAATTTATTGACATTTTATTAATCATAGGTATATTAATGTTTTCTGAATTTGTTTGATCTGTGTTCCAGGAAAAAGTCTCCTGTTTCTATTTATACATTTTTACAAACTTTGAAAACAATACTTCATTCTTGTAACAATATATTGCCCACAATCAGTCAATATAAATTCCAGCTTTATATTTTATCGGACCATTAATTTCAGAATTCGTCATTTTTTCTGGAGCACAGATCAATGTTGTTGTTGGTATTTGATTCTGTTTTGATGTAAATATGATGCTGTAGGACATGTTAATGATGTTATGCTTGAATGCATAAATTCAGTACTTGGTGCAGCTAAATAAACTACAAAAATACAGAAGTTACAAATAAATTTCTCCTGAAAACATAAAAGTTTGTTAGTGTTGTCTGTATCCTTTTGTTAACAGTCTCAGAATGCAGCCTTACCATTGGTCAATTTATCACTGCACTTGGATTGAACCAATCAGATCACTGCATTGAAAGTCGTTCACTGATACTTGTATAAAATCATCTTGCACACGTGGCCTCTGTAAAAGTTAAATATTTAACAACGAAAATGAAGTCAAAATGATATTACCACATTACATTGTATATAGCTTCAATTGCATGCCGTCATTAACGCAATCTACAACTTCTAACTACCTTTCCTATAAAGTCTTGATATGTGAAACCCTCCCAGTTAGCTAAGTTTGTAGAACTATGGATAGAATGGCACTCAGCCAAGGGAGACATGTGTATAACATGGTAGAAAAGGATTTTTTCTTGATTAATGTATCGTGTTGTTTGTTCTTGTGCTGCATGTCTTACGTTACAAATCCTGTTATTTACAAAGTTATTTATAAAGTTTGGTGAATATTGTGTGAAGTTGTAATTCATGCGTTATTTTCGGTACGTTCGAAAGTTTTGACAAGGGCAAGTGTATCCGAACTTCACAGTATGAATTTGTACTAAACAGTTCAATCAATAATCCATCATTATAATTAACTTATCAATAACCGTGTCTTCCTAAATAAATATGAGATTTGATTTTAAAGGCCTGAGAAATTTGCAAAACGACTATATCTATCACAGTACAATGTATGTAAGATGATTTAGTTTCGCATAGCAAATCTTTCAGTTTAAAAGAAGCTATATATTTGATCTGGATTCTTTTTGAACACAACGCCAGGCCCTCGTAATTGTCTATTAACCTTCTCCAGGTTATGGTATCTGTTGTGTTAGTACGATGAAATTAAAACAGAGGCAAACGTAGGTTTTGAAATTGTGCTTTATTTTACAAAGCCATATTAATTTGATACATGATTTAATCTGTATATATCTAAGCTGGCAAAAATACCACTAACAAATAACAAAATAAGCATGACAAAATACATGTACATACTTGTATAGTAAACAAACATGAATCAAATACTGCAATATGAATATGATTTAATAGGAATGAGACATACAGACAGTTGCCAGGTCAGAGGTCATGGAACTGCAGAGATCGAGAGATTCAATTCAATTCAATTCAATAGTTTATTTGTTATAGGCCACCAGCCCAAGACAACATATTATGTATAATATATGTACTATATATAACGTACCTGTTATGATAATGTCAACACAGGAAAAACAACAACATTGTGAACAAAACATAATGCAAATCACAAATAAGTATAATTTTTTGATAATACAATCAGGTATATGATATCGAAAGAAATGTAGCATTGTAAAATAATAATATATTTTAGTTATCAATGGATAATTTTTCATAACGACAAAGCATACTGTAGGTGTTACATAGTAAAAAAATACATATATATTTTAATCTTTACATATACGTATATATAATTTCTTATAAAATATTATGTCATGTGTAATAATTTATAATTACTTTCAACAGTTACAACATAATTACAAAGCATTTAGTAATGTATTTCTATGTTGCATTGCAAAATATATATACATAGTAATATTCTGTAACAAATCGTCATTCTTTGTATACATCAAGATAATACATTTGTTAAAAGTAGCATTTTCATAATATTTCTTTGGCAAATATTTCTTTCTAATATCACAATAAAAAGGACATTTAAGCAAAACTGCATTTTCACATAATTTACAAAACCTTTGATCTCGTTCAGTATTTGAGTATCTGCCATATTCAATTTCAAGTCTATGTGATGAACACCGGAAACATGCAAGAGCATTTCTAAATTTACGAATATTTACGCAGTCTAAATTACTTTCGTGACATAAATATGATTTAAAGTGAGAGTAAAATATGAGTTTTGGCGAATCCACAATGGAAGAATGCCATTCTTGACAATACTGATTTTTAAGTGATTGATTTAAAATAGCAATAAAATGTTTTTCATTCAATACCGACCAAAACTTTCAATGCAAATTTATCTATTTTGGCACTTGTACTAATTCTACAACCGCACAGGACAGGAAATGGTTTTAGTTTATAGCACAATGAGCATGTAGACATACAAATGTCATATTTTGCATTACATAAACAAAAACTCCAAAATTGTATAATAAACTTTGATGATTTTCTACATAAAAAATATGTGGAAATTGTTCAAATACATTATAAATATCAAGACACAAATACAATTGTTTAGTCAATAATATTAAATGTCATTTTGAATACTTTCTTATAGCTGTTCACTATTTGGACCTTTTGCAATAGAAGCAATGGCAATTGATCAGATGTCGCTATGAAGTTAAGTGTAGTTGATAACAAAATCAAAATTCTCTAGTCAATTGAGGCAAGAACAAGAACCCTAGCGAGACAGCACAGCTGATAAACAATTGCATTCATGCCTGAACATTTGAGCTTTGAGATGAAAATACAGAACATGGCTCATCTTGGTAATTAAACGTTCTGTAGTAACAGCCTTTAGTTGATGACACGTAATTTATGAATAACTTGCCGGCAGTTTTGTGTAAATCATAATTCACATAGTGTAATATTTGTAAACATATAAATTTCAATTAAATCTGATCACAAGTCATACTTTCCAATACTTATAAACAGAAACTGTGATATAGACAACAACATGCATAAGTAAGTCTAAATCTTGACACACATTCAGTGGATCTAGTAGGTATAAATATTATCTAGAACATATCCCACATGTATCGCATGTCTATACATTCTACGACGAAGAAATGTTGCATGTAGAGTAGTAGACTAATCCAAGTGGAGATCATTCATGTCAATCAGTAGACAAAGACAGAACAAATGTAATGATATGTTTTTACACACACAATAATCTTTGGTCAATTGTTATACAATTACTGTCTTATTTCCACTAAGTGTTGATTCATACCTTAACAACAAACAACAAATAGTTATATTTGGCCTTTAGCGTGCACACATGCTGTAGCCGTTTATTGTGACATGATGGTGAACCTATTTGGTTCGAAACAGTATATTTCAACTGTACATATGTATACAATATATATAAATTGATCAGTACATACAAATTCCCATCAAGTATTATCAGGCCAGAGTAAAACCCAGAGATAAACTTCATTCTTTAACATGTAAAATGCTCTGGGAAACTGTACCTGCCTAAGATTAACATCTTATAAAACTATGAAACTCAATTACATTTGCGGTTGATATATTATCAACCTACAAATCAACTGCATAATATATGTTCATTTGCAAGAATTGCGCTTAGTTAACGATCAATCTAACTAAACCTTTATCAATAATACGACCTGAAATTTAGCCAACTAAATTTTCAAAAGAAACTTGTATATATTCAAACGGCGTGCTCGCTAGAACTGATTTCAGAACCGTTTCATACCCCTAAACATATCTACATTATATTTCTATTGGCTCTTGCTTCAACAAAACAACTTTCGATTGGCTAAATCGAACATAACATCTTTCAATTGCATACTGTCATCACATGACTACCGCCTGACCACTGGTGAAACGTACCGTGACTAGAAGACAATACTTTCCCGCTATACTACGAACCGCGGGAAAGTATATTTATACACTGTACAATACAATACAATGCAATGTAAACCCAATCACCTACACAGTGGTTTCCCTTTCCAAAGTACGGAGATGTCTGCCATCACAAACATTTTAACAGTACAGTAAAACCTCACTTAAAGACAACCTCGACATTAAGAACACAAATTTCAAAAACATTTTCACTATTTTACTCTTTATTCAACCTCAATATAAAGACCACCTCAATAATAAGACCAGTTTTCAAGAGTCCCAAGTGGGGGTCACGTTATTGAGGTTTTACTGTATTCTGTTACAGCGAATTTGTTATCTTTTCATTTTATATGTTAGAAATTGACATTGTTCTGGTTATATTACAGCACAATAAGGCTAATGTAGGTGGTTAAATGAAAACAAATATGATAGAACAGTCACAACCTTGCTTTTTTGGTGTAGCAGAGAGATGTTTTATTCAAATATCGATCATTATGTGTCATTTGAGAAGGCAGGGGAGATAATCACTGTGAGGAGTATGATGTAAGGCAAGAAAATAAATATGTCAATGCTAAAAAAACAACCATTCACGATGAAAAATGTCAATATTGTAAAATGTAACTAATGTTGCAGGTTAGCCATAAATCTTAAGATTGATATGACTTTGCAAAACCCTCAAAATGTGAGTTTTGTCACCCAGTGAAAATCTTGGCACATACAGCACATATCTGATAGCAAAAACATAATATATGGTAAGACCTAATCCCTCTATAAATACCAGGGAGATAACTGGTATAGAGAAAAGTTTACACTATACCCCAGGCCTAGATCTATATCTATGCTCGGGAAAACGTGCAAGGACTTCCATCATCTATCACCATTCTAGTGAGCTGTAATCTCAATCATCCCACATATTATTTGGATACACAATTTTAACATGATAAACTGTTATAATAGGTTCTTACAACATACATAAGAGACTCAACTACACAGCACGTAAAACAAAGTACTAGCAACTTTAATTTAAGTAATGCCATGTCAGATATATTACAGTACACAGTCAAATGTGCTTGTAGTTTAGTTTGAACTGATTTATTTTACATCCCATAGATTGTGTAGTTCATTACCTAATCAAGTTAAAAGCGAAACTTGAAGTTGAGACCATCTGATCACGCTCTGTACCTAGATTTGCAAAACAATGTCAGATTTGTAATAATATTGTGCGATTTCTAACAATAAATTTGTACAAAGATACAAAATAGTTTAAATACGGTAATACTAATAACATAACAATACCACACTATAAGTTAATACACACATTGCTGAAAAGTCAAAAGAGATCTAGCCAAGCATTTATCACAAACTGATCTACCTGTAATACTACAGGTCATGAGTAAAATAGTAATAAATTTTCATAACCAAGCCTGTTGATGACAAAATGTATGAATTGACTTTACAAAGCAATAATCAGGCTATACATTGGCAATTCCAATTACTTTGATACATCATGCACTAATGTACGTATCCATGTAGCACAAACATTCTTAGTATAGTTGTAATCTAATGACAATGTACAACCTATCAGAAAACATCACAATGAAATACAGGTTTGTGTAATCAGATGGTCACTAGAGTAGGATAAACAGTCATCACTGACTGTAAAATTCGAGAAACAGTGTTTTACTGCTTTGAATGATCAAACTATGAGCACACGCAGATCATAACTCCTTCCCAAGTCGATCAATCTCATTCACTAAGAAATCCATGTCAGCTGTAGTCGTGTCAACGTTGGATAGTACCATACGGAAAAAATTGACGAGATCACCGTCTGGATTGTATCCGATCATCATCTACCCACACTGCATCATTCTAGCTTTGATTTCTGGAGCAACCTTAAACACAGAAGGTATGAATTTTTTTTTGGTATCACATGCATTGATACATTGTCAGAACCTGTGATACACATTCTGTGATCACAACAATGTACATGGGAGAATTATGGAACCCGGGTTCATTAGTCATCAGATTAATAAATCACCAACTGACTAAGTCAACCTGTCTTTGTAGTTTTCACTAAGGATCCAATGAAATATCTCATTAATGATTAGAAGTATAAATCTGTTATTCAATTACCCAATGTCCATATAACAACACAGCAGAGAATGAGACAAATAGTATGGCTGCATAAAGTTAAGAAAACTAGGTATATAATCAATTCTGCTCAGTAAATATGAATATTGTCACACTTTACCAAATATATATCTAATGAGGACACCCAATATGTTGTCATACAATATGTACAGACTGACAATGAGGACACCCGATATGTTGTCATACAATATGGACAGACTGACAATGAGGACACCCGATATTTGGTCATACAATATTGACAGACTGACAATGAGGACACCCGATATTTGGTCATACAATATGGACAGACTGACAATGAGGACACCCGATATTTTATCATACAATATGGACAGACTGACAATGAGGACACCCGATATGTTGTCATACAATATGGACAGACTGACAATGAGGACACCCGATATTTGGTCATACAATATGGACAGACTGACAATGAGGACACCCGATATTTGGTCATACAATATGGACAGACTGACAATGAGGACACCCGATATTTGGTCATACAATATGGACAGACTGACAATGAGGACACCCGATATTTTGTCATACAATATGGACAGACTGACAATGAGGACACCCGATATGTTGTCATACAATATGGACAGACTGACAATGAGGACACCCGATATGTTGTCATATAATATGGACAGACTGACAATGAGGACACCCGATATGTTGTCATACAATATGGACAGACTGACAATGAGGACACCCGATATGTTGTCATACAATATGGACAGACTGACAATGAGGACACCCGATATGTTTTCATACAATATGGACATACTGACAATAAGGACACCCGATATGTTGTCATACAATATGGACAGACTGACAAACCAAAACATTTCTAATACATAAAAAGCAGCTTCTTCTAACATTCCAACCTTCTTAAATACGTGTGAAATGTGTCACAGTAGAACAGTGAATAGTTTATACCGTACCTTAGCTACTTTTCCCCACCATTCCTTGGTCTCTTCCTGTCCACGTAGACTGGGTGGTATGTACCAGAAACATACATTTGTACATTCTGGCTCATGTGTCACTCGGAAACCAGGTGTTTGTTTCAACTTGTTAGCCAAATATCTGAAATGTAAATCAATCATTTTCAATAATGACAAAAACAAACGGTCCTACATAAACACATTATTTTGATTTGGAAAATATTATGATTGACTCTTCAACAATATTTTTCTGAAACACAAAATTTTATAGTGTTTGATCTATATTATGTCAAATAAGCAAACTTTGAGAGAGTGCAAATCTATATTTATCCTTGACTCTAAACATTATACTAGATCTTCATTTCTTTATCATCTTGATTATGATGTCCCTATTCATTCATTTGCACAATTTTTTAGTTACACCTCAATAAAGTGCACTGTAGTTATTAAAGACTGCAAAACAAAGAATAATGACACTTAATCTTGACCTTCTAAAACAGCTGATCTTAACTGCAACAATTCAGTCATAATGCTTTCCTTTCATAGTATAGTTTATTTCAAGATTGTAGGCCTTTGGCCCATGAATCACATGTATAATACAGAGAATATAGTATAAAGTCACATGTATGCACAGTACATATAGTATTCAGCATAAATTGTACAATAGTAATTATAATTATTGATCTATTCCGGTGAATGACAGTTACAGACTAGAATAACATTTATAAATCCAGTAAGATAACATGTCGTTATAACATTGAATATATCTGATTTGTATCAATAATAGTACTACAACGTTTTGAAAAGGTTTAGTAATTTACAGTACAGAACATGAGTGGAGAAAGGTTAGTTAAGATAACATACGTTATCTCGTCTTTCAAAGCTCTTAAATACATAAATCGATAATTGTTTAACAATAGATTGGTTCGTGGACGAGATTAGTTCAATAAATTTAGGAATGTTCGGTCTTTTCCAAAAATAGCATTTAATGAGATATTTTCTTAAATCGTAGAATAAAGGGCATTCTAACATGAAATGAAATTCATCCTCTAATGTGTTGCATAGTTGACATTTGCGTTCGGGTCTTGGAATTTTATGAGGTTTATGCCATCTACCTGTCTCAATTTCTAATCTGTGAGACGATACGCGTAGTCTAGATAGGGCAATTCTGAACTTACGAATTTTTACAAAATCTAAATATTGTTTAAAACCAAATTCAGAAAATAATACATATGAGCTAGCTCTTGTGGAATTGTTAAGTTGTCCTCTCCAGTCTTGAATAAATACATCATTAGCTCTTTGTTTGAAAAATTTTAAGAAATATTCTACATTATTCACTCCTTGGTATAGCCAAACTTCATAAAAACCCAAGTTTTCTAACAGCTGTTTTACTTGACATGCCCAATTGCTTTTATGTGGTAACAACGCATTATCATTTAACATCATTTTATAGATAAGTTTTATATATTTTCTTTCATCATTACAAACACTTGTAATTTTCAGCCAAAAGCGTATTATATTTACCATTCTCATTATTTTTAAAGGTTTACGCCCAAATTCCCCATATATAAAACTGTTTTGTGTGGATATCTTAACTCCTAGAAGGTTCTTTAAGAAATGCAAGTGAGTACGTTCTAATAGTTCGGCACTGGCAAATCCCCATATTTCAGAACCATAACTCAATATGGGGAGTATCAATTTATCAAACAATGACAAAATATGACTAACAGATAAAGTGGGAAATTTGATCAAATACGACTTCAGTTTAAAAATTGCTTTACAAGCTTGACCGTTAAGCATTTCAAATGTTTCTTTAAATGATCCCCCAGTAGAGAAAGTTATACCTAGATATGTAAAATGATTAACTATCTCTAGTTCTTGGTCGTTGTAAACGAATTTCAAATTGTGTCTCAGAGGTCCCCCTTTCCTAAACACCATAACTTTAGTTTATGTTCGTCTTCAGCGAATAAAACAATATCATCTGCATATAATAGTAAAAATATCTTCAGTGTATCTAGACTGACCCCTTTAAAACCATTAGTACATAAGTATTCTTCAAGATCATTGACAAATAAGGCAAAAATAAATGGTGATAGACAATCGCCTTGGCGAACGCCCAAGTAACATTCAAAACTTTCAGAACTTGAACAATTCTTATTTTTAACACGAGATTTCACATTTAAATACAGAGACCTAATTACATTCAACATTTTCCCTCTGATGCCATATTTAATTAGTTTATAAAATATATTTTCTCTAACTAGTAGGTCGAACGCTTTTGTATAATCTATAAAACAAACGAATAATTTCTTATTTTCAAGAGATGGTTTATAACACCATGTAATACGAAAATGTTATCTATAGTTCCCATATGTTTCCTAAATCCCGCTTGCGCTTCCGTATAAACAAAATAAGTTTCGGCCCACGTTGTTAATCTGTTATTAAGAATTCGCGTAAATGATTTACCAAAAGTTTTCATAGCAACAGTCCGTACTTGTATCATGAATACTTGATTAATGATCATCAGAAATTATCTGGTCACTATATCCAAGTTATTTTATATTGTTTGAAAATCATAAATTTCTCATTACAAGATGAATATTTTGTTACCTTGACAACATAAACAAATGATCAACATCGCGTTCCATTCCCAAGTCACCCATTCCTTTCCACAACATCCACAGTTTAAACACATCAATCTTCCTTCCACATTGAAGAGACTTATCTCCGGTGTTGTACGAAACATCATAGTTTTTGTCTTGCTGGAACAAATACCGGGCATTGGCACAGTGACAGGCTTGTAATACATCCTGCAGTAACAATGTGTGATTATGTGTTCATTGTTGGTAAAGTGGCTTGCATAATATGGTTTGAGTTTCATGGCACTTATATTCAAATTGTAAAAACAAAGTGTAAGCATAATCGTATTATGACAAAATGGTGTAAATGGTAAATTTCATTGAAGTTTCCCGTTTATCCTGATTCACTATTTGGTTTGATTTCATATATTGCTTAATCAATGTGGAATACTTAAATAGCAACCAGAACAATCAGTATGAGTCTTTGATCCATGGATGAATTGGTGACAAAAAGAGGTCAATGTATTTGTTGAAATCTTTTACGAAGTATATAGTTGCCATAGCAACGGAAACACTGCAAATGACAAATAATTGTAAAAACTGTTTTTTTGCTGTCTTGACATGTTATCTTGTTTTTTTTACCTAAGAATGAAGTAGACCTGAATTGAATTGCTTTTGTGTTTTTCATTCTTCGGTTGCTATGGTAACGGAGAGGCCATGGGTCTACGTGATCTCGTCTGTTTAGCATATTTTATTGATAAAAGTAAACTATTTCATATCGATTTTTTTAACAATTATCTTCCTTTACCTTTACAATGATGCAAAAAAACATTAGCTTGATAACAATGCGCGCGAGTCCAATATTATTGAATTTAGGTGACATGTCGTTGACTTAAACAAACCGTAATTGTGTAAAAACATCGCTTGTTGTGAATGTGAAAACAATTTGCATCGCAAAGTTATGGCACATTATGTAAACATTGACCCTCTGGGTTTCTTAATATATATCATATTTTTAGAAAAGTTCATACAGAAGTAGTCCAGCCACGAACGTCACATCTCTATACTGTCGCTGTACGAACGACGCGTGTAAAAGTCGGAGTACAGAGACATGTATGCGGGGCTAATACAGAAGCAAAACAAAGACTAATTGAACTTACCCCACCACACGAAACAACTTGACATGTGACATTTAAGCCATGTAAATCCGATTTTTTTTATATATTCAATATTACGGTTGCTATGGATTCACGATATTCAGATGGCAATACAACTTGAATACATTAGTTAAAGTCAAGTCAAATGCATTCCAGTTACATTAAGTTCTCAAAAATATAGTTTCAAATAGCTATTTTTCACATTTCATTTTTCTAAAAATTGTGTTACCATAGCAACCGTTTTTATTACAAATTTATTAAAATGTTATACATGATGATTATTTATAAATACATTCAGTTGAAAGATTTGATTGATTGAGAAAAAATCAGATAATAAAAAGTGTATTTATATTGTGTAGCCACCTAAAATGTATGTAGTGCCGGTCCAAGAACGTTTGAGTTTCCATGGAAACAAAAAATAAATATTGTTACAGAAGAAAGTGTTGTCATTTATTTTGAAGATCATTACTTTTAAACTGATCAATTGTTAAGTTGCTTTTCACGTTAGACTCAAAATGTTCTTTTCAAATATTTCAAAATTGTAACCATGGCAACCAAAACAGAACAATTGTAAAAATTGACTATTTCAACTTTTATAAACATTTTATGCAATCAGAAATAGTTATGTTAAATATTTTTGGAAAATATATCTTAAAAAATGCAGTTTTGTAATTTTTATTGGATTGTCTTAACACAGTGACGTTTTCAAAAGAATTTGACACAGGGCCGATTTTGGTGGTAAGTGAACCTACTCCTTTCCAAGCGAGGCTTAGAAAACATCGGTGTTCTTACCGACCATTTTAGAAGGAATGCATAAGCTTTCCCAACACGTAATCAGACTGCCAAAATGACTGCACGTGTCTTGTTCGATACTTTTGTGGTACATTATGGGTTTTCAACCCGAATCTATAGTGACCAAGGCCCAAATGTTGAATCTGCCATCATAAAAGAGCTTTGTGCTCTGGCTAGAATTACAAAATCGACGAGGACCCCATTTCATCCTATGGTAAACGAAATGGTCGACCAGTTACTCAAGATGCTTGGTACCCTATAAGATCATCAGAAAACGGTTTGGAAATCTTACCTCGTTCCTTATCTAGTGCATGTCTATAATACCAGACGTATTTTCTTTTCTTCGGTTACTGACTGCTGGCTTACGCTCTGACTACATTGGTTAACTGCGAGTCCGTCTCTGTTTAGCCTATGCACACTAAAGCCATATAAATTGCTGCTAATACCTCAGTATCAAATAAAGCTTCATATTACCAAAAAGCTCGAAGCTCGATTATTTTGCTTGGTACCCAATGAGAACACCCCGGTTAATGAGGTGAGAATAGAAGGGTTCCAGATACAAAAACACCAGGGGAAAAACTGAATCGGAACCTGGCCATTAATAATAATGATGAGTATGATTCTTAAGTATATACCAATCTTTAGGTGACAAATACGTAATCTATTAATAAGAATAAATAACAAATAAATAATGAAATAAAAATATAATAACATCTTGTACAATACCAGACTATCTATAAATTATCCTATACGGTGTTTGTACAATACCAGACTACCTATAAATTATCCTATACGGTGTTTGTACAATACCAGACTACCTATAAATTATCCTATACGGTGTTTGTACAATACCAGACTACCTATAAATTATCCTATACGGTGTTTGTACAATACCAGACTACCTATAAATTATCCTATACGGTGTTTGTACAATACCAGACTACCTATAAATTATCCTATACGGTGTTTGTACAATACCAGACTACCTATAAATTATCCTATACGGTGTTTGTACAATACCAGAATACCTATAAATTATCCTATACGGTGTTTGTACAATACCAGACTACCTATAAATTATCCTATACGGTGTTTGTACAATACCAGACTACCTATAAATTATCCTATACGGTGTTTGTACAATACCAGACTACCTATAAATTATCCTATACGGTGTTTGACCTTTTTTAAATTTTGTTATAATGTCATCATATTTCAAATGAATGATTTATGTCTTTGACAAAATGTTTCAGGTTAGTTATTTTAGTTACATGTATTACCCTAAATGTTTATAGTTTGATACATGTATTTCATAAAGAACTTCATTTACTAAACTAAGCAATATGATTGTGTTTGCCACATTTGACACTTTAGGCAGTTCTCACGTGTTGATTAATGTATAACGGTATTCTGACCTATGTGGAGTGACGTTTATGTACACGCATTCCATGCTTAACAGCCGCTCCCAGAAGACAGTGTGGGAATACCATGCAGTTTGTAACGTCATTCGTGCAACAGCAGACAGCATACTATACCAGCATTCGGAATTTCAAGTCAGTTGTTTCTATACTGTGGTTATACAGTACTACACCCGGCCAGCCCGCATGTATTAAACAGTACTTTAGTTGTGTCGAATACTTCGAGAAACCTTCGCCAACGAAGCTTCAGTAGCTGCTTCTGCGGACGGCTGTTGCTGTTGTTTTTGCTATAATTAGCAACAATTCTTACCAATTACCCATTAGTGCATACATAATAGTCTAGTATTTTGATAACAAATATACTGGACGTACTGTTGATTCAAACTTACCAATATGCATCTATGCATAAAGACAGTGTGGAGTCAGTTTTGCGGGGGAAATGCGTTTCTCTTACACATTTACTTCTACGTCTAATTTCAAATTAATCACAAAAGTGTTAATTCTGAAGTTTGACATGTTATTGTCTGTTTGAGGTAATTTAAAGGCATAGTATAAATTCACAAACCTTCTTTCACCGAGAGAAATATTTACTGGAATTGTATGTTTCAGAACCACACACAAAGTCGAAGAAAGTGACATTTGTTATTTATTTTCTTCTATGAATCCACCAAAACACTTCTCTGAATAACGTTCTATAAGATATTACACATTGATTTGTATAAATGATCATGTAGTTCTCAATCTAAACATTCGTCTTACTATTGATGCTGCACATACTGTTTGTTGTAATAACTAGAAGTCCACACCCTGGACAAGTTCAATATGATTCGGAAGATGTTGCCCTCGCCTAATGTGCTGAGGGGAAACTTACCAATTAATAATTATGATTATCAACCGATATAACATGATCACAATGAATGCGAGTATGTGAGGGCCGTGCAACTGCGAGTATGTGAGGGCCGTGCAACTGCGAGTATGTGAGGGCCGTGCAACTGCGAGTATGTGAGGGCCGTGCAACTGCGAGTATGTGAGGGCCGTGCAACTGCGAGTATGTGAGGGCCGTGCAACTGCGAGTATGTGAGGGCCGTGCAACTGCGACTATGTGAGGGCCGTGCAACTGCGAGTATGTGAGGGCCGTGCAACTGCGAGTATGTGAGGGCCGTGCAACTGCGACTATGTGAGGGCCGTGCAACTGCGAGTATGTGAGGGCCGTGCAACTGCGACTATGTGAGGGCCGTGCAACTGCGAGTATGTGAGAGCCGTGCAATTGCGTTTTTATGAGACGAAATTGAAATATCGATAACGTCAACCCAAAAGTGGAACTTGTTTCTTGAACATGCACATAATTGTCTTTACTGGGCCTCTAAATCAAAGTGTTTCTCTTTCGTCGACGCTGACTATACCCAAGCTATGACGTTTCTTTGTGGCGGAAACGGTTCACACAGTGACACTCGTGGGGGACTCGGATAAGGTGCTTCCATATTATAGAAAATATTGCCATCAATTCACGTCCTTTGTAACACTCATGGGCGAAGATCAGCTGAACATTGTGTAGCTAGATCGTCAGAGATACGTTTTGCCTTTTGGTATACATTTCGTTCCGAAAAATATGCTTACAAAAACATCAAAAACATACATTAAGTATCTTATTGCAGTTTTGACAATTTTATTTTTCGAAAAAAGAAGTGTAGGCCACGAATCTACGCCGGTGTCACCGATATTTTCCAGATGAGCAAACACAAAGCTGCCAAGACTGGTGAAAAAGAATTGAGAAAATTGTTTTCAAGTAAAACAAATAGCCTGTGTTAGGTGAACATGACCGTGACATGTCTCATAGGACAAATGTATCCATGTCTTCCTTTAGATGTTTATATTCTGATGTAGAATTAATCTTATGTTAAGGAGGTCATTCCTTAAAATGAGAAGTGGAGCTAAAACCACCTGGAGCACTATACCCTGCCAACAATTGGGACGTTGTCGGACGATTTTTCTTCCACCAGGAGATACCCATGGCTGTTGTATAGTAATAGAGCACATCGACTGATGAGCACAAACTTGGACCATTTGATGGTTAAGTTATTCGGTGAGCGTTGTAAGAGATACTGTACGTCAGTTTTTCTGCAGATTTTAAACTCAATATGCGTAAAATAGACACCAAAATACGATTTGTGTAAATTTGTGCTGTCATTTATTATTTTCTATGAAACAGTCGAAATAAATCTGTGTTATGTTCTGTTCCTTTGAGATGCGCCTTTTGTAACATGTTTTTACGGTGCGCCAATTTTATGCGCTGTATCTATATTAAGCACACACAGGCACTATTATATTAACTAGGGATCAAAATGTATCATACCAACATGTATCATACCAACAGGTAAGAATTACAGTTGATTTATATTCAACGGACAGCCTTAAATACTGTGTTGTTCAAACACACAATAGTCAAACCAATACAGATTATATTTTATATAGATTTATTTTGGGAACACAAATCCAGTTTAATCATCGGATGTTCAAACCTAACTGCTTCCAGCAATGATATTACGTAGTCCAGTGAAATCTCAATAATAAGACAGCGATTGGTCCCGGAAAACTTGGTATTTGGTGCAAGGTCTGATGGCTATACCGACAATATTTTGACTACCAGATGTTTTGAATGCAACAACAGCGTTAACAGTGATATAGTTTAATCACTAAAATATCTAAATACACATTGCACATTCCTGAAATTTTATTTGTAAATACAACAAAACATTTTACACTAACAAATACAAACATCAAGTAACAATGAACGTGTTCATCGTGTTACATAACTTGACATAATTGGGTTTATGAGTAGCAAACAAATTGTATCATCATATTAGGATGTCATAAACAAAACATACTTTATAAACATTTTATTGTAATGGAACAAAATATGCAAAATCCCCCTCTTGAGTAAGGTGATCTAGACCATTTGTTGTCTTCAAAAAAGAACTACAAATACCAAGACAATAATTCTTGACCTTTACTGCAAATTTGTTTCAACACATATCACATTCAACTCATTGAGTAGATATTAACAAGCATATTTTATGAATTCTCTACATTATTTCAATTCTTACATTTCACCATGTGATACAATTATATATATATAACACATAGGTTGGCTGTATTCCATGGAGAGTATATATATAACACATAGGTTGGCTGTATTCCATGGAGAGTATATATATAACACATAGGTTGGCTGTATTCCATGGAGAGTATATATATAACACATAGGTTGGCTGTATTCCATGGAGAGTATATATATAACACATAGGTTGGCTGTATTCCATGGAGAGTATATATATAACACATAGGTTGGCTGTATTCCATGGAGAGTATATATATAACACATAGGTTGGCTGTATTCCATGGAGAGTATATATATAACACATAGGTTGGCTGTATTCCATGGAGAGTATATATATAACACATAGGTTGGCTGTATTCCATGGAGAGTATATATATAACACATAGGTTGGCTGTATTCCATGGAGAGTATATATATAACAAATAGGTTGGCTGTATTCCATGGAGAGTATATATAACACATAGGTTGGCTGTATTCCATGGAGAGTATATATATAACACATAGGTTGGCTGTATTCCATGGAGAGTATATATGTAACAAATAGGTTGGCTGTATTCCATGGAGAGTATATATATAACACATAGGTTGGCTGTATTCCATGGAGAGTATATATATAACACATAGGTTGGCTGTATTCCATGGAGAGTATATATATAACACATAGGTTGGCTGTATTCCATGGAGAGTAAGTGACAATTACAATGTCTACATTCCTTTCTATTACCTGTAATGAATTCCCAATCTTTCAAAAATTAAGTTGTAAAATCATAACAGTTCTAGAAAATGTAGTTCTCATGAAATGTAATAAAATAAAAATGTATACAATACAGAGTCAAGTACCTGGTACTTGCTACCCAGACGTCTATTAAAATGTTATCAGTACTTAACAACACCAACTTTACCACACACAAATATAGCCAGAAACAGTAGACAAATCTAGAATGTATATAAGATTACTAGTATATTCTCTATATTAACTCTTCAAAAAACTGGAATTTAAAATCATCGAGGACAAAATACTGCACAAATTGTGTATTGTATATTTGACTGCTATATGCATGACACATTTATATGACATACTATGTATATGTAGACTTCAAATCATACAGTACCCACACAAAATGTTTACATTTGTACCAAAATTGCCACACGAAATTCAACATACAAAATGATATTAATAACAAAATATCAACACAATATGGCATATAACTGATGAGATATAACACATGTTAAAGTTAACTTATTGACAATGAATGACCGTTTTTACACATAGAATATATGCAAACACACTTGAACCAGTACACAACTTGATATGGAGAGACTCCCTCACAGTCCTTTGATTCCATAACTGATATATTGACAACGCAGTGTTTCTGTTGGACACTATCTAACCTTTCAGACTCCGTCAAGTTTGACAAAATAGTTTTCCAGTCGATACACAGACTTCGCAGCACCATATCTCTTAATATTAGATTTAAATCACAATACATTGCTGGCCATCTGAGATGGTTTGGCAATGTCAACACAGTTATCTTATGTTTGGCATATTATTTTGTTTTACTACATTATGCAACAACATTTTTGAGAATAAAAGCTATCTACACATTAGCGTGCTGCTTGTTGTTTAAATATTGTGCTGTAATATTAATTGGATATAAGCAAGGAATTTTAAGTGTTTCACTAACTGGCTATGGGTCCATATAGATGTAAGTGATTCACTAAATAGTTATGGGTCCATATAGATGTAAGTGATTCACTAACTGGCTATGGGTCCATATAGATGTAAGTGATTCACTAACTGGCTATGGGTCCATATAGATGTAAGTGTTTCACTAACTGGCTATGGGTCCATATAGATGTAAGTGATTCACTAACTGGCTATGGGTCCATATAGATGTAAGTGATTCACTAACTGGCTATGGGTCCATATAGATGTAAGTGATTCACTAACTGGCTATGGGTCCATATAGATGTAAGTGATTCACTAACTGGCTATGGGTCCATATAGATGTGAGTGATTCACTAACTGGCTATGGGTCCATATAGATGTAAGTGATTCACTAACTGGCTATGGGTCCATATAGATGTAAGTGATTCACTAACTGGCTATGGGTCCATATAGATGTAAGTGATTCACTAACTGGCTATGGGTCCATATAGATGTAAGTGATTCACTAACTGGCTATGGGTCCATATAGATGTAAGTGATTCACTAACTGGCTATGGGTCCATATAGATGTAAGTGATTCACTAACTGGCTATGGGTCCATATAGATGTAAGTGATTCACTAACTGGCTATGGGTCCATATAGATGTAAGTGATTCACTAACTGGCTATGGGTCCATATAGATGTGATTCACTAAATGGCTATGGGTCCATATAGATGTAAGTGATTCACTAACTGGCTATGGGTCCATATGGATGTGAGTGATTCAATAACTGGCTATGGGTCCATATAGATGTAAGTGATTCACTAACTGGCTATGGGTCCATATAGATGTAAGTGATTCACTAACTGGCTATGGGTCCATATAGATGTGATTCACTAAATGGCTATGGGTCCATATAGATGTAAGTGATTCACTAACTGGCTATGGGTCCATATGGATGTAAGTGATTCACTAACTGGCTATGGGTCCATAGAGATGTAAGTGATTTGCTAAATGGCTATGGGTCCATATGGATGTAAATGATTCACTAACTGGCTATGGGTCCATAGAGATGTAAGTGATTTGCTAAATGGCTATGGGTCCATATAGATGTAAGTGATTCACTAACTGGCTATGTGTCCATAGAGATGTAAGTGATTTGCTAAATGGCTATGGGTCCATATGGATGTAAGTGATTCACTAACTGGCTATGGGTCCATATAGATGTAAGTGATTTGCTAACTGGCTATGGGTCCATATATATGTAAGTGATTCACTAACTGGCTATGGGTCCATATGGATGCAAGTGATTTGCTAACTGGCTATGGGTCCATATAGATGTGATTCACTAACTGGCTATGGGTCCATATGGATGTAAGTGATTCACTAACTGGCTATGGGTCCATAGAGATGTAAGTGATTTGCTAAATGGCTATGGGTCCATATGGATGTAAATGATTCACTAACTGGCTATGGGTCCATAGAGATGTAAGTGATTTGCTAAATGGCTATGGGTCCATAAAGATGTAAGTGATTCACTAACTGGCTATGGGTCCATATAGATGTAAGTGATTTGCTAACTGGCTATGGGTCCATATATATGTAAGTGATTCACTAACTGGCTATGGGTCCATATGGATGCAAGTGATTTGCTAACTGGCTATGGGTCCATATAGATGTGATTCACTAACTGGCTATGGGTCCATATAGATGTAAGTGATTCACTAACTGGCTATGGGTCCATATAGATGTAAGTGATTCACTAACTGGCTATGGGTCCATATAGATGTAAGTGATTCACTAACTGGCTATGGGTCCATATAGATGTAAGTGATTCACTAACTGGCTATGGATCCATATAGATGTAAGTGATTCACTAACTGGCTATGGGTCCATATAGATGTAAGTGATTCACTAACTGGCTATGGGTCCATATAGATGTAAGTGATTCACTAACTGGCTATGGGTCCATATAGATGTAAGTGATTCACTAACTGGCTATGGGTCCATATAGATGTAAGTGATTCACTAACTGGCTATGGGTCCATATAGATGTAAGTGATTCACTAACTGGCTGTGAGAGCAAATAGATAAACCTGTCTAATAAAAATATCAACAATGTGTTATAAAGCAGAGTGTGATTACAGGAATATTGGAATAAGTGTGTAAAGGTTAAAAACAGCACACAAATATTGTGGAGTGGAAAAATTGTTAACTTCACACCTTAATAGTGCTGAACACCAGTTTTCAACAATTGTTATATACTGCAGTCAGTTGACCAAATCAGTATTCCTGGAATTAAGTAACAACCAGTACTAACATGCCCTTCTGCAAGTAAGTGACAACTTCCCCACATGCGGAGGAAATGACCGTAGCCAATGTCATGGAAGAATATAAGCTGTCCAACTTGGGAATCGAACCAAGATCTGCCAGGTTACAATCTAGCGCTCTATCAACTGAATTCACCCGCCAGGCTGCCACGTTTTGTAGTGAAATTACACTAAACAATTCCATTCACAAGGACCCGGGAACAAGATAACATGATTATTTTTTTCAATTATAAAGTTCAAAATGAGGCAACAGAAGTTCAGAAAATACAACAATTTTGTTCATAATTCCATTTTCATGGCACAAAAGAAACAAATCAGGGCTTTTTCTAGCTGTCCTAAAGGTCGAATATGGGCCCCATCCCAATGTCAAATAGACTACATTTGATTGATTTTCTGCACTTCTTAAAGAAGCTCTTTCTTCTGGGCTATACACACCAACTTGATGATCATTTGAATTGAAGGACCTGCAGAGCTGTCAGAGGAAAGACCAGTATAGCTCTGCAACACCTTCAAAGACAGAAAACTAGCAACATGAAGTTGTAAACAACTATAAATATGTTTCAGAAAGTATTTATTTAAAAGATATGTTGATACATTTTCATTCAAGTTGACAATACCCACTTTCACCACAGGCCCTAATTTGGCAATCACTAACAATAGTTATAGTAATAATTGGCATAAATATACTGAAAAAAGCAATAATTGATCAAAAACAGGTATTTTAGTGCAAAAATGTCAATTTAGAAAATGCATGATTACTGGTATGTATCAACTATGTGCTTTAAAATCACACAATTAGCAGTATATACCCAAAATAACATTAACAAATAATATGTTTGAATGAAACTAAACATTAAGTAATAAATGTAGTAATAAGTTCATCCTCTGTATCCAAGATTTGGTTTTAACTTATAAATCTCATACAGCTTTAAACATAAGGCAATGTTAAAAATATAACTTTGAATGAGATATATCTATAACACACTGAATGTTAAACATGTAATCAGAGAAGGCCAGATTCAGAGAAAAGACAAGTAACTATAATCCAAATTAAATGATTATTTTCTATACAAAAACTGCTTCTTGACCTTGGATCTCACCATGTGACCTTCACCAGCGCAAAAAGTGCATTCTAAACGTCCTATTATCATGGTTTACATTTGCTTAATGAAATTTCTATGAGGGGTAAAAAGATATAACACTGACATGATTTGTGAAGGACAGATGGACAGACAGACAAGTGAACAAACAATATGTCTTCCCAACTCTTGTGAGAGACACAAATAAGGGAAGTTTTACATAAAATGCTATTCTATAATTGGTACAAGATAGCACTACACAACAAAGACTTGTTAATGCATAATTCTAGGAATGACAACAAAAGGAACAATAGGACTAGTAGCTTCCAAATCCAATGCTGTTAGTTGGCAATTCACAGAAGCATCTGACTGACCCAAAGCTTCTAGCACCACTCCAAGACAGTACCTGAAATATATGTAACAACTTGTTAAACAAGCAGGACATTTCTTCTCTTCTCATATGGTAGATTTAAGCACCTAAATTGCATTTCATTTTACAGACTGACATTAACGTGTTTCTAACCCATGTGTTCATGTCAGAAATGGTCACATTCAACAGTTTATGTCTAGCATTCATCAGAGACAATGGTAACTAGGTGTTAAATGTCTTACTTATTGCATATTATAACATTTAGTGAAATAAAACATATCCTAATCAGCAAGTATGTTATTTCTTACCAAATATGTAGAATATGTCTTTCTACATGTAATTTAATTACATCAAATATAGTGTACCCCTTTAAGCCCCAAGAATCTATTCAAGGTTGCATGGTGTCCTGCTACTCATTGAATGTTGTAACAGTAACAAGAGTACTGCAGACAGATGCAGACACTGACGTACACCACAGTAAAGTTCCAACAACTCAGTTTTTTCTAAACAGGTAACTTCACAAATCTAAATACTGATAGACTACTATCTTTAATTATAATAAATGTGTTGTTAATGTTATCATACATAATATATATATTGTATACATAATCAAATATAAGAAGGCCATTATTTGCAATTGCTGATAATGAACAACACATGACAATGAACACAGGGCAATTGCAATGACTCACTTAGAGCACTTCAAGCTCAAATACGCAATAAAAAACTATAATTGAGGAAAATTTTACCATGATTTATTTGAGGTAGGATCTGCATTGACAGCATCACGTAGCACTTTTTCTGCTAACTTGTTATTATCTAAATAATGTAGCACCATGCCCTGAAAATATGGTATCAAGACATAACAAACATAGGTGAAGGTAAAACATGACAGAAGAGGGCTACAGACAGAGAAACAAGGCAGATAACATGTATCATTATGAAATCACATGTACATTTGTATAAAAGAAGAGCTTTACATATGTGTTACTAAGTAAATAAAACAGCTTCCATCATTTGTCAGATAGATTGAAACACCAAGCTAACAAAACTTTAATATGAAAAGTGACATTAAAGCAGTCATTCATATAAACTATTAATCAAGACATTCAGCAAACTGATACAAAGCAAGTATGTGAACAAGGTGAGTCAATGTTCATTTGAAATGACAATTGCCTGCTTCATTTGATCACAGTTTACAGCTCTACCAGTGTTTTAAATGTATCTAGGCCTTCATTTCTCCATATTATCCATAGATAAAATTAATAAGTATGTGCCTTCTTTAAAACAAATTCAATGCAACATTAAACAGGGTTTACTGGGTTTGTCCACTAAATATCTGGAAAGACAATGTCCAGTAAAATTATACACAACTTCAAATAAACAGAACAAAAAATACCATATTGGTCAGATGCAGACTGTTTCACACTGGAAAGTTATCACAAAAGACAAGACTGGCAATCAAATGTCAAAGCAAATTCAAACAAGTTCTGAAAGATTCAAACCTTAAAAAGACGTATACATACGAAATTCAACAAGCACTCGATTAATTTGATAACAAACGACAAAGAAGATAATTCAGAAGATAAAAGACTAACCAATTGTTGCAAACTTTTGGTATGAAATGGATTTAATGATATTGCACTTTCATATGATTCTTTGGCCTCTTGAAACTTGTTCTTATGCTCATAAATTCTCCCTTTCTGAAAACAAAACCATGATAACCCCTGATCAGAATGAATGGTAAAACAGTATTGATACAACACTACAATATGATTAAAGAAACATTCTCAATAACCCCAAGTCCTGCACACCAGACTTTTCTATATAGACAGGGAAAGTATTATAATTAAATTCGAAGACTTCGTACAAGGAAATCTTGTTTCAATTTCTTAAAGTAATAAACTTCAAAATATTAATATACAACATATACGACTTTTTCCATGCGACAACTAATTAAACATATTCATCAACATATCCTTTGTGCACCTGTAACCTGACAACTAATTAAAGTATTCATCAACATATCCTTTGTGCACCTGTAACCTGACAACTAATTAAAAGTATTCATCAACATATCCTTTGTGCACCTGTAACCTGACATCTAATTAAAAGTATTCATCAACATATCCTTTGTGCACCTGTAACCTGACAACTAATTAAAAGTATTCATCAACATATCCTTTGTGCACCTGTAACCTGACAACTAATTAAAAGTATTCATCAACATATCCTTTGTGCACCTGTAACCTGACAACTAATTAAAAGTATTCATCAACATATCCTTTGTGCACCTGTAACCTTGTAATACGTGCATATTTTTTCTCTCCTAAAAACTGGGGTGAGTTTTACAGTGATTGCCTATAGTGTAGTAGAATGTATGCTATTTTCCTCTCCTCAAAACCAGATATTTCAATCTTTTTTTGGTCGCTCATTTGGGAATATTTTACAATGTTACAGACATTCACTGTAAAGATTGACCCAGTGTCTAAATTTCGATATATAGCTATTTCCAAATGCATAACACAATTAAAATAAGCACAACTAGTTTAGTCATACCATATGTGCCACTTGATGAGACAAAGGAAAAAGTGATGATGCCTCTCTCACACAGGACTCGGCTTCCTCCACCTTGTCTAGTGACAGATATAGTTCACTCAGATTCATCCAGATCTGACCTTGTAATCTCAATGTCCTTGACCCGGATAAACTTTGACCTCCACCTTCACCAATACTAGATGAGGCAAGGTCAGATAAGGTCTGTTCAATGTGAGAAACAGCGAGAGATTCTGCTCTTATAGAACCTGATGAAATAAGAATATATGAACAATTTAAAATAATTCTCTGCTAACCAGCCGAAAGCTGTTTGTATACTGGTAAATATAAACTAGAGCTATCATTGAAGGTGATTAATACCCCCACAATCATATTGTCAGACACATTTTTGAGGAAAATCGAAGACGACCACTAGTCAGCCATCTTGAATGTGATTGGAAAAAAATCTTGTATCATGTAAATTATTTGTTCGAAGTTTCGTAAAAGTCCCCTGTAGAAGTAGTTCACTACCACTCAACTTTGTTTGCAAGGTAGAATAGGTCTTGCTATATTCCTTCCGAAATTACACTAAATTTGTCATAAATGTATGAAATCTAAAGACTAAACATTACATGATCCACACCATTTAAGTACAGTAATAGCAAAATAATTATCTGAAAAATGTATTCTCTAAAAGAGAGCATAGAAGCTACTAAAGAGGCAGTTTAAGATATGTGCTGCATCAACATAAAATTATTTAAACACCATCAATACCTACTGATACCAACTGATACTGACACAATCCATTTATTAATAAGATAAAACTACGATTCTGAAGCATATTGGGCTTGCTTGCTTTATTTAGATAATACCATAATACTTTATTTTCTTACTTCACCTAGACCTAAAAGGAGACAGATTTAACTATATGGCAGACAGAACAAAACCACCAACCTGTATCTCTTTCAGGGAATTCATTAAGCTGTAGGAATGCCTGAGATTTTCTATCAAACTGAGATCTATCAGTCATTGTTAATGATGCTTTCTGGTGATGATGAACACTGCATCGTTCTGACCTGTAACACAGATAGAGTGATACGTGATACAAAGTTACATACATGTCAGATATCTTACAAACATGTCCTAAAGCTATTTCAAGGTTTTCGACCAAATATCTGGCAGGTAATCAAGCTACTGCACATTTAAACTGGTTAATGTCAGACAAAAAACATTTTTTGTTCAGACAATAATTTAAAGTTTCCCTGACTAAAGATGGAGCAAATATAAAACAAGTTCAGTAACCCTGTACTCCAGTTATTCCAGGATCAATTAAACACACCTAAAATATCCAGACTGATGCCAAAATATACAATTTTATTACGCTTAGAAATTTCACTGTATTACTTACATGACAAAAGGACTATTTATGCAGTTAGCAAATTCATGCAAGTGTTAATTTCATTCTAAAAATCACTGTAGAAGAACTTAGAAATTTGAAATTGCAACATGCAACTAATTTTCATGACATAGAACCAATAACAAATGTTGTTTTCAGAAATAATAATACATTTATCTTGAAGTGAATAACAGACAAGTTAAATATATCTTACACAAACCATAAAGTAGGTAACAAAATCAAAATAAAATTGTAAGAACTAAAGTTAAGCTTGCCCTTCAAAATTGATCTCATCAAGTTTTTTCCATAATCTCATCATATTTCTACAAGTGTTGAGGGCAACTTCTGAACCATACAGAACTTCCTCAATCTTTGACTTTGTGAACAACAAACTGAAATATAGAAACATTAGAAATTGAATATAATTAATTAATGTAGCAATTTTTAAATGTATCACAATACAGCAAATTGAAAGTATGTTTAGTTCATGAAGATCTACAAGAAAAAAACTGATCAAATACATCACCATGATATAAACATGTTACCTACAGAGACATATGTAGTCAATTACCTTGAACAGAAGTTTTTTGCATATTTATATTTTATTGCCATAAATCAATTACAATGAGCACAAACCATTTACAAAAGTATACAAACTTTGATAAAGTTAAGAAAAACAGATACAGAAAAAGTAATTTCATCATCTTGTATAAAACTGCCTTGTTCAGAACTTAAATGTTCCTTTCTCATATTAACAAAATTACCTAATATTATCTGGATACTCTTCTAATGCAGCATTAACAAGATCTATGGCTTCTTGGTATTGTTTCTGTGCTGTTAGTAACAACACAAGTAAATGCAAGGAATGAATATGATCACTGTAATACTTCAAGGCTAACTTTGTGTACTTCACAGCTTCTTCTATCTGTAAAAACATATTTGACAATAAAATCACACCAAGTAACAACACAGATCTGTAATTTCATATAACATTAAAGTCCTGAAAATATTTTACAATTCTAGGCAGAGTAAAAGCTGGCACTCCAAACCAGTCTGCCCAGACTGAAGGCAAGATACTCTGACTTGTTTATACAGTCTAAAGGTCAGCACTCCAAACCAGTCTGCACAGACTAAAGGCAAGATACTCTGACTTGTCTATACAGTCTAAAGGCCAGCACTCCAAACCAGTCTGCACAGACTAAAGGCAAGATACTCTGACTTGTCTATACAGCCTAAAGGCCAGCACTCCAAACCAGTCTGCCCAGACTAAAGGCAAGATACTCTGACTTGTCTATACAGTCTAAAGGCCAGCACTCCAAACCAGTCTGCACAGACTAAAGGCAAGATACTCTGACTTGTCTATACAGTCTAAAGGCCAGCACTCCAAACCAGTCTGCACAGACTAAAGGCAAGATATTCTGACTTGTTTATACAGTCTAAAGGCCAGCACTCCAAACCAGTCTGCCCAGACTAAAGGCAAGATACTCTGACTTGTCTATACAGTTTAAAGGCCAGCACTCCAAACCAGTCTGCACAGGCTAAAGGCAAGATACTCTGACTTGTCTATACAGTCTAAAGGCCAGCACTCCAAACCAGTCTGCACAGACTAAAGGCAAGATATTCTGACTTGTCTATACAGTCTAAAGGCCAGCACTCCAAACCAGTCTGCACAGACTAAAGGCAAGATACTCTGACTTGTCTATACAGTCTAAAGGCCAGCACTCCAAACCAGTCTGCACAAACTAAAGGCAAGATACTCTGACTTGTCTATACAGTCTAAAGGCCAGCACTCCAAACCAGTCTGCACAGACTAAAGGCAAGATATTCTGACTTGTCTATACAGTCTAAAGGCCAGCACTCCAAACCAGTCTGCCCAGACTAAAGGCAAGATACTCTGACTTGTCTATACAGTTTAAAGGCCAGCACTCCAAACCAGTCTGCACAGACTAAAGGCAAGATACTCTGACTTGTCTATATAGTCTAAAGGCCAGTACTCCCAACCAGTCTGTACAGACTAAAGGCAAGATATTCTGACTTGTCTATACAGTCTAAAGGCCAGCACTACAAACCAGTCTGCCCAGACCAAAGGCAAGATACTCTGACTTGTCTATACAGTCTAAAGGCCAGCACTCCAAACCAGTCTGTCCAGACTAAAGGCAAGATACTCTGACTTGTCTATACAGTCTAAAGGCCAGCACTCCAAACCACTATGAACAGAAAAGTCAGATTTTCAGACCATCAGACTAGACTGGATAGACTAAAATCCAGAATTATATACTATTTAGGAAACCTTTCAAGTTATGTCATATCAAAACATTGAGATGTTTCAATTGCATTCAACATTACAATACAAGAAAATATAATTCATGTAACTCATACAGCATAAAAATCATAGTGTTATATGCTGTATAAGTGGTAAAGTTTGCAAGGTGGAAAGTTCGCGAAATTCACAAATGCACAAATTCACAAACATTTTCCATAGGGTAAATTTCCACTTTCACTGAAGTATATTTTTACCTACGCACCTGATAACTGATAGTTGGAGTTCGGTACCCCACTGAGTCACATCTAAAGCACTGCGTGGCCAATAACACTAGGTTCCTACCTTAACTTTTGGAGAATCAAGCCATAATTTTATAAAGACAAATAGGTTTTATTTTCAAACAATATTTGCAAGTAACTTTTAATGAATCACTGATCAAGTATAAACAGCAGTAAATACAGTTCCTTTTCATGAACATTCTTAAAACATACAGAACACCTCTTATACAGAACACCTCTTATACCCCCACAGTTTTGAAAAGCAGACCTAAACATCTTAACATTTGATGAAAGAGCTTCATTGGCTTTGATTTGCCATCTCGCATGAATGGTTTGATGACAACAAAGAAGAAAACTAAAGTAGTCGATAGTTTTCACACATATTTTAGTTACACATAAATACCAAAACCATTATATACTTTAGAAGCAGATTACTTCAATAAATGCACTACTTGATTTACACATTAATATGATGCACATTTGATTACACAGTAGTGATTTATAATGTGTAGATATTATGATCAAAGGGATTTCGGTGAATCGCAAATATTATCAACTTATACAGCATTTACTATTTATGAAAGAAATATTCAATAAAACCCAAAATACCTGTCTAAGGATGGCCATTTGTAAAGCCAGATGAAACAATGATAGATAATCGTTTGGGTCCAAAATATGAGCTCTGAAACCAGCAAAAGAATTTCATTGATAAAAACATGTTGATCATAAAATGTGTTATACAAGTAAGCTGTATATAATCAAACATACAGTCATAACATCAAAGCATAAGCATTACTGTATACACTGCGCACTCTTTTCTTATTTAGCAGCATAAAGTAAAGACAGTTTTAGAATAAAATGACTTACTTCTGAAAGGCTTTTAATGCTTTATTATGCAAATTTTGTCGATCTCCCTTAAGTTTCATCTCCATTGCTTTCAGACTATATCCAATACCAAGAGCTACATGTGCACGTGACGCTGCTGGATGCTCATCTCCCACTTCCAGTGCCATCTTAGCAAACTCTATACCTTCATCATACTGAGGATATAACAAAACACAATTGTAGAATATTGTAAACAATGCATCAGATTCAAATTATTTTAAAACTATTTTAGACTCAAAGAATACATATAGCACAGACAATAAACAAAATTATTAAAGCGCTAAAGCCTTACTATGCAGGTAACATCAGGTCTGTGATTTCAAGCCACTCTCCAAGTAAGTACCAAATGTTCACAAGTCTTTAGACAAGCTGTGAGGTGCTATAACATAATGTATAG
Organism: Mactromeris polynyma; assembly: GCA_032209605.1. Classification (NCBI taxonomy): domain Eukaryota; kingdom Metazoa; phylum Mollusca; class Bivalvia; order Venerida; family Mactridae; genus Mactromeris; species Mactromeris polynyma. The sequence continues at coordinate 25,187,839 of JASFXZ010000002.1, read as the reverse complement.
GAGGATTGTCAGTGGTTACAAGCACACACTTAAAACTCTTGCATTCCAAAAGACGATATTGCAGCATTGTTGAATTTTGGATGTATTATTGACACCAAAATGGAACAGAGAGTGGAACAATTATGGAGCCTCATTGAACATTGTTACACCACCTGTGAACATGGAACATTGTTACACCACCTGTGAACATGGAACATTGTTACACCACCTGTGAACATGGAACATTGTTACACCACCTGTGAACGTGGAACATTGTTACACCACCTGTGAACATGGAACATGGTTACACCAACTGTGAACATGGAACATTGTTACACCACCTGTGAACATGGAACATTGTTACACCACCTGTGAACATGGAACATGGTTACACCACCTGTGAACATGGAACATTGTTACACCACCTGTGAACATGGAACATTGTTACACCACCTGTGAACATGGAACATTGTTACACCACCTGTGAACATGGAACATTGTTACACCACCTGTGAACATGGAACATGTTTTTATTTCAATATTTACCTTGTGTAAATGTTCATAGCAGAGTTTGGCTGCCTGTAATACAGGAATAACAAGCTTAGGTCTTTGTCTATGACATTCCTTCAACACTTGAAGACTCCTCTCATACTAGAAAAACATAGCACAATTATATCATCAACATAAAAGATACTACATGTACTCTACAATTGGTTATGGGAATTTTTGCTATAACCTAACAAATTGCCACATCCTTATCCTCTCATGCCTCAGACAAAGTATGACAACCACAAATTTGTCAAATATCTGTTACATACCAGTTGTAAATAGTAGCAACCTGCAAGCAAGATTAGTGTGGCACATCATAGCTTGGTGCTGGATAGAAACTCCAAAAATGCTGTTTTTATTTTATTCTATATTAACTCTGTTTTTAAACAACTTAGGCAGCACAGTTTAGTCGAAACTTATTTATCCAAAAATTATCTTCATACATAAATCCAATTTAACATGTGAAGAATGTATTCATTATAGTACTTACCTGTTTATCACAAATAAGAGAATTTGCAAATTGATGCCAAATGTGATATTCTTCAAATGAAAATTTCATGGCACGCTCAAAGGACTGAAACAAAAGAAGTTATATAAAGTAGACACTGACTTATTGAATGGTCTTTATAATTGTAATGAATGCTCTGCTAAAATCATCACGATTATCATATCAGTGAAATACAGACTATTGTCATCCATTGTCTGCTTACAGTTTGAACATACACCCTGAATGATTAAATAGAAAACATCTAATAAAATGTACGGTATGGTTGATGAAACTTGGAAGTCACTTATAACCAGGTCCATGTCTCTGCTTCATATAAATTATCAACAGACTGTGAATTGGTCAGACAATAAATCACATTTGGGAAGACAGTGACAAATAGATGTACAGAACATGTTCTCAACTAATTATGAATCCACTATTCAGCATAACATCATTCTCAATACTTACATCAACAAGTTGATGGAACTGTGCACGTTTTACAAGCGTGATTGCTAACAGATCATATACTGCTGATGCATTATGGAATGTATGAAGTCGACCCTCCTTGTGTTCAACTGTCTGATTCAAAATAGCTTCTCTTGTTGCCTTAAATGTATAATGTAATAAAAATACAATTTCATTATTTTATGATTTGTAACTGCAATGCATTAATACACTAGCCGAATCAAATCTTATTAAAATATTAACTATTTAGAAAAGTTTGTCAAAAAGCTATAAGATCATATTGAGTTTTAGTGATGTATTAACATCAGATATACAGTAACAGCAAATCATTCAGTCTTAACAAATTTATCCTATTTTAGTTACACTGTCATAAAACATACTACAGGTTTAGTTACACTGTCATAAAACATACTACAGGTTTAGTTACACTATCATAAAACATACTACAGGTTTAGTTACACTATCATAAAACATACTACAGGTTTAGTTACACTATCATAAAACATACTACAGGTTTAGTTACACTATCATAAAACATACTACAGGTTTAGTTACACTATCATAAAACATACTACAGGTTTAGTTACACTATCATAAAACATACTACAGGTTTAGTTACACTATCATAAAACATACTACAGGTTTAGTTACACTATCATAAAACATACTACAGGTTTAGTTACACTATCATAAAACATACTACAGGTTTAGTTACACTATCATAAAACATACTACTGGTTTAGTTACACTATCATAAAACATACTACAGGTTTAGTTACACTATCATAAAACATACTACAGGTTTAGTTACACTATCATAAAACATACTACAGGTTATCACACTTATTGGACATGTTTCATTGACTCATGCGTTTCTTGCATAAGCAAATACATTATGTATTAATAGCAGATATTTTAACACAAATGCACTCATTGAAGAGACCAGAGGTTTGATTTTTTGTCAATATATTAAAGATTTATAATTTTGTGAATCTTTCTTAGGAAATGGAAACTTACAACAGCTTCAGCTATCAGCAACAATAAAAGAGCTTCTTCACTCTCGTTACATGGCACAAACACCCTGAAATACATCTATGTAATGTTATATGTAATCAAAAAGATACAATCCAATACACAGTCATTCTTATATAACGTTTTAAAATAACTAAACAAATACACTATAGACAATTAAACAATTCAAACAAAAATAATGACAAACAGTGTTTTGCAGGTCATATGCAATCTAACCAGGTATGATAGAGGTTGCTCCCTTTATCATTTTGCACAAATCTTATAATATTAAAGACAACACAATATTTGAAACAGGTAATAATACAATGCAAACAAGCAATAAGACAGCGAAGCACATATATCACCAGACAAGTTGTTTATACCACAGTAACCACTACATACCTATCAGATGAGTATCACCAGACAAGTTGTTTATACCACAGTAACCACTACATACCTATCAGATGAGTATCACTAGACAAGTTGTTTATACCACAGTAACCACTACATACCTATCAGATGAGTATCACCAGACAAGTTGTTTATACCACAGTAACCACTACATACCTATCAGATGAGTATCACCAGACAAGTTGTTTATACCACAGTAACCACTACATACCTATCAGATGAGTATCACCAGACAAGTTGTTTATACCACAGTAACCACTACATACCTATCAGATGAGTATCACCAGACAAGTTGTCTATATCACAGTAACCACTACATACCTATCAGATGAGTATCACTAGACAAGTTGTTTATACCACAGTAACCACTACATACCTATCAGATGAGTATCACCAGACAAGTTGTCTATATCACAGTAACCACTACATACCTATCAGATGAGTATCACCAGACAAGTTGTCTATATCACATTAACCACTACATACCTATCAGATGAGTATCACTTGACAAGTTGTTTATACCACAGTAACCACTACATACCTATCAGATGAGTATCACCAGACAAGTTGTTTATACCACAGTAACCACTACATACCTATCAGATGAGTATCACCAGACAAGTTGTTTATAATATATCACAGTAACCACTACATACCTATCAGATGAGTATCACCAGACAAGTTGTTTATAATATATCACAGTAACCACTACATACCTATCAGATGAGTATCACCAGACAAGTTGTTTATAATATATCACAGTAACCACTACATACCTATCAGATGAGTATCACCAGACAAGTTGTTTATACCACAGTAACCACTACATACCTATCAGATGAGTATCACCAGACAAGTTGTTTATACCACAGTAACCACTACATACCTATCAGATGAGTATCACTAGACAAGTTGTTTATACCACAGTAACCACTACATACCTATCAGATGAGTATCACCAGACAAGTTGTCTATACCACAGTAACCACTACATACCTATCAGATGAGTATCACTAGACAAGTTGTTTATACCACAGTAACCACTACATACCTATCAGATGAGTATCACCAGATAAGTTGTTTATACCACAGTAACCACTACATACCTATCAGACGAGTATCACCAGACAAGTTGTTTATACCACAGTAACCACTACATACCTATCAGACGAGTATCACCAGACAAGTTGTTTATACCACAGTAACCACTACATACCTATCAGACGAGTATCACCAGACAAGTTGTTTATACCACAGTAACCACTACATACCTATCAGATGAGTATCACCAGACAAGTTGTTTATACCACAGTAACCACTACATACCTATCAGATGAGTATCACCAGACAAGTTGTTTATACCACAGTAACCTCTACATACCTATCAGATGAGTATCACTAGACAAGTTGTTTATACCACAGTAACCACTACATACCTATCAGATGAGTATCACCAGACAAGTTGTTTATACCACAGTAACCACTACATACCTATCAGATGAGTATCACCAGACAAGTTGTTTATACCACAGTAACCACTACATACCTATCAGATGAGTATCACTAGACAAGTTGTTTATACCACAGTAACCACTACATACCTATCAGATGAGTATCACCAGACAAGTTGTTTATACCACAGTAACCACTACATACCTATCAGATGAGTATCACCAGACAAGTTTTTTATACCACAGTAACCACTACATACCTATCAGATGAGTATCACCAGACAAGTTGTTTATACCACAGTAACCACTACATACCTATCAGACGAGTATCACCAGACAAGTTGTTTATACCACAGTAACCACTACATACCTATCAGATGAGTATCACCAGACAAGTTGTTTATACCACAGTAACCACTACATACCTATCAGATGAGTATCACCAGACAAGTTGTTTATACCACAGTAACCACTACATACCTATCAGATGAGTATCACCAGACAAGTTGTTTATACCACAGTAACCACTACATACCTATCAGATGAGTATCACCAGACAAGTTGTTTATACCACAGTAACCACTACATACCTATCAGATGAGTATCACCAGACAAGTTGTTTATACCACAGTAACCACTACATACCTATCAGATGAGTATCACCAGACAAGTTGTTTATACCACAGTAACCACTACATACCTATCAGCTGAGTATCACCAGACAAGTTGTTTATACCACAGTAACCACTACATACCTATCAGATGAGTATCACCAGACAAGTTTTTTATACCACAGTAACCACTACATACCTATCAGATGAGTATCACCAGACAAGTTGTTTATACCACAGTAACCACTACATACCTATCAGACGAGTATCACCAGACAAGTTGTTTATACCACAGTAACCACTACATACCTATCAGATGAGTATCACCAGACAAGTTGTTTATACCACAGTAACCACTACATACCTATCAGATGAGTATCACCAGACAAGTTGTTTATACCACAGTAACCACTACATACCTATCAGATGAGTATTTCTTAGGTGACAGTGCTGCTCTACTTGCTTGATTGTTGTTTTTTGCCACTGGATCAGGACGAATGTATGAACTTTCACAAACACCCCGTAATAATACCTCAGCTAACTGCCTCGCTAAAGTCTGAAAACAAGTATAATCATTTTACTGAATAATTTAATTTGATTAAATGCATTTACCAAAAGAAATAAGATGGCATGATTTGCATTTGCTTACGACCTGAAAGAGTCTAGCCAAGTCTTTAACACTTGAGTACATAACGTATACTTACTAATCTCAAATGTTGGGTATATCTAGACTCTACAGCACACAGTAAGTCCCGAAATCTCTTAATGCCTTTATCTAACTCCCTGAAATATGCATAAAAAAATCTGCATTAGCCAAGGCACCTGGTCTTACATTACAGAAGCATCTTAAGTGAATCTTAAATATTTTCACTTAAGTTCAAAACTTCAAACAGATGAAAATGAAATTTTTTAAGGATAAGATCTTACTTAAGATGTGCCTGTAATATTGGCCCTGGACTTACATTAACAGTAGATCCAAACCTAATATTGATCTTGATATTAGATTTACCGTTCTGAATGATAGCTAATGAATTTATGATGCCATCAATGTTACATAATCATGTCTGACAAGGGGCACCCACATTATTTTATACACCTAAAGCAAAAACAAGAGGTCAAATTTGTTTATGCTGTCCAACCCTTTAGAATAGCAACAGGTCTGAAATGGTAACATAATCTGAAAAAAGGTTATGAATGATTTTGTCATGTGCAGTCAATGTTAAAGAAAACAGTATATACAAATTAAAGGTATTTTTCCTATGAACTGTTTAATTTTTGACTAAGCTAAGATAAATACATTTTTATTATGTCTTCATCTATTTTGTGTGAGTTATAAGTATCTCATGGATCCAACATACCTACAGCTGACAAGTATAACCAAAGAAATTAAACATGTGTGTTTGACAGACCAAACACAGCAATGTTAATACCCTCAATACAAGAAAGCAATAGATTTACACTTACCCATGCTTGATGTAGTAGATGGGAGATTGTTGTATTGCAGTTTCTAATATATCACCTATGTTACTATCCTCAGCTTCACTAGATGATAGGGAACCCCATGATTGTAAGGTCTTTTCTTTTTCCTGGAATTGAATCAGTAGCCCTGACAAATATCGATCATATACAGAAGACCTATGAATATTCAAACATCAACAAAAGTCAATATCAAAGCCCTGAACAGCCTTTAGGTACGCTCACTATGCTTTGGAAAGCATGTCAGACGTTTACAAACTTTAATCAGTTAACCCATGCAAATGCACGTCGGAAAATCATAGGAAATAGCACAAATAGCACAAATACATATGTACTGGTATCACACAATAGCACAAATACATATGTACTGGTATCACACAATAGCACAAATACATATGTACTGGTATCACACAATAGCACAAATACATATGTACTGGTATCACACAATAGCACAAATACATATGTACTGGTATCACACAATAGCACAAATACATATGTACTGGTATCACACAATAGCACAAATACATATGTACTGGTATCACACAATAGCACAAATACATATGTACTGGTATCACACAATAGCACAAATACATATGTACTGGTATCACACAATAGCACAAATACATATGTACTGGTATCACACAATAACAACATATTTCTGACTTTTAGAAGTAAACGTAAACAACATAGCAGACTATCACACTTCCAGTAAATCTGTTCATACCATCATATTAAAACATTATGTTGCTTTCTTACAGCTACAAACCAAACCAAATAGAATGACAATGCAGTATTAACAGAGCTAAGACTTCAAAAAACTTCCCCACTGGGATCAAACAAAAGCTGAATGAAAAAACGAAACTTTATAGGACACATGTAATACTTTTAACAAAGCAAATAAAAATAAGTAGGGTTCATCCAGTGTGGCAAACACCCAGCGCATTAGTCTGTATTATCAATAATTATTATTTTACACAAAACAGGAAGTAAATACTAATTGTGAGCTGAAAAGCTTAAAGCCCTGTAGAATGTAAGCACAAGTAAATGTTCTAGGAATTGGAAAAAGAATTGATGTATTGATATTGTTAAACATATGCTGTCAATCTGTCATACAAACTTACTTGCAGATAAAGTAATGCCAGATCTCCAGCCATTTCAAAACAAGCCAATATTTTCTCCTCCTTTTCTGCTGCCTTATATTTGCTAGATGTACTTGTAGGTAGTTTCTCAAGGCATAATCCTGTAGACAGAAGGATACATTTCTTAGCGCCATATCTAAAGGCAAATTACTCAACAGACTAAATGATTTTGGTGGATGCCAATGTTCGCTCATCACCACATGTTTCATATTCAATACATAATGTAGTGCTAATGGAATGTGTTACCATGGGGCTCCGACAATGACCAAGCATTGAGGAAAAAGGTGCAATTGACTCACCTGATGGTACGATACCTATTGTGTTCCAGATGTCGCAATAAGATATGTATGTCAACACTTTCATATGTTGATAAAACTTCAAATGATCCATGTTATTAATACATATTTTTTTATAAAATTGGATTAGCAATTACTAGGTGGAAGTACAAAATGTACGCACATTTTGCAGTAACAAATTAGGTACAATGCTTATTGCAGTTTTAACTTCATGGTCTTTGGACACCATAATGAATTTGATAGTAACATTTTGTAATTGACTGTAGCATAGACAGGAATGGATTATACCAGGATACCAATCATGCCTGTTTGACCATAATAAACCCTCGCTACAATATCATTACACTCTTAATTTAGGAAAACAAAAACTTTACTTACAATGAAAATACCCTTTTTTTCAATCAACCTTAAAAACATGTAGATTCACTGGACATTATTTCCATTGAAGTCATTCTTTGAGATAAACCACACAAAAAAGTTAAAAATATCATAGGTATACAAAATAATGTTTGCACTTGTTCTTGATAATGAACCTATCAATATGTCGCCCCATGGTGGAGAGAGCGGCTGGCTGACCAAGGGGAATCAGACAATTTGTTTCTTTGGGGGGGGGGGGGTCTATTTCCCACCCTAAAGCCAAGCATTTGTCTAAATCTTCTCTGAGAGAGATGTCTAATTCCCCACTTCCGGGTCTATTAAAATCTGACTCAAGTCTATTTCCCTGCACCCAGAATCATTTGCCATATCAAATTCCCACCTATATGGAACATCATCTGTCTAAAGTACTGTGTATCCCTGCCACTCCCCCCCCCCCCCTGAGGCAAAGACTGGTTACTGTTAAGTGCATTAAGATAATGCAAGTTAAGTACAACTAAAATTAAATGGTTCAACTCCATTTAAATAAGCTGTGACTATGAGGTGAAAGTTACAGGGAGTTCATATTAGTTCCCTTGATAAGCTGAGAAGTAGTACAATGTAATATTATTTCTGAAAATTACTGAAAAAAATGGAAATGAAAACTGCAAGCTGCATCACATTCATTTTGAGGTAGTAACAAGCATATACACAATACTGGAAGCAATAAACCAGACTGTAATATGTGAAAATAGATATTCAAAGCAATATTAACGAACATAAATATTTAACCTTTAATTGCATAGGCCTCTGCAACAATGTGTAGAATCCTTGGAGAAGAATTGCTCACCGAGATAGTATCAAGATTTGAACTATCATACAACGTCAAAGCGGACTGATAGGAACACTGGTAGAAATGAATCTTTGCCTGCAGTAATGTTGCTTCCAAGTGCATCTAAAAATTAAAACAGAGTAAAATAAATTTAATAACAAAACATTTGTACCAGAAATTGTTCTTTCTCTTTATAGTTACTTCTACAACATATGCATACTTAAATGATTCTAACTTAATTACACCTACGAATATAGTTTTGGATATTAAGGATGTTATATTATTTTATTAAATGGTTGATACAATTACAGAGTTACAATATTAAGACATAAACAAGATGATCATGACAGCCCTGTTTTGCACATGAGACTGTTTGTAACTTGGCCGACAGTTCGTTCTAACTGAAAAAAATATTCTGTACATAAAAAATGTGGCCTCTTGAGAGTTTTTATGGTTTTTCTAACAATTTGATGAGCAAGCTATTTTTGGATCCAAGGTAACATAGTAATTAGTATTGTTCTTATATAGTATGAGAATTTATTGGGGCAAACATTCTGACACGACAGACAACCAACACAGGTGAACTAAAATATCAAAAAGCAAATTATAGTAATCTCAAACCTTTCCATTTTCCCTAATGCATGTTTTCAAGTGATGTTCCGCATCAACAAGTTTGTCTTTGGATTGAGACGAAGCATGATCTGAGACAGGATTCTCTTTTGAATACGCTTCTAGAAGACTCTCACCAAGTATGAAGTGTACGTAGTAATCTATAAGATCAAGCAAACTCACTAAATAGGAATCAAACAATGCTGCAATAAAAGTCCAATCATCTTCTGGTTGATAGAAATTTGACAATGCAGGAAAACTGTCCAGACATCAGAAACACAAGCGAAAGTAGTGAGTTCTTCATTGTTTTCCCTCATAGATAAAAGAGAACCAGTCTGCGTTGCCAGGTCATGACCATCAGTAACATGGCGCAAACAATGAGACAACATTTAGTGCAATATCAAAGTGTAAAATAAAGTTGATTGTATTTCTTACAGAAACGCGTCAATCAGCATAATGGTTGTGCTGATTATTTTTTCAAATCTGCATTCCAATATTTATGATATGCAGACTGGAAAACTTAGTTCATGAAATATCTATGTAATGTTTCAATTCCCTATAGCATGTCCTGTAAACTTCTTGTTTTGAAGGACCCTGATTAAAATTTAAGTCATACAGTATTAAAGTTACACACAAGTATCATACCTTATACCAAAAGCAATGCAAGGTATTTGTCAGCATGCTTTCCTAGTCTTAACATAATCATAACAATATTTGAGTATGTATTGGAAGATAGTACACCTATAACAATTATGCAAGTATCCCAATTTCAGGTTACTCAAGTATATTATATATACAGAGACAGTGACTAGGGCTACCATTCCGTACCTCAGAGATTTCTTGGTTTGAAGGGTGAAATTTTATTTATTATTAACTTCTTAATGTATAAAGTGTAAAATATTGACATGTAAAATGGATGGCCGCTGACCTTTAAATGCTTCAAAATTAACTATTGTGAATATTTCTCTTCCAGTTTGATCAACGGTAACTGAACGCTCTATCGATAATGATAACATTTTAAACTTTATCTCAGTCATAAGTAAAATTCTAAATTATTACACTTAAGAAAAAATCTTATATTACTAATACTATATTACAATATATAACTTATAAGCGCTATATACACGCGAAACATTCGAGACGCTTTGTGTCGCTATTCACTGTAGAGTTGGATTTTTACGCTGTCATAATTTTTCTTTAAACTGTTCATAAATTAAAAAAAATTGCAATATATTGGTAGAAATAGTATATATGAACATATAAAGTATGTTTTCATACATTTATAATCATAAATCATTCATAAAATGTATTTTTTCGTTCTGTGTCACTTCGTGACGCTTCGGGTCTCTTCGTGACGCTTAGAGTTGCTTCGGGACGCTTTTTAGTGAGACCCTGTCTACTCTATTCTGGCAAAACAAACATGGTGTTGAAACTGGTGAGCGTCAAAATAGGTTAGCGGACGACATAAACTGTTTTAACGATTTTAATAACGATAGTTGTTTCTATTATGATTCATTGTGCTGATTATTTGTGTGTTTTAGTCAAACTTCCATACCCGTAGCATTTCCAATATAGCATTTCTAAGAGTACGGGACTCTCTAGTCCTACAAATATAACTCCTAGCATTTGTAGTATTCACGTTTTACCTTCATTTTGATGATATTTTACATTTTACGTTTTCTGTCAAATGCTGTCATATGGGATATCGTCATTTTCCCATAGCACTTTTTATATAGGGGCCGATCGAAATTTGGTCGGGATGATTTTATGCATATAAAATCAAATAATTCACCAATAAAACTTATGACACATTAATAAATAATCAATTATGGTACAGTTGCAACAAAAACTATGAATGAAACACTTGCCTTGATAATGCAAATTGAGTTTAAATCCGATGGGTAGTCGAGTAAACAGCTCTATGTAATGGCGGACGGTGACATACAGCGTGTTGTTTACATTGTGATAATTACCCTTTTTTGTGTTTTTCGTTGGTGTTATGCATGTAACTTAGTCAGATTTTGGCAGCATTTGACATATCTATCCGAAAAACATGTGGTAAAGCAATATAATCCAAGTGTTTAAATTTGTGCCGAGACTGACTTTGCTACGCGTGTTTGATGAGATGCTTTTAGACCCCATGCTTGACGAATACCAGACGTTTCACCCCCAAGTCGTTTCCACCCCAAGACGTTTCACCCCCAAGTCATTTCCACCCAAGACGTTTCATCCCCAATTTAATAGACCCTAGACGTTTCACCCCCACTTTTTAATATAATTATGTTTGTGTGCTTACATATTAATTTGGTGTTTTATTATGATTAAATTGTTAATTTATAGGTTAGAAACCCTTTAGCTGATCAATGATTTATTAATCATTTAATTTTGACTTTGTCAGAATGTGTGATTTAATCAACACCTTTTGACTTTGTTAGAAGGTGTGAATTAATCAACACCATTTGAACTTGTAAGAATGCTGCGACAGTCATTTGACGCATATTACTTTAACTTTAAGAAAAAAATGCAAGTAAAAACAGTTAACAACATATAACACATTATATTTTATTGATACACATAGATGAAACACTACAATATATAGTATTAGTTATACAGGTTGTTGACAGGGTATATGGGGGAATATAACTGTATGTGTGCCATATTACCCGAGGCGTTAGCTGATGGTTATATGAATCGCAGACAGGTTATATTCCCCCATATACCCTGTCAACAACCAGTATAACAAATTTATAATACTGCAACTCCGTGTTTTCATAAGAATTTAGCTAAACAAGCAATATGTTTCGATGCCTATCTCTAGATCTAAGAATTAGATCTGTGCATTTTTTGCTGTTTTTTGGTTCATAAAATTGTTTAGAGTGTTTTAGTCCTGTATAATATCAGTAACCAAAACGTATTCCGTTTAAAATATATCGGGAATTACTTGCTGTAGATCGAAATATATTTATTTCTCTCACACGTTATATTGCCTGAAAATTAATTGCATTACCCCGTAAGGTACCTCAATACTCATGGTTAAACTTAATAATTTTCATCAATTTATAAAGTAAAAATGTGTAAGTGTGAACAACATAACTGATCTGAATTCAACAATAAATGAATACTATTAACTTATTTAATTATATTTATCATAATAATTGTACATTATATATCTTATTTATAATATTTATATTGGGGGTGAAACGTCTTCAATGTGATAATATTACTTAGACGTTTCACTCCCATTTTGGGGGTGAAACGTCTTGGGTGGAAACGACTTGGGGGTGAAACGTCTGACAACCTGCTTGACAATGAAAGTAAAATATGAAAAATAAAAAAAACAAATATTGAAAAATGAAGGTAAACGTGAAGGATCTAGCATGGTTGTCTAATTGTTTGGACTACGGGACTCCCATACCATAGACTCCGAATCTAGAGGTACCCATACCCGTATCCACTGCAATTTAGATATCAGGTGACAAAACAAATGTTTCTGAGGTTAAAACAACATTTCAGTAATACCTAATCCTGTGTTCTTTGACGAAAATTGTTTAATGAGTTCAAGTGATTTAGTCCACAAGCCTTCAACACGACACTTCTCGATTTCCGCTTGAAGCCGGGAGGTTTTCGACTTGGCAGCCATAATCTACCGATCATTTAATCATATTCTTACAACGTAACAGCAGTAAAGTAATAATATACAGTGTATTCAACAGTAAGTGAAGCAATATTTATGAACAGACAGTCTTCTGATCAGGAATATTCGCGAAATAATGCTTTAATTACACCAAAAATATGCAATTTTCACTTTCGACAGATTGGAGGTTGAAGATCAACAAAGGGCGGCTACTTTCAGTTTTCACCCATTTAACCCAAAGGGAATTTAAATAGTATATAAAGATTGTAGTAAATTGCAGAAAAGTATTTTAGAAAATGTATACTCATGTACAATCGTACTGTTAAAACAACAATAAAATTCAATATTTTTCTAGTATTGTTTTTTAAAAGTGAGTACTGTCTTCGTAATGAGACTATTTTTGGAAAGGAAATGGATACACTGTCAGGCTTACAGACGGGAGTTTGTAACATTGAAGTAAACAGTATTACTCGCAGCAGTCAAACGTCGAAACATTTAACTGAAAATATACTTGGTAATTAATATATGACAAGACGGACATATACCAACCATTATTATCTCCGTCAGCGGCGTAGATTCCTATAGGCCGTATAAGCCGCGACCTACTCTTTTTTTGAAAAATCGAAAAAATTAAATGGCCACAACTGCAATAAGATATTTAATGTATGTTTTTGATGTTTAACAGTTATTGTAATCATATTAACCGGAACGAAATTTACAACAAAACGCATCTCTGACGATCTAGCTACAATACTGTTTTCAACGGACACCCTAAAACAAGGCCTAGCCCCCCCCCCGCCCCCTACATACAATTTCAGCTAAGTAACGACACTGCACAATACTGTTAACGTGAGTCCTATGCTAAATAAAGTTTTATCATATAAACGTAAAATGGGTGTTTGTGGTTCTTGTATTATGTTAGACCAGTCCTGATAAATGATAATCCTAACGACTGGACATGACTACGCTACAACTTGCTATCATGGAACATGCTGTATGCGCTTCGGATCGCCCAGTTGAACCGTCTTTGCACGTCTACAACTTAGTACAAGAGAAAGTTGATGCAAGGCAACAAAGTCACCAGGAAAATGTTTAGCAAAATAATTAATGTGAAATGTTTGAAGGGAATATGTAGAAAAAATCAAACAAAGGTGACGTAATAGCACAAACTGAATTTGGGAATACTGAACATGCAATATTTTTTGTGTAAGAAATGCACATATCATTGATGTAAATAACAACAAAGGAAAATCATATTTTTCTTTGGAAAAAATATCATAAACAGCCATTAATAAAAAATACAGTACACATATTAAGATGAAACTATATTCAACATTAGCAACTGAATACCGGATGTCCGATCTGTAACCTGATATACCTACCTGGTTCATGATTATAACAGATTACAAATCGGACATCCGGTATTTGGTGATCATATATAGGTGTTCTAACTCATCACTGCTAGCACTATACCTACCTCGTACATGAGGTATAGTGCTAGCAGTGTTGAGTTAGAACACCTATATATGATCTCCGATTACCGGATGTCCAATTTGTAATCTGTTATAATCATGTAGGAGGTAGGCATAGTGTTAGCAGTGATTAGTTCGAACATCTTTATATGATCGCCGAATACCGGATGTCCGATTTGTGACCAGTTATAAGCATGTATGGACTAGGTTTAGTGTTGGCAGTGATTAGTTTGAACACCTATATGTGATCGCCGAATACCGGATGTCCTATTATAATCACCGTATGGACTAGGTATAGTGCTAGCAGTAATGCATTCAAACACCAATGCATGATCGCCGAATACCGGATGTCCTATTATAATCACCGTACGGACTAGGTATAGTGCTAGCAGTAATGCATTCAAACACCAATGCATGATCGCCGAATACCGTATGTCCTATTATAATCACCGTACGGACTAGGTATAGTGCTAGCAGTAATGCATTCAAACACCAATGCATGATCGCCGAATACCGTATGTCCTATTATAATCACCGTACGGACTAGGTATAGTGCTAGCAGTAATGCATTCAAACACCAATGCATGATCGCCGAATACCGTATGTCCTATTATAATCACCGTACGGACTAGGTATAGTGCTAGCAGTAATGCATTCAAACACCAATGTATGATCGCCGAATACCGGATGTCCGATATGTAACCTGTTATACTCGTGTATGGGCTATGTATAGTGCTAGCAGTGATGAATTCAAACACCTAGGTATGATAGCCGAATATCGGATGTCCGATCTGTTACCGGCTTCAAAGACCTAAATTAGGTCTTTGCCTGCTTTTATAACTGTTAGAAACATAAATCAGGGGTCGAAACGTCTTATACAAATCAGGGGTCGAAATGTTAGGGGGCGAAATGTCTTAGCCAGTTCTATTGCACCAGACGCTTGCAACGCATAAAGCGTTTGTTCGTAATAATGAATATTCATTAGGCACGCCTATTCACCGAATACTGTCCATTTAGAACTAACTAATAGTATGTGCCGTAAAAAGTCATTTCGTGAAAATTGCAACTCATGAATATTCATTTTAACTTCCACTTTGTACTTTCGTGGCTACGGACATATTGATATATTATTATGGTAGTACCAACGAAAGTCACATGTCTATACTATGGTAGTAGCCATGCAAGACACATGTCTGTAATATGGCAGTAGCCACGAAAGTCACATGTCTATAATATGGCAGTAGCCACGAAAGTCACATGTCTATAATATGGCAGTAGCCACGAAAGTCACATGTCTATAATATGGCAGTAGCCACGAAAGTCACATCATGACACATGTCTATAATATGGCAGTAGCCACGAAAGTCACATCATGACACATGTCTGTAATATGGCAGTAGCCACGAAAGTCACATCATGACACATGTCTATAATATGGCAGTAGCCAAGAAAGTCACATCATGACACATGTCTATAATATGGCAGTAGCCACGAAAGTCACATCATGACACATGTCTGTAATATGGCAGTAGCCACGAAAGTCACATGTCTATAATATGGCAGTAGCCACGAAAGTCACATCATGACACATGTCTATAATATGGCAGTAGCCACGAAAGTCACATCATGACACATGTCTGTAATATGGCAGTAGCCACGAAAGTCACATGTCTATAATATGGCAGTAGCCACGAAAGTCACATCATGACACATGTCTATAATATGGCAGTAGCCACGAAAGTAGCACGCCTATAATATGATAGTAGCCACGAAAGTCACATATCTGTAATACATGTATGGCAGTAGCCACCAAAGGCACATATCTGTAATACGGCAGTAGCCACGAAAGTCACATATCTGTAATATGGCAGTAGCCACGAAAGTCACATATCTGTAATATGGCAGTAGCTACGAAAGTCACATATCTGTAATATGACAGTAGCCACGAAAGTCACATATCTGTAATATGGCAGTAGCCACGAAAGTCACATATCTGTAATATGGCAGTAGCCACGAAAGTCACATATCTGTAATATGGCAGTAGCCACGAAAGTCACATATCTGTAATATGGCAGTTACAGCCACAAAAGTCACATATCTGTAATATGGCAGTAGCCACGAAAGTCACATATCTGTAATATGGCAGTTACAGCCACAAAAGTCACATATCTGTAATACGGCAGTAGCCACGAAAGTCACATATCAATAAGATGGTAGCAGCCACGAAAGTCACATGTAACTCTACTTTGCTTGGCAACCATTCGAAACAAGAGTAGCCTCCCTCCTTTCAAAATGGTGGAAATTAACAGCATGGATTACTTCCCCTGATTTCAAAATGGTGGATAGTCCGCGAAAAGTGTTACCATTTTGACAACAGGGGACATCACTCATGTCTTAAATTGCATCAATTTTGAAATAAAGGGACATTACTCTCATTCATAATAGCGATCATTTTAAAGCAGGAGGCATAACTCTACCTTGCTTGGCGACCATTCGAAACAAGAGTAGCCTCCCTTCTTTCAAAATGGTGGAAATTTACAGCACGGATAACCTCCCCTGATTTCAAAATGGCTGATATTCCGCGAAAATGGCAGCCATTTTGATATCAGGGGACATAAATCATGTCTAAAATTGCATCCATTTTGAAATAAAGGGACATTACTCTCATTCATAATAGCGGCCATTTTTAAGCAGGATGCATAACTCTACCTTGCTTGGCGACCATTCGAAACAAGAGTAGCCTCCCTTCTTTCAAAATGGTGGAAATTAACAGCATGGATTACCTCCCCTGATTTCAAAATGGTTGATATTCCGCGAAAATAGCAGCCATTTTGATATCAGGGGACATAAATCATGTCTAAAATTGCATCCATTTTGAAATAAAGGGACATTACTCTCATTCATAATAGCGGCCATTTTTAAGCAGGGTGCATAACTCTACCTTGCTTGGCGACCATTCGAAATAAGAGTAGCCTCCATTCTTTCAAAATGGTTGAAATTAACAGCATGGATTACCTCCCCTGATTTCAAAATGGTTGATATTCCGCGAAAATGGCAGCCATTTTGATATCAGGGGACATAAATCATGTCTAAAATTGCATCCATTTTGAAATAAAGGGACATTACTCTCATTCATAATAGCGGCCATTTTTAAGCAGGATGCATAACTCTACCTTGCTTGGCAACCATTCGAAACAAGAGTAGCCTCCCTTCTTTCAAAATGGTGGAAATTTACAGCATGGATTACCTCCCCTGATTTCAAAATGGTTGATATTCCATGAAAATGGCAGCCATTTTGATATCAGGGGACATAAATCATGTCTAAAATTGCAGCCATTTTGATATCAGGGGACATAAATCATGTCTAAAATTGCATCCATTTTGAAATAAAGGGACATTACTCTCATTCATAATAGCGGCCATTTTAAGCAGGATGCATAACTCTACCTTGCTTTGCGACCATTCGAAACAAGAGTAGCCTCCCTTCTTTCAAAATGGTGGAAATTAACAGCATGGATTACCTCCCCTGATTTCAAAATGGTAAATATTCCGCGAAAATGGCAGCCATTTTGATATCAGGGGACATAAATCATGTCTAAAATTGCATCCATTTTGAAATAAAGGGACATTACTCTCATTCATAATAGCGGCCATTTTTAAGCAGGGTGCATAACTCTACCTTGCTTGGCGACCATTCGAAATAAGAGTAGCCTCCATTCTTTCAAAATGGTTGAAATTAACAGCATGGATTACCTCCCCTGATTTCAAAATGGTTGATATTCCGCGAAAATGGCAGCCATTTTGATATCAGGGGACATAAATCATGTCTAAAATTGCATCCATTTTGAAATAAAGGGACATTACTCTCATTCATAATAGCGGCCATTTTTAAGCAGGATGCATAACTCTACCTTGCTTGGCAACCATTCGAAACAAGAGTAGCCTCCCTTCTTTCAAAATGGTGGAAATTTACAGCATGGATTACCTCCCCTGATTTCAAAATGGTTGATATTCCATGAAAATGGCAGCCATTTTGATATCAGGGGACATAAATCATGTCTAAAATTGCAGCCATTTTGATATCAGGGGACATAAATCATGTCTAAAATTGCATCCATTTTGAAATAAAGGGACATTACTCTCATTCATAATAGCGGCCATTTTTAAGCAGGATGCATAACTCTACCTTGCTTGGCGACCATTCGAAACAAGAGTAGCCTTTCTTTCAAAATGGTTGAAATTAACAGCTAGATTACCTCCCCTGATTTCAAAATGGTTGATATTCCGCGAAAATGGCAGCCATTTTGATATCAGGGGACATAAATCATGTCTAAAATTGCATCCATTTTGAAATAAAGGGACATTACTCTCATTCATAATAGCGGCCATTTTTAAGCAGGATGCATAACTCTACCTTGCTTGGCAACCATTCGAAACAAGAGTAGCCTCCCTTCTTTCAAAATGGTGGAAATTTACAGCATGGATTACCTCCCCTGATTTCAAAATGGTTGATATTCCATGAAAATGGCAGCCATTTTGATATCAGGGGACATAAATCATGTCTAAAATTGCAGCCATTTTGATATCAGGGGACATAAATCATGTCTAAAATTGCATCCATTTTGAAATAAAGGGACATTACTCTCATTCATAATAGCGGCCATTTTTAAGCAGGATGCATAACTCTACCTTGCTTGGCGACCATTCGAAACAAGAGTAGCCTTTCTTTCAAAATGGTTGAAATTAACAGCATGGATTACCTCCCCTGATTTCAAAATGGTTGATATTCCGCGAAAATGGCAGCCATTTTGATATCAGGGGACATAAATCATGTCTAAAATTGCATCCATTTTGAAATAAAGGGACATTACTCTCATTCATAATAGCGGCCATTTTTAAGCAGGATGCATAACTCTACCTTGCTTGGCAACCATTCGAAACAAGAGTAGTCTCCCTTCTTTCAAAATGGTGGAAATTTACAGCATGGATTACCTCCCCTGATTTCAAAATGGTTGATATTCCATGAAAATGGCAGCCATTTTGATATCAGGGGACATAAATCATGTCTAAAATTGCAGCCATTTTGATATCAGGGGACATAAATCATGTCTAAAATTGCATCCATTTTGAAATAAAGGGACATTACTCTCATTCATAATAGCGGCCATTTTTAAGCAGGATGCATAACTCTACCTTGCTTGGCGACCATTCGAAACAAGAGTAGCCTTTCTTTCAAAATGGTTGAAATTAACAGCATGGATTACCTCCCCTGATTTCAAAATGGTTGATATTCCGCGAAAATGGCAGCCATTTTGATATCAGGGGACATAAATCATGTCTAAAATTGCATCCATTTTGAAATAAAGGGACATTACTCTCATTCATAATAGCGGCCATTTTAAGCAGGATGCATAACTCTACCTTGCTTTGCGACCATTCGAAACAAGAGTAGCCTCCCTTCTTTCAAAATGGTGGAAATTTACAGCATGGATTACCTCCCCTGATTTCAAAATGGTTGATATTCCGCGAAAATGGCAGCCATTTTGATATCAGGGGACATAAATCATGTCTAAAATTGCATCCATTTTGAAATAAAGGGACATTACTCTCATTCATAATAGCGGCCATTTTAAGCAGGATGCATAACTCTACCTTGCTTTGCGACCATTCGAAATAAGAGTAGCCTCCCTTCTTTCAAAATGGTGGAAATTAACAGCATGGATTACCTCCCCTGATTTCAAAATGGTAAATATTCCGCGAAAATGGCAGCCATTTTGATATCAGGGGACATAAATCATGTCTAAAATTGCATCCATCTTGAAATAAAGGGACATTACCCTCATTCATAATAGCGGCCATTTTTAAGCAGGATGCATAACTCTTCCTTGCTTGGCGACCATTCGAAACAAGAGTAGCCTCCCTTCTTTCAAAATGGTGGAAATTAACAGCATGGATTACTTCCCCCGATTTCAAAATGGTTGATATTCCGTGAAAATGGCAGCCATTTTGACATCAAGGGACATAAATCATGTCTAAAATTGCATCCATTTTGTAATAAAGGGACATTACTCTCATTCATAATAGCGGCCATTTTTAAGCAGTATGGATAACTCTACCTTGCTTGGCGACCATTCGAAACAAGAGTAGCCTCCATTCTCCCCTGCTTAAGATGTGGCAGAACTTCATAGGCGAGTTAGCCCCTTTGACAACTGGGGACACATAAGTCTAGCCCTACTTGGCCACCAATACTTGACAATCCATATATTATCCAATGGCTGCTTCATTTAATCGATGGCAGGCCTTGTAGTCTTTTGTAACTTGCAACTGACTATCATACTTAACCGCTGTCATCAACTGTGGGTCAATACTTTCAATCATAGAATAAGCCATGTGATCGGTAAAAACTCTTCATCTTATGATGAAGAAAACCAATTAATGGTTTGTATTTGATCTATGAAAAATGTGAACTAAAACCCAAAGACGATTGAGCAGTTAAGAGAATAGATCAGTCATGGATGTCAGTGGATGGTTATAGTAAGTAGATAGCAATAAGTAAGACCAACAAGATGCAACAAATTATATCTGGTCACTTCTACGGACCATGGTCGTCCTTTATGGACAAAACAAACATAATATACAAGATTTCACAATGGAAAGTACATAAATTGTCTATTTTCTAACACAAAAGTCTTCTGGTCCATGTTGAAACATATCATTCATGTCTAATATGTCACTTTTTGTTATTTAATAACGTTCAAAAATAAACCATTCATTCTGGACAACCATTCATTGATGGGACAAATGCACCAACTTGATGAAGTTGTGTGATGAGATTCATTCCATACCTGAAATATAAAAAGGGATGTTCTTAAAACTTGTTTATCAAAATTAGTCTCAATTTTGTCACAATTAACACAGCTATATCGAAAATATCCTCAAATAACAAAGAGGGTTAGGGTAAGTAGCTTGTTTATTCGACAACCTTCTGTCCTAATACTAGGCATAATCGAAAATAAATATCAGGTCCTGATGTATCTTCTTATGCGCGTCAAATTGAAAGGGGCTATTTGAAACCAAGTATTACTTAAAATTTTGAACCCGATGAATTTGAATGAATGAGGTCTGACTGTAAATTACTATAGCTGTATTTAATTGCTAAGTGTATAAGTATCATGAGAAATGCAAAATGAGCCAAGTCATTGCTGATGCCAAGGCATGATGGGAAAATATGACTTTCTGCTTATTAAAATGCAAGAAACACCTAGTACAATTATCATTCAAGACAAAATCCAACATTTTTCATCAAAACAACTTGAGTTTGGTGATAATTTTTAGCTACTTAAATGTCTAACTGACAGACTTGACTTTAATGAATGTCTTTCAAATAAATTTTGGAAATTCATTAGTGAACCCAAAGGGGTTCAAACCTATGGGTCTATGACGTCAGCACCTAGCACTGAAGAAACTGCAACCATACCCACTATGCCACCGAAGAAACCTCAAAAACGGTTATTCAAATGACCCTTATATGGTTGTCGTTACTTCAGTACATGGTATATACGGTGTGTCTGACATCTTGAGATAATTTTCAGCTACTATTTTACTATAACTATTTATAGAGAATTCATTTCTGTATGTTAATAATTTAAGTTATAAAAGTGATGGCAAATTATCAATATACATTGTACATTACCTCTGACCATGTCAATGGCATTAGTGTCTACACAGACTGAACTCAAAGGACATTTACAAAAGAACTCATCAAGAATGACTACTTGATTACGCAAAATTGCAAATGTCAGTATATGTACCAACTGTGTGTTAATCTACTAATGCAATAAATGTTTGTATTCTCGTTCGATAAACTGTTCAGAAGATTTTCCGGTTAACTAGTTTACAAAATAACTGATTATTCCCATCCCTAATTATTCTACTACATGTATTTACTTTTTAAAGTAAGTCAGTATATTTTGGTTAATTAATCAACAAGCCCCAGTTTTTTTTTACTGTAATCTCAGTGGCAAAGAATTTATCAAATTGTGTGTTAATTTTCTCTATTATTATTTTCCCCCATCATTTTGTACAAGAAAAAATATTGATAATAAACTTATTTCTGTATTTTTAGCTTTTGCTTTAATTCTAATGTGAATCTGTAATCCATCAATGCCCACGGCCAGAGATTATAAACTTGAGATCAGTTGCTGTACTCAAAGCTTCTTTTCAGTCACAACTTATTTTGTCAAATAGATATTTAAATTTAATATATATTTAATATTTAATATATTTAATATTTAATAGATGTTAAATGTTTCAGTACTTTTTTAGGTTATTATTTATGTTATATGGCAATTACTGCATGATCAATTATAAAACGACAGAATTAATCTAAGAAAACACACAAAACAAGATTTGAAATCAATCTCAAGTTTTATAACCTCAGACAAAGGAGTTCATTTGAAATATTTCACTATTATTTGTCACAAATTTGATACTCCTGACCCTGATTTCTCGAGAATACTCAAATATACTAAAATACAAAGTTTAAAATACCAGGAAATTTAATAATTTACTAATAATTGTAATCATCAATATTTTTGTTTGAACAGTTAATTTTATCACAATGCCATGATATTATTTGTGTCACAATGTGCATTTAATTTCATTAAATTATTCAATTGAAACTCTACTGGACATAAAGTGGTGAATGTATGTTGATATTATTTATTATTGTGAAATTATTAAAATGTGGAATCTGAATATATGTTTTTAATTCTAAAATAAATTTATTCAACTTCGAAGTGTTTGTTCGCGTTGCAATATTATTTTATTAAATATATGCAATAACTTAGTTTTGATTTAGGTTTTCAAGAACATGCATATTGAATGCCAAAGGTTTTGTAAAATAGTTTGATAGTCCAAAATATTTTAATGATGCTAAACTGATGATTTATTCAGTAACTGATTAAAAAATCCAATTCATGAAGGGACATACATCTGCAACAGAAATCCACATTTTGTTCTATAACATTTTCTACTATTTTTTTCCCTATTTTTTCTTACTTTAACAATTTTATTCAACTTCAAGCTCGTCAAATGCATTAAATAAATTCAAAAATGAATATGCATAAACCAGAACAAAACAATTATAAATATCATTTAAATTTTTGATTAAATAGGAGTTTTTCATGATGACTAGAAACTTAACAGTAGTGTATCACTCTTATTTCAGGTTATTACTAATACAAACAATTTATTAGATTTTCAATACTTAAAGTATTTAGCCAGTTAATTATCTGACTGAAAGCAAAAAAGCAAATTTCAAACGCCACTGGTACGTTTATTACATATCATGGTACAATTCAGTTTGGCTGCTTATTGCAATACAATGTATACAGATATAGCAGTATATCGTGACACCCCTATTACATCAAGTGGTGTCTTGAGCTTGCAGTCACTGCAACCTACACTTTGAGTGGTAGAAGAGATCAACCAAATTTGAAAGTTTAACGGACATCGCTTATTGTTTGATACTTTACATCATTAAGATTTAAATCAATAAATCAGCATATTGTTCATTTTATAGCTGACAAATAACAATTGAGCGCCGCTGTACGATTTCCAACCTCTTCTTTAAGGGACGTCATATCCAGATAACGTCACATGTGACGACACCATGTACTGACAGTAAGCAATATTTGCCCCATGTGGAACTATAATGAAAACGAAGTAACCATATGGAGTCACATGTTGCGTTTTCTTGAAAAGACGTCACTTACAGAAGAGGTTGTAAATCCCACAACAGCGCTCAATTGTTAATGCCAGTCATTGACTTTAATGGCGCGCCACCATAGGACGTCGCCTTGCGTCTTTTTTTATTGTTGTTTGATGATTAACAGACATTGATGTCACTTTATATATGAGCCCCCTATACGATTTCCAACCTCTTCTGTAAGTGACATCATTTCCAGAAAACGTCACAAGTGATGTCACTATTTGTGAGTAGGAAACAATATTTACTCCATATGGTCACTTCATTTTCATTATAGTTCCATATGGGGCAAATATTGCTTACTGTCAGTATAAGGTGATGTCACATGTGTCATTTTCTGAAAATGTTGTCACTTATAGAAGAGGTTTGAAATCGTACAGCGTTGCTTATATGTTGTTGTTTAAATGCTGAGCTTGAATTTATTAAATTGCTTTAGTGATTTTGAATGATGCACCATACTGGGTGCAACATTTTTAGTTTCTGTTAACCGTGTTATTTACATCATACATGTATATTACATTAAAGTTTAGTACAAGTCATCTTAATAATATACAATATAGTAACTAAAAGAATGCGCTTTGTGTGTTAATCTGGATCCATCTATTATTAGTTATAGTTTCATAGAAGTACACTTAGCAAAAGTTATAAGTACTTCGATTTCATATTAAATATGAATATATCCAATAGAAATTTCACACACAGAAAGACCAATACTATTATCTGTAATGCTTCTATTACTAGTAATTATCAGCACAAAATTCAGCCAATTGATTGAAATCAAGCCAATTATGATGATGATAACACCGCACAGAAATAAAAAATCTCAGATTAATTGAATTGGTCATTACCGATTGTAACCGCCTTTTGCCTGGACATAATGAATTTACAAATAGATATTATTCTGGGAAATATTTTACACTTCTGTTAATATCGCCTGGGGCCTGTTCTGTGGTGAGGTAACTCATCATGGACAAGATTTTTTGATAAGGGGAAACAGCCTTTATCCTGCAGTAAAAAAAGTTTAAAAATCACAGAGACAAGGTATCTGTGGTGTTTTAACTATCTTTGTTCATATTTTTGCGTTATATTCCTAAAAAAGGCAGGTGGCAAAACATACCCCTGCATGATAGAAAATGTCCGTATTGTAATGATGTAGGCGATGAATTCCATTTTGTACTTGTTTGCCCAAATTTTACATTTTTTAGAAGTAAATAAGTCAATCAATATTATTACATTCAACCAAATACCATGAAATTAATTGAACTTTTTATAACAGACAGTAAAAGATTTAGCTAATATTGCAGTTTTCTGTCATAAAATAATTAACCATTTTAAATTATTAATCAATGGCTGACTATTTTACTTCAATACTACACATAATATATATAATTAATATGTTCTTTTCAATTCTAGACATTTATGATTTTTTTGTTCATCATTTAAAGTGTATATTTTTAAATGAAAAACACTGTAATACATTTATGTGTAATGTTCTTATTAGGAACTATTATGTGGATATGTCTTGTTTATTTCTGTTGTTGTGATTGTATTGTCGCTACTCCGTATATGAATGTGACACTCTGTATTCAATGAATGTAAAATGTATTATTGCTAATGCTGCCCTATTCGGGCCTTATACAAAATCTGTAAATAAACTTGAAACTTGAACTTGAAACTTGAGTAGAATATTCTTAACTACCATATACATTTATTCTAAATTTTGCCAGTCTCCATGTACTTTTAGCATTTCACTTGCAGACAAATGAACATATACATGTACAGTTCTTTAATTAATTTTGAGATTTGTTGTT
Organism: Mactromeris polynyma; assembly: GCA_032209605.1. Taxonomy (NCBI): domain Eukaryota; kingdom Metazoa; phylum Mollusca; class Bivalvia; order Venerida; family Mactridae; genus Mactromeris; species Mactromeris polynyma. The sequence goes on along the minus strand of JASFXZ010000002.1, from coordinate 25,161,483 downwards.
ATTCTCACGAGTTTGTTCTCAGTTTCTCATATTTCGGCTGTACTCAATATTTTCAGTATTTAATATGTTACACTATTTCTTTTCTATTCATTACATTTTATTTAGACATTTAATTAGGATTATTAAAATTGTAGCTATTTGTAGGTAAGCTGAGATTTATTTGGAGTAACAGTAGTACTTCTCAAACTGTCACAAACTGGACATTAAAGAAAAAACATTGTATTTAATACAAAATCTTGTCATATGTTTTACGCTGTTATTTAGGACACCTGCACACATGCTATTTTAAATAATGCACATAAAGTTAACAGGTGCCTAACCTGAGAATGCTTCATAATAGTACTTTTATACAATTCAATATATGTATGTCTCTGTAAGGTTACCTTAAGCTATATTTACAATACAAACATCCTTTTGTGCATTTTACAAAGCAGCTTGTTTGGGAGGTGGATGGGATGTGCTTCCATGAAGTGGACTTGAAAACAGGACGCTGCTTTGAAAAATGTGCATGTTGATGATAAACTAGTGATACATGCAGATATCACATACAGTGGGTGTAGCTGCCATTACACACAATATGCCCGATCTTACAATTCGTCATCGGAATAAAAAAATATGTGATGCTAAAATTAAACTAGAAACGTGTCCATAGGACACAGATGCCCCCACTTGCAGCCTTTGTCACAAAAGCAAATGCTATTTATTTTGCTCATAGTTTGTTAATGGGTAACAAAATTACCAAATGACCTACTGTACTGATTATGGTGATAAGTCAAGGGTCATAACTTTGCAATTACTAGGCGTAATCATGCATGAAACCCTAGGTGCACAATTATCCATGCTTGTGAACATTCCTGTAAAGTTTTATGACTCAGGGTCCTATACTTTTGGAGATACACGACATACAAGATTGCATGCTCTGTATCCTATATTTTCAATAACTCAAGGGTCATAACCTTGCACTTACTGGGCGGAGCCATACATTAAACCCCAGGTGCACAACTACACATGCTGGTGAATATTCCTGTACAGTTTTGTGAGTGTAGCTGATATACTGTTGGAGATATGCGCGACTTAATATTGAACGCTCTGTATGCTATATTTTAACTAAGTCAAGTTTGCACTTACTGGGCTTACCCAAACATGGATCCCCAGGTGCAAAATAACACATGTTTGTGAACATTCCTGTAAAGTTTTATGAATCTGGCTCATATGCTTTTTGAAATATGCGCGCCACAAGATTGCATACTCTGTAGGCTATATTATAACTAAGTCAAGGGCCATAACTTTGCACTTACTGGGCTGTGACTGCCAAACATGAAACCCCAGGTGCACAACAACACATGCTGGTGAACATTCCTGTAAAGTTTTATGACTTTGGCTCATATTCTTTTGGAGATATGAGTGAAACAAGAAGACAGAAGGGTGGACGTACAGATGGACAAGGATAAATCTATATGCATCCTTACAGAGTGGGGGCATAATAAAACTACGGGGGAAATGGGTGAAGCATTTGAAGGCCTTATCTTTTGAATTCTTGAGACGATAACAGCTCAAAAAGTATAATAGAAAGAGCCTTGTTTACCTTATATGTTAACAAACGCTTTTTATTACATGCAGTATACAAGGTGAGCTATACAAGCCTCAATTCTGCTATACAAATAGGTTTCTCTTCTCTCCCATGGAAACAACACCCCTTTGAACCCCAATTGTGTGTACACCTCCAAAAGGCCTAGCTTCGCCCCTGGTATGTGCATTTCTACAGTATTCTGTTAACAATGAAGATATTGCAAAAATACTCACCAATCGAGGTGTTTTTTGTCCTAAATAACACATTGGGATACATTATGCACACCTGATGATGATGTACATTTCTACCCTGGAAAATAATTGAACAAACTGCATTAGCCTTTTAAAAAACATACAGACAAATGACAGCTAGGAAAAATCCATGACATTTTCTGCATCAGTTATCTACAAGGTTAGTTGACCTAACCAGTGTTTTTGGTAGGCAATTCCTTCCTTATTATATCTCAATCCAAACAATTTTAACTATGCTCTTTCATAAAATTACTCGCACACAAAATCTCAGACCATTTGAAATTGGTTGGATGGACTATGTAAAATGCAAGTATTTGCATATCAAAACATTTTTACATGCTGTAATTAGCTAATCAGATTGTAAATGTTGATCTCAAGTAATTTTGTGAAATTTTAAAACTCTTGTGATTCAAAATTACAAAATAAACGAAGGCAAACTGTCACAAAATACGCCCATCATAAGTCAGAGCTCAAGAGTTAAAACAAGACAAATTTTAGGTAATTTCTAAAATCAAAGGATGAAAACTCCTGAGTGACTTAAGCGATATGGCTGGTTATCGAACTTGGCCGAGATATTATGCCCACAAACATTTTCATCAAGTTTTAAAACTCTTGTGATTCAAAATTACATTTTATTTTGTGACTTTTGCCTGGTGTGATAAATGGACAGATTGTCAATTCAAGACAAGTTTGTTTGTTTGTTTCATCGGGTTTAACGCCATTTTTCAACGATATTTCAGTTATATACGGCGGTGGTTCACCTAACCAGTTTTTCCTGGACTGAATTCTTACCAGTACAAACTTACCCTTCCACAAGGAACCCGGCAACTTCTCCACATGTGGAGGAAAATCGACATTTTTGTCAAATTTTCATGGAAGGGTATGACCTGCCGCGACCGGGAATCTAACCCGGATCGCCAGGTTACAAGTCCAGCGCACTAACCACTGGACCACGGCCGCGGCTCAATTCAAGACAAGAACAACAACAACTGCACAGTTGTGTTTAAAATCCTGTCATCCATACTTGGAATTGTTTAAAATCATGTTATTATACGCCCGGACTTTACCAGACTTATTATTTTATTGGATCGAGCTTATATTGAGTGGTGTGACCAACTGCTATGTTTAACAAAGTTCTGACACTTTCATTTCAGGTGATGTGCACAAAAATTAATTAAAAATAATTTTCTCTAAAATATATTTCGAGTGACATCAACTGTTGGTTAAAAAAATAAAGTTTTTTAAGGAGACCATAACTTTTCATATGATCTTCAAAGTTTATAATGTATGACAACAATATAACTATTAATAGATTTTGTGATATATTATTCTAAACACTAGTTTCATTTGAAGTTTTGCAATTCCAGCTTCCACTCATTTGAAAAAATGTTCTTAGATTTATTGATTTTATTCCTGTTTGTTAAAGCCTTGGTGCTATAAAAATACTTATCATCAGAATTATGCAATATAAATGAAAGCTGAAACTAATATTGTTCACGCATAAAGGCCTCTAATCAGTTTATACCCATCAATGAAAGGTTCACCATGCAGTTGTAGTATCTCAGTCATAATGTTTATGCAGCTGACTGTTTCTATTTCACTATGAATATTATTCAATCAGTAGTCACTTTTCAGCTCAGTGATTTAGTGTAATAATTTTGCATCTAGAGCAAATTAAATGATGCGACTGTATGTTTTGGACAACTTTGTCTGTATGTGGTTGACATTAATGCATTCATAAATAGTGTGGACAAGCTGGAAATAATTTAGTCATTTACAAGTAAAGGGTATTATAGCCAGTTGTCATTTTATTCAATCCCATTTCTACAACTTATATAAGGAAGTTCAACATTAATAATAATAACAAGAGGGCCATGAATGCCATGATGACCTGTATCGCTCACCTGAGACCATGTCCCCTGGCAGTCATGGTCTTTAACAAATAACAAGAATTGCAGGAATTCAGAAGAATACAGTCACCCAAGGAGTTCATAAAGACATTTTGATCAAATTTCATGTACCAGGTTGAAAAAGTTTTACTATGATTTGATATGTTGACCTTGTTTTTGACCCAATGTGACCCAGTTTCAAACAGGACCTAGATGTTATAGAAACATACATTTTGCCAAAGTTTTATAAAGATTGGAACAATGTGGCCTCTAGAAAGTAAACAAGACTAAACGTGCAAACATACTGTAATATGACATATTTTGATAACACTCTAGACTTGCAAGTACGATCTGGTCCAAATCAAACTTGCCCATAGATCTTACAGGTATGCACATTCTGTTTAAATATGATTAGGACTTGTGGAGAAATGGAAGAGCTAGAGTGTAAACATGGTTGTATATGGCATTTTATATAATACAAGGGCCATAAATCTGGATCTAATAGACTGATTTGGCCCATATTTGAAACTGGCCAAGAACTGATCGTCATACATACAATTACATTGTATCCATGTTTGAATCTAGAGTGTAAACAATTAAATAGCAGATGACAGATGTACTGACAGCCAAAGATCCAAATTGCTCACCATTGAGCACTTTGTGCTGTAAAACAGCAAGAAAACTGCCATGTTGCAATTTGCTTAAGGGTCTGATCCTTTCTGGCCAACTTCAACTATTATTGTAAGTAAGTGTAGAAAATATTATAAAAAATTATTTACCTGCTATCTAAGGTCTCTGATTCCGAACTAAACAATTTGTCCATCATTCCGCACCAAACACCCACATTGTTGATATTCAGGTGGATGTAGTACATGGACAAAATAAACCAAAACATGTTTTAAGCAATACATATAAACCAAGAGACTGTGAGTGTCTGCTTCATTCCGTAATCTAAATAAGGAATAACATTAATAAAAATAATATATGGGTGTAATATTTATGATATTCTTATCTAAATGATTAATATATTAGTTATATACAATTTTTTTTATATCTACACTACTGATAACTTAACATATCGATATCTACACTACAATGCCACATGGAACCATCTTGGTAAGAGAACTTATAGACAAAGCGTTTTCAGAAGGGATGTATTGGTCATTGTCAAAAGATATATGGAGTGGACCATTGGGTTACAACCATGTCACATTACCACAGGTGGAAACTGTATCAGCATAAACAAGTGAATCATATGCATCAGTTGAATGGACAACACATCAAAAATGAAAGATGTTCATACAGCAAGGATATGTGAGATCTGTATTTTATATACAAAAACACAATGGAGAAGGGATAAAGGGAGAGCACACTGGAAGGGATTACGGGACAGAACTTGTGTCAATAAACAAAAAAATGTCATTCACAAATAACACAGAGGTCAACAGAAAAACCTCCTATCAAGAAAGATACACACATACAGTAATCTGATCATTCATCAGAATTATACAAGTATGTTCATGATATCAATTAACAGCAAAAATGCAATATTAATACAAACTCCTAAATGAGGCTAGAGGACTTACGACTCCTCTGCCTAACCTTGTATCCTGGAAATGACCATATGACCCTTAATCACAACCTTAAAGTAAACCTAAATCCCTAAAACATTAAGACCCTGAACCTTAAATAATTTAAGAAAAGTAAATGAAAAGTTGAAGAGTCGCTGATTGTTGATACATAATCTGAGGTTAAAATCAAGGTGCAAAATTGAAATTGTCTAACTGCCTATTTATAAACAAGCAGATAGACCAGTTTCGCTTCCACCCCTCAATTTTCCTAAGGGAAACAGAGTTTGCATTGAACATGACCTTATTTAAATTGAATAGTTGAAAGGATACATTATGGCCACTATGAGCTTCAGACCATAACCACTCCTTTATGCAAGAATAAGATATGTGCAGATGAAGTATTTGGAATAATTTTAATGAAATTTTGATGCAAAAAAGTTCCGAAAAGTTCCTTAACCTAAACCTTAATATGAAATTTTAGTATTAAATAGTTTCAACAGTATCCACTAAACCTACCATGCACTTAAATTGAAATTTTGATGGAAAAAAGGTTCCACATGTTTCCTTAAATGAACCCTAATATGCAATTTTGAGTAAAATAAGGTTCCGAAAAGTACCCTAAACCTATCTTAACCCTAACAACTGACATTTTTAATACAACAATAAGTTAATGAAATAGTTATAATATTATTGAAATTCTAAGTGAGGTTATTTGCTGCTTGAAATTTTGAAGCATTAAGTGCCGAGTTCCGAAAGGTCCTTAAACCTCATTACCATGTTCAATATGTCTTCATTTAACCAACTTAGCATGAAATTTGGAATAGGGTCTGGCCGAAAGTTGTTGCCATATGATGCAAGTCCAGAATACCCTTAAATGACACCTAAACAAAACAATTACACAAGAGAAATAATTACCTAACTCAAAGTTTTGTATCTTAACCTACTTTATGGTAAATTCAAAAATTCTGAGATAAATAATTAACTAAAAAATGTTTAAATAATGATTAAACAGTAAAGAGGAAACTGAAACCACGAACATACTTTCTGAATATCTGCCAAATTTACATAAAAAGTTTGGTTTCTGACAAATAAGCTTGTAATTACTTATAGTCACTGTGCGTAACATTTAAGATTTTTCAATCATTTTGCACAATTTGCAAAAATACTTTTCAAGAAAGGTTTTCCTGTATCAAATTATTGTAAATCATGTATATCAAAGGGGGCAATAAATAAGAAGTCTAGATATTGAGAGTTCATCCTATTTAAGACTCTCTCTTTAAATGTATGGTGAGATAGACTTGGAGACAGATGTGAATTAATCTTGTCAAAGAACAAGAACTGACAACATCAATGATCAAAGATCAATGTTAAATGTAGCCAAGAAAGGGGACAATGACCAACACAAACCAATACACTGACCATAGGTTACCAACTCACAGAGAATTCAGTAGAAAAGCATTCAGAATCATTAAAATGGCAACAAAGTATGCACAAAGAAACCAAGAATATACCACAGAACTAAACCATAAACAAATCAACAGTTCTTAAACTCAATACAAATAGTACACAATCCTAAAACTACAGATATACTAACTCTAAATGTTGAGGGGTGAAAGCGAAACCAGTCTTTCTGTATTGTAAAAATAAGATTGATTTCGCTTTCACCCCCTCACATTATTGCTCAGGAGGCAGGGGGCGCAACTCCCTTCAGATTCTTCTCAGTGTATTTTAGAAAGCATACTATAATATCATAAAATATCATTGTGTCAAAATTGAAGAACTGCCTTAACCTTGCATATTTGTTATACCAGGTAAAATAAACTAACAGTTTCAATTGTAGTACTATTCATGGTAACTGTAATATTTTATTTTTCAATTGCATTTTTATATCATTATTTCTAAATAAAATGTAACGACTTCAAACTCACAAGTTCCAGGAAAATCACATTCCGGCAGCCAGTTCATTCTGATTGGATGATAACCATTGAACATCAAAACTTCTCATTCACACAAAACCTGAAAATATATACACACCAAATTCTAAATAATTCCACCAAAAGAAGTAACAATGCAAGGAAGACTGGTTGCATTTAGGTAAGAACATGTAACAGTATTCAATAATACAGCAGTCAGTTGACCATACAAGTTCTGGGTTGCCTACCAGTACTAACCACTGTTGTTCTTCTGCAAGGAACCACTAACTTCCCAGCATATGTATTAGAGGTATAGTATTAATGACTTCAAGCAATAGGACCAAAATACTAAATCAAATGAGAACGGACAATGACATGAAGTATGAGTTAGACTCGGTTGAACCCATTCTAGAGGGAGGAGAGCTGTCTTCATCAGTCTGAAAATATAAACAGTGTAATTTTAAGGTACATAAAACAAATAATAAATGATAGAGAGGTAAAAGAACTAACAAACATAAAAAGTTGAATGATGATGAAGAAATGAACATGGATGAAATGATTGGTAAATGTGGTTATAAGAGATTTATGCTGATGGCAACATGATAAATGGTCAGGGAAGGAGGATGCAATAATGTGTTGTTACTTTAACAGATTCCTGTTTTCAAAGGACAAACTGACATAGAAATCAATGTGACCTACATAATAGCAATAATTCCTATCAGTAATTCATTTATGCTGATGTGCATACCACTAGCAGATCCAGGGGGCACATCCGACATCCCCCTAAAATTCCCAACTTTACAAATAACTACGAGTATAAATACGAAAATATACAGACATCTTTAAATAAGCGATTTTCAAATAAGCGATTTTGATTTATTGAAGCATATATATTCTTCAATGATGATGTTTATAAACAAAGAATAAAACAGTCATTGTCGTTTTATAAGGCTTGAACAAAACCAAAATTGACCTAAAATGTACGCTTCCCAAATCCGAATCCCAGAGCTGCCCTTGCATACAGGACATGGAAGTACAAATATTGTTAGCTGATTGATTTTGACACAGGGGTCATAGTTCTAGATCAATACTAACTTACAGGATTCATTTTAGGTGAAAATGGAAAATATACCCTTATCCTGAGACTTGAATGCTCAGTCCTGTGCTCTACCAACTTACCCTACCAAACAGGAATATAATGATTATAATGTATAATTTTTCATCATTATACCATTGCATATAAATGCATGTTATGCAAAATTAATAGGGTTGTTCATTTTTAAAACAGTTATGACCAATGTTAGCACTTGCTGTTTTATGTCCTTTAAATGTCATGTGCCAGTACCGTGCATAGTGTGTGGACATGGTCCCTTTGTTGCAGTTAAAGCATTAAATGTGACATTTAAGTTGTGATAACCACTAAGCATGTTTCTGGTCTCAAACATTTGACCTCATAAATGAATGCCAAGTACATGATACTACACAACACTATATGTTTACCCCTCAAACAGTCACTCAACAGCATTGATGCAAGATATTGCTATGAATAATGAATAATGAAAGTTCAGTAAATGAAATTACTTGAGTATGACTCCCATAAACCCTTCTAACCACAATTTAGTAACATTTTTGACTTGAAACATTTATCCTATGGGTAAGTACTTTTCCTATATGCACAAACATCTATGTGTATGCCTTGTCATGCTTTTTAGTCATATACGGCGGCCAGTTGACCTAACCGTTTTTTCCTGGAACTAATTATAAACCAGTAGTAGCTTGCTCTTCAGCAAGCAACTCACAATTTCTCTACATATGGAGGACATGACTGTAGCCAAATTGTCATGGAAGACCATAACCTACCCAACCCAGGGGATCAAACCAGGATCTGCCAGGTGACAGTCTGAGCTAGCCGGACAGGCTTCCCAGCTTAAAAAGTCAATTTTAAACAATTTAAACTCTTATTCAAATCCATATCAGCAAAGTACAAAGTTTGTGTGTGATTCTCATCTTATAATGTCAGTATCTAAATATCTAACTTACACTTAAGTTAAACTACCTGGTGGTAGTGAAAGCCATAATGAACAAAGTATGGAATTTGCTATTTTTCATTTGCACAAGTTGTCAGTATGCAGTTCTAACCATACATGGTCAATATTAAACTATTTAAATACATAAAATCAATAGCAATCTTCAATGTAAGTAATGTCCTTGGAACACTCACACTGATATATGTTGCATGCACATCAAATCTTCACTTATGTTCTATTCCCATTATGTAATATTAAAGGCACAAAGGTCAACGTATTCCACATATGAATTACCATATATAAATATATATAAAACCAAACTGTTAACACAATACACATTTTAACAGTGAAGGAAAAAACCTTACACCACATAAATCTTTAGTGCTCTATATGATAGCGCTATCCAGAACCCTGTATTCTCAATTATTGGAGCCAAATATCGGCCCCTTGACCTTGCTAACATTATTGTATGCACTAGGTCCATGTCAATTTCTGTCATGTTATACTCAAGAATGGTACCCATGATAAAACTTGTTGTATGCACAATATCAATTATTATCTTACTGTACCTATTCAAATAGTAGGATATTTTATCCAGTCTATCACACAATATTTACATGACCATTCTAAGGAATGGAGCAATTTTCAAAATTTCATCTTCATATGAAGATGAGTTTACACAGCCTGCTATGCTGCATGTGCCATATATAATATAGAAACTCCATTTCCTCCATACAAGTTGTAAGACCTATTCCATCAACCAACATAACTGACATTATACACTGATGGGTTTCATTAAATTTGACTCACTTTGGGTTTTCTCTAAAGCAGTGAACAAGGAAGGAATAGTTCATGGATATTCAATTTGTGATTATACAAGACAGACTGGAAAGAATGTACTGTGTTTGAACTTTCAAGTTTTGTGAATGGATGTGACATTCCTTGTACTTCTCTTTCTCCAATTGTAATGTTTAAACAAGTTGTGACAGTGACATCAGTTTGATAATATGACATCAATCCGTTATAAGAATAAAGGAATAATCGAATCTGTTTTTGTTTTCCTGTAACTTCCTTTTCATTATGGATAATGCTGTGACTATTGATCAACATGCATTCAATATGATAACACAACAATACAAATGCCATGCTTTCAGCATGCTTAGTGCACTTGCACTGGGGACAATCAGTTCATACATACACATGTATAGATGCCGTGAATAATACATGACTTGAACTAATGCTAGATTTGACGGCAGTTGGAGGTTTCGAAGTTTTACTGTACTCAGATTCAGTACAAGCGCTTGATGACAGCCAAATCTTCACCCTTACAGTTATAAAATGTGTATCAATTTTCTATTTCTTCATAATAAATAACCTTATAGTCTGGAAAGCTTTTTTACAAAGGTAAAGTTCTAAGTTCGTGTTCCTTACATATATTTTTTAACATAAATTTTTGAGTTGTAGTAAAGCTTCATGTTTTCATCTTTCAAGAAAAAAACTAATTTTTGTATGTTTTCACATAAATCTGTTTATAACTTTGCAATCTTTTTAAACCTTTTATTTCTAAACCTGCATGTTCTTATACTCTTTGCCTATCAGGCACTCTTTATTGAGTCTCATGTAAAGATTTGCCTCTCCCCCCAGCTGAAGTTATACATTCAGTTGATAACAAATCAGCTAATTTTGTGACTGTAAAGAACAATGCAAGGAGCTTGTGTTGTTGTTTCTTCTTTCATATTAAAGATTATTTTGAGGAACACACATTTACCATACATTGACTGAATGTGGAAGCATTTCAGAGTGATAGGTTTGTTATTAAAAATGACATCAACAAAAACTCAGCTCTCGTAACAAATGATTATTATTTAGACTATTTTTGAACCCAACGATAGCTACAAACCGAGATCAATGAGATCAAAAATGGTTGTAGTTTATATTAATTTTGTAATGTAGCCATTCTATAGAGGTTGTCCTGAAAAGGACAGTTGATCGACAATGAAGTTGTGTCCTTAAAAGGACAGTTTTGTGAAATTGAGTAGTGTCCTTAAAAGGACAGTTTTGTGACAATTGAGTATAGTGTCCTTAACAGGACAGTTTTTTTGTCAATCGAAAAGTTGTCCTTAAAAGGACAGTTTTTGTCCTGAGAAGGACAGTTTTGTGACATTCTATAGAGAAATTTATTTTACACAAAGGCCAAAATTTGAAAGTCCCCAGTCAAGAACAAGATGCTGCCTATTCGAATAGAAAGAACAAATACTATAAAGGGCTCACCTATCCAAACAGAGAAATTAGGTTCGAGTAGATGTTCAGCCACATTACAGCATTGCCTCACATCCTGACAGGCAGCTCAAAATAAATTGATCCCATTGTCAATGTACATTGTGTATTCAATCTGATTTCAGCTCCCATTTAATAAACAACAGTCTAAGCAAACACCATTTGGACAGTTTTTTTGTCAATCGAGAAGTTGTCCTTAAAAGGACAGTTTTTTAGTCAATCGAAAGTTGTCCTTAAAAGGACAGTTTTTGTCCTGAGAAGGACAGTTTTGTGACATTCTATAGAGAAATTTATTTTACACAAAGGCCAAAATTTGAAAGTCCCCAGTCAAGAACAAGATGCTGCCTATTCGAATAGAAAGAACAAATACTATAAAGGGCTCACCTATCCAAACAGAGAAATTAGGTTCGAGTAGATGTTCAGCCACATTACAGCATTGCCTCACATCCTGACAGGCAGCTCAAAATAAATTGATCCCATTGTCAATGTACATTGTGTATTCAATCTGATTTCAGCTCCCATTTAATAAACAACAGTCTAAGCAAACACCATTTGGACAGTTTTTTAGTCAATCGAGAAGTTGTCCTAAAAATGACAGTTTTTGTCCTGAGAAGGACAGTTTTGTGACATTTTATAGGTGTAAATTTATTTTACACAAAGGCCAAAATTTGAAAGTCCCCAGTCAAGAACAAGACGCTGCCTATTCGAATAGAAAGAACAAATACTATAAAGGGCTCACCTATCCAAACAGAGAAATTAGGTTCGAATAGATGTTCAGCCACATTACAGTTTTGCCTCACATCCTGACAGGCAGCTTAAAATAAATTGATCTCATTGTCAATGTACATTGTGTATTCAATCTGATTTCAGCTCCCATTTAATAAACAACAGTCTAAGTAAACACCATTTGGACAGTTTTTTTGTCAATCGAGAAGTTGTCCTAAAAAGGACAGTTGGTCGACAATAAAGTTGTGTCCTTAAAAGGACAGTTGATCGACAATGAAGTTGTGTCCTTAAAAGGACAGTTTTGTGGCAATTGAGTAGTGTCCTTAAAAGGACAGTTGTTTTGACAATCGAGAGGTTGTCCTAAAAAGGACAGTTTTTGTCCTGAGAAGGACAGTTTTGTGAGATTCTATAGAGAGGTGTAAATTTATTTTATACGAAGGCCAAAATTTGAAAGTCCCCAGTCAAGAACAAGACGCTGCCTATTCGAATAGAAAGAACAAATACTATAAAGGGCTCACCTATCCAAACAGAGAAATTAGGTTTGAGTAGATGTTCAGCCACATTACAGCATTGCCTCACATCCTGACAGGCAGCTCAAAATAAAATGATCTCATTGTCAATGTACATTGTGCATTCAATCTGATTTCAGCTTCCATTTAATAAACAACAGTCTAAGTAAACACCATTTGTACAATTGCAGAGTTGTTTGTCATTATCATCTATAATGTGGCAATCACAATGAAACCTGACACAATCCACCCAATGTACAGTAAATAATCAGGAGTATGACAAATCTCTGATACACCTTACATATCTTGAGGATCTAATCTTACATCAACTTTTGTTTTAACATTTATACTCCTGAAAAAAATCCTCTCATTTACAAGATTTTAACTGTTTATGCAACAACAAGACAACCAAGAATCACCCTTAAACAATCCAAAACCAGCTGACATATTAACACCAGAATGCCTTAAAATCACTTTTTATTAATAAGGTACTTTAAAGTCTGATAGTACCATATGTATTACTTTTCTTTGTAAAAGATGAGATCTCAAATCAACATTACCAATCTTTACAAAGCATTGTGTATATATAATTAATTACTAATTTTCTAGAAGTCATATACTTCATGACAATTTATCCAATAATTAAATATGAGGAAAATTACAGGATCTTAAAATGCACTGGTATTTAAAGAAATAAAGTAAAATTAGCCATTAACATTTCCCAGACTATTGCAATACATCAAATAATTTGATCTTCAACAAGTATTATAACTGAGAATGTCAAGTATTAAAACACCTATCAAATAGCTTTGTAAAAAGATCTCAAAGTAAAAATGTTTCATAAATTATATAAGCAATTATAAATTTTTAATCATTGTACATGTAAAGTCAATGAATATCAATGTGCATTTTTACCAAGATGTAACTATGTACTGCTTTAGACATTAGAGATTTATTCAACAACCAGTGGTTTATGTAAGAATTGAGTTGTTCATCTAAGTATACCCTTATGTTCTTGTATTGATAAGTAACAAATGGCTCATAAGCCACTGATCTATGAAAACATATATCAGAAATATGTTGACAACCTGCTCATAAATGTATTAAACCTGAGATTGTGTTCAGTATGCCAATATTCCATTTTCTCAGAATTGTATCATGATTGTATGAAGGGATTTTGCCATGTGATAACCAATGTCTGATTTTGCATTAATTAGTTCTGTTCTGTTCTGTTAAAGCTTATACTTTCTAACTAATGGACAAGTGCTTGCTCTATTAGAACAATTAGTATGTAAAATAATTATACTTTGTGATTTACCCTGTTGACTATCTAACCATCCCAAGAAAGATTCATTATTCATTTGTAACATTTTTATAATGGATTGAATTCCTTCACTAATGGAGGGCTAATTAATGTTTACATTTTCTAAATGTATTCTTAAACAATAATGCCAAGCAAGAAAAGTAACCCTATGCCTTACAATGTTTTAAAAATGTTGTTTGAACTTTGGACACTCAATAATATAAATAACATATTGTGTAATCATCAATATCTAAGCATATTGTAACATAATTATTGTCTATGCAATACTATTAATTTTCATCATTTTTTTAATTTCTCTTAAGCATTTAGTGAATTGTACATTATATTCCAAAATGGTTTCAATTTGTAACACATATAGGTTTAAGTAAGAAAATTATGGCTGTCATCTCAATAGAATCTGTGTAAAATCAAGAAATTATAATTTTTTGTGGCATGAACAACAACAACTTTCAGTACACATGTACTTAAATGATACAATACATTTGAATGATTGAAGTGATAGGTGCTTTAGTGAAATTATAAGTATGCTGTATATTGTATTTAGAAACAATTGTCTAAATTTAGCATAACAGGGACATAAGTAGTAATCAGTGGTCATAATGTTTTTTCTCCAGTTCAAACACAGTAACATACTTTCCATATGGACTTTTATTATAGTTATTACAGTAAGAGATTGATTTTTTCCATCAGTATAATACAGTCAAACATGGCTCTACAACAACCTCTTTTCGGGGACCACTCATCAACAAAGCCTCTTTAATTACAGCACAACGGAAATCTGAACACTGAAGCAAATTATTCCACATATACAACATACGAACAACTTGGTGGCAGGAAAATGTCCATTATCGTGCAATAGGTCAAAATGTCAATATTTAGCTTAGAATGATATAGCCATCTTGTATGTCTTGAATCATTAACCTTTTCTTTCCCAACTAAAATCTGCACTACAGGTCACTAGCTTAATATTTCCATCAACATATCATTTTCAGTGACCATCTCACTTAATTCTTAATCGCTGCCTTAAAAGTAAACCTCATTATTATTATTATGTTGTTTTATGGCGCATCGACAGCTTTGGTCATTTAGCGCGCAAGAAATGTTAAAAATATGTGAAACTATAAAAGGTTATATGATATTCTTGTAAATATGTTGAACTTGTGCAAATATAGCGTGCAAAAAAGATCATTATGTAAGAATATATTTTATGCACCAGAGTGAGCGAGGCAATCCTCATTCACTGACGCATGCAATATATATGTGTGTATAGATTAAATTACCATAGCTTGCTGTAAAAACCAATCGCAAGAAATGTGAAATTATGTGAAACTAAAAAAGGTAACGTGATATACTTGTAAATGTTAACTAGTTAGCGGACTGGTTGAAGGTCAACACAGCCAACGAGAAAAAATGTACTGTGAAAGGCGTATTTCATGGAATACAGTCCAGATTTATTAAAAATAAGTTAAAAATAAAATAAAAGACTAAGTTTCTTCATCAGAGAGCATGCTCTCATCCCCTGAGACAGAGATTCCATCACTGTCATCCTCCATGTCACTAAGACATTCAAACTTGTTGTTGAGGGGGGTTTCATAACTTTTTGTTTTACATGGTTTTTTACATGGTTTTGGTGTGGGTGATGGTGGTGAAGGTTTGTGACCTGCAGGTTTTTCTTTAGGAGGTTGGGAAGTGGGTTTGCTGTTATTTTTGTTTGCTGGTGCAGGTTTCACCTTAGGTTTGGTAGTAGTAGGGGCAGGCGATGTGGCCTTAGTTGGAGTGGGTATTGGTTTCTTGGTAGTAGGAGGGGCTGGTGATTTGGTTTTTGGAGGAATGGTTTTTGGTTTTTCGGGCATAACAGGTTTTTTTGGCTGATTGGATGTTTTTGGTGCAGGGGGAGGAACCTTTGGGGCAGGCTGTCTCTGTGTCTGCACAGATGAGGGGGCCAGACCTTTAAGGTCCTCTGCAATCTGAGGATACTTTTCCATTAAAATTTTGATAAGATCACTACAAGAGTGACAAGGAGGGATGTTCGCCAAAGGGGCGGCTTTGTTGGCATAGCTAGCATTACTGCTAGCCTGTGCCTGGTCCTTCTGGCGGTTCTGTACAACCCTCCTTGCCTCTACAAAAGAAACACCCTGGTTATATTTAATTTCTAATATGTCTTTCTCAGTCTTCCACGACTGGCAATGTTTTGAAAAAACAGGGTGGGAACCCTTGCAATTTACACAGAGGGGTTTCTCATGACATTCTTTAGATTCATGGTCTGGACCCTCATGTGCACAGACCGCACAAACCGGAATATTAGTGCATCTGGTCTCGTGATGGCCAAACCTCTGACACCTGTAACAGCGCAGAGGGTTTGGCACATACACGGAGACCGGAACGCTTTCATACCCAATTTTTACATTAGATGGGAGGACTGATGTTGAGAAGGTGAGTATATACGTGTTTGTTTGAATGATTTTGTTTTCTCTTTTTATTGAAATTCTTTTTACCGCAGAGACAGCCTGCGATTTAAGATTGGTAGTTATTTCGTCGAGGGACTCGCAACATGCGAGATCCCTACAACGAATAATACCTTTGGAAGAATTTAGTGATGGGTGGGGTTTTATAACGACCCCCAACCCAAAGAATTGTTTGTGACCTAAAAGGTTTTTTGTTTGTTGCATGGTGGAACATTCCACCAGCAACGTTTCATCTTTCAATTTCTTCACGGACCTTGGCGTTCCGAGAATAGATTGCAAAGTCTTCTGTATGACAAAGGGGGAAAGTTTGGTAATTGGTTTCTCTGAATCTGAAGATTTTATAACAATGAAACGAGAGAAGTTTTGGGGGGTCATGTGTGATATGTCTGTCTCAGAGTCAGACTCCGAGAGTGTTCGCTTGGCTTTTTTTGGGGTTGCCATGCTGATTGAATTAGTTCATCATTGATGCTCCCCACCCGCCACGGAGTCCAACAAGGGGACATGACCAGGGGACATCCAACACTGGTCATGACAGGGATACATCAATGATATACTCGTGATAAAAGGGTTAAACTGGACAAATGAGTTCCCTCAGAACATTTTACAAGCTTAAAACAAACTTTGGAAAATTTCGAATGTCAGTTAAAGGCCAAACAAGTATCCGATTGGCCCATGGGCCACCGCCTTCCAAGATACAAATAAGTAAAAGGTAAATCGTGAAAGTCGTCAACGAGATAATGTATGTATTTATAAAATAAACAAATATAAATAGACATGGGGGTACAATATATCGTGGGGCTTGGCATGACTAGCCGATTGATCAGGACGGGCCTTCCAGACCTCCCGTTTAGCCCAACTTAAGGCCAAAGCAGTGTATTGAGAGAACCAAGTATAGATTGCCAACTCAGAACCCGCTCAACTACCAGGATCCTCTCATCAGGCAACACGGGTAGCAGCCCACGGCAAACGGGCAGGCACAGTGGGGGGGTCTTACCCCTCTGTAGTGCGACAGCTGGTGAATTCTAGCCCCCCTCCAGCTGGGGAGAAAAGTAAACCTAAATGTTCTTATTTAAATTGAATAGTTGAAAGGTTAAACTATGGTCCCTATGAGCCCTTAGAGCGCCACCTTGATTTGATACCTGGATCCTTACAAAGAGAAGGGGAACTGCTGAAAGATTGGGCAGACAGAGTATTGACATTGGCCACAGGAGCATTCAGAGACCTACCAGAGAAGCATGCTCAACAAGGTTATTTCCAAGTTTTGTCAGGGATGTTTCGACAGAGATGCGGGAAAAGATGCCTGTTTGGAGAGGCCAGCAACTATCCACAGGTGGTGGATTTTGTAAGGCACTACCAGTATGTTACCAAGGTAGTTGAAGGTCAGGGGCCAAAAGAAAATGACATATCAATAAATGCCGTACCAGTAGCGGAGACCACGAGAATAGACCTACTGGAACAGGCCATGGAAAACCTAACTAGTCAACTTGAAGCCAGTTTGGCTGTGAAGGACAAACCATTGAGAGAACTTCCATACTCAGGCCAAGGTAGACCCTCATTTAACTGTTTTTTTGCAAAGCACTTGGACATATTAAGAGAAATTGCCGAAAATTTAAGCAATATATGATGTCCAAGAATGGGGGGAATCGGAAAACAGCCAACAGAGAGGTCCTTTAAACTGTGAGGGGCCGGAAATGTAGGCCATTTTCTGATAGGCAAGATAGTACCACCTATTAGGGGTATACAATAGCAGGACAAAATGGGACATTCCATCACAACCAAGAAGTCACAGTGAAGTGACCTGAACATAGCAAACACTGAGGAGACTATTTCAATTCATATGGTGAGGGCAGGGTCTTCTTATGTTAATGTAAAGATAGGTGGACTCTAGGTAAGGGCATGCGTAGACTCTGGTGCAGAAGTGACGATAGTCTCATCATCTGCGTATGATAGAATATGGAACAAGCCTTAAAAAGTCAAGAACATTAACATGCAGTTGGCTGACAAGAAGTCGGCGATGAAGGAATTTGTGATGAAACCACTCGATCTACAACTTGGCCACACAGAGTTCAGAAAACGAGTGTATGTAGTACCAATCCATGATGAAATAGTGTTGGGACATGACCTATTACATCACTTAAAAGATGTCCTGGACTTACACTTGAACTGCTTACGAATTGAGGGAGAAAGCATTCCATTGGTGACGAGTCAGAAAGATACCCAACCCTACGTGGCTATGGTAACTCTCCTAAAATGGACAGTGATACCGCCTAATTCACTGTGTGCAAGTTGCAACATAGTTTGGGAAAATACTGTACAGAACCAGTAAAGGGGTTACAGCGCCTAATGCCCAAATCAATACAGGCTTTAGGTGAAGACCCAATGGTGTGTTTAGTTAACCCCTCAAACAATTTTCAGACACTAAAGAAGGGACAGTTACCGGTAGTAGGCAATGCTTCGGAGGTGATATCCATATTTGACAGTGAGGGGGAAAACGTTAAGAAAAGAAAAATGGCCCGGATGGGTCAGAGAAAAAAACAAACCGAGGAGCTGACCCACCAGTTTGCTTGGCCGGCTTAACTGAGGATAGGGAAGGCACAAATGCCACATTACCAAAATCAGTGCCTGAAAACTTGTGATCAATGGTGATGGCCTCAACCAATAATTTGAACAAGGAACAGTCAACAGCTCTTTGTCAACTCATCAGCAACTACGGTGACGTTTTTGCAAAAGACAAATTCGATTTGGGCAATTTTAATGAGATGGAACATGCAATAGAAACTGGGGAGGCTAAGCCTATCAAGCAATGGATCAGGAGGACACCTGCATGTTTTGCAGTTGAAGAAGCGGCACACCTCGAGAAGATATTGTAGGCAGGAGTCATACTGGAGAGTACTTCCTAATGGGCTTCGGTGCCGGTTTTTTATTCGGAAGTGGGATGGTACAGTGCGCTGGTGCATTGACTATATGGCCCTCAATAACGTTACAGTCAACGCTCCCTCTGGTAGAGGACTGTTTAGATGCCCTTACAGGGAACGTATGGTTTTCTAAACAGGACGCCAATGCGGCATATTCGCAGATGGGCATTAAACCAGAGGATAGGAAAAAGACAGCATTCATCACCAGGTACGGTCTATTTGAACATGTACAGATGGGGTCTAACAAATGCACCAGCCACTTACTCACGTGTGGTCAACCTGGTTCTCCAAGGACTGACCTGGAAGACCGTCTTGGCATTTCTGGATGATATCCTGGTGATGGGCAAGACCTTTTGAGAACACTTGAAAAACTTAGAAGAGGCATTTAAGCGCTCCAGGGAACATGGATTGAAGCTGAAACCCCAGAAATGCTGATTTTTCCAGACAGAGGTGGAATTCTTGGAAAGAATGGTCAATGGGGAATAGTTGTCCATGACTGAGAAAAATATACAATCAGTTACCAACTCTTCCAAGGAGGTGGAAAGGTTCCTATGTTTTGTAAATTATGTGACTTGGTCTTTGATTTGTTCATGTCATTTGTCAATTGCCATAGTCATTCTGATGATTCTGAAAGTATCTGTGTTGAGTCTTTCATCCTTGTTGTTTTTCAGCATATATTGGATTGTGTTCATCGCGCTCTCTGTTCTTGTCTACATTTAATATTGATCTTTGGCCAATGCTATATGTTTGGTTCTTGGTCTTTGACAGACATTGCAATTCACAGACAGATCTGTCACTCAGATTGTCTCACCACATATAGATATGAAGTCTTGAAGAGGGTGGACTGGCAATTTCAATGTAATTCACATAGTACAAATTTCATACAAGGAAAATTTAGATGCAATAATACTAACCATAGATATTTATTAAAGACAACCATATTGTTGAGGTTTACCAAAAACATACAGAATCACTATTTTCTCCTGAAAATCAATCCAAAAGATTCTGTTTCACTTATTGGTTTTGGTCTTAAACACTATTAATAGGTTTGTTACAGGGTGTACATTAGCAATTCAGAAGCTTATTTATCCAATTTGTAACCAGACAAATGTCAAATTTACTCTTTCATAAGCATGTTCATGATTACAAATTTCAGCAAGAATATGATATCAATACTAA
This sequence comes from Mactromeris polynyma, assembly GCA_032209605.1. Classification (NCBI taxonomy): domain Eukaryota; kingdom Metazoa; phylum Mollusca; class Bivalvia; order Venerida; family Mactridae; genus Mactromeris; species Mactromeris polynyma. The sequence continues at coordinate 25,140,867 of JASFXZ010000002.1, read as the reverse complement.
CTCCTAAATGAGGCTAGAGTACTTACAAGTTCCCTGCCTAACCTTGTATACTGAAAATGACCATATGACCCTTAATCGCAACCTTAAAAGTAAACCTTAATACCTTGAACCTTAATTGAGACCCTGAACCTAAAATAATTTATGAAAAGTTGAAGAGCTATTGATTGTTGATATATAATCATAGACATTGTAACTGCCTATTTATAACAAGCAGATTGAGCAGTTTCACTCCTCAATTCCTAAGGGAAACAGAGTCTGCATTGAACATGACCTTATTTAAATTGAATAGTTTAAAGGATCGCTCCTTTATGCAAGAATAATATATATGCAGATAAAGTATTTGGTAAATTTTAATGAAATTTTGATGCAAAAATAAGTTCCGAAAAGATCCTTAACCTAAGCCCCTAATATGAAATTTCAGAATAAAATAGTTCTGAAATGATCCACTAAACCTACCACACACTTAAATTGAAATTTTGATGCAAAAAAGTTCCAAAAATTTCCTGAAATGCACCTTAATATGCAATTTTGAGTAAAAATAGGTTCCGAAAAGTTCCTTAAACCTACCTTATACCTTAATGTTTGACATTTTCTATACAAAAATAATTTACACTAACTGTCCTTAAATGAATGAAATCCTAAGTGAGGTTATATGCAACTTGAAATTTTGTAGCATTATGTGCTGAGTTCCAAAAGGTCCTCAAACCTCAGTAATGTATTCAATGCACCTTCATTTAACCAACTTAGCATGAAATTTGGAATAGGGTCTGGCCGAAATGTTGCCATATGATGCAAGTCCAGAATACACTTAAATGACACCTTACGTAACATACACCAAATTTAAACTATCCTATATTCAAAAAATTTACTTCAACTAAACTTATTAACGAGTAAAGAGAAAATTGTCACCATGAACATACTTCTAACATCTCTGCCCAATTTATAAAAAATGTCAGATTAGGTTTCCGATAAATAGTCTTCTAAATAGTTGTTATCACTGTGTTTAATATTTCCAGATTTTTTGATACCATTACACAAAATTATTATAAATCATACAATCCAAAAGGGGAACATATAAGTGAAGTATAAACATATGGATGTCTTTAATAAAAATCTATGGTTAGTATTATTGCATCTAAATTTTCCTTGTACGAAATTTCTCCTATGTGAATTACAGTCACATTGACAGTCCACCCTCTTCAATACTTCATATCTTTAGGTGGTGAGACAATCTGAGTGACAGATCTGTTTGTGAATTGCAATGTCTGACAAAGATCAAGAACCAAACATACAGAAATGGCAAAATATCAATGTTAAATGTAGACAAGAAAGAAGAGAGTGAGGAACACAATCAAATATGCTCAACAACAACAAGGATAACAACTCAACACAGATACTTTCAGAATCATCAGAATGACTATGGCAATAAACAAATGACATGAACAAATCAAAGACCAAGTCAAAGCACAAAATTAAAGAATACTATACTGACACTGAAAAGAAACTGTGCACTGACTTAGAAATAAAGTTTGTAACCATTTAGATAAAACATATAGGCAAATTTGGTAGCAAAATGTGACAGCTTTTATTGGCTACATGATGCATTATTGTTAAATTAAATTTAGGTCATTCTTGGTATAATGATAACGCTTGAATGACGTAGGGGTGAAAAGTAAAAGTTGCACAACTTCATCAAAAAATATCAATGATCTGACTGCTGCCTTAATTCACAAGTGGAATGCCATCCCCACCGACGTGGTAAGACGTTACGTCAGGTCAATGCAGCCAAGAATACTTGCGTTGATTCGTAGGAGAGGAGGACATAACAGATTCTGATATCAGAGGGCAAACACACATTTAGAATAAAAAGAAAAGGATAGCTGCCTTAGAGTTTTACTTTTGTGAGCTCCTGCTTGAAGTGTACCAAGTCAGGGGCCTTGGCGATGATTGCCGGTAAAGAATTCCATGTGCGGATTTTGCGAGGGAAGAAGCTGAATTTGTAGTTGTCGGTCCTGGATGCAAGTTGTCTAAGTTTGGTACAGTTATGTGACCTCGTACGTGTAGATGCAGGTATTAATTATAAAGTTGACTTGATGTCTACCAGATCTTTCAAGATTCTGTACATCATGATGAGCTGGATCTTGGTGCGTTTTGACTCTAATGACTCCCAGTCAAGTTCATTGAGCATTTCTGTAACGCTGCTGGTGTTCCTGTACCGGTTGCTAGTGTACCGAGCAACTCTACGTTGCACCATCTCCAGCTTTGATATGTACTGTTTGGTGTAGGGGTTCCAGACTGAAGCGCAGTACTAGACAATGCTTCACACCAAGCTCAAGACGTTGTGGTTTGGGACAAGAAGATTTTCAAAGTTAACACTTTTAAAATCTATTTTTTGCTCCTGTGACCTACTTATGCAACAGACCGGAACTATTCATATAACTTCGAATGACCACCACCTAAGGATCATTCCTGTGAAGTTTGGTCAAAAAGAGTGATTTAGGAGGAGATGTTGTTTATAGTTTCCACTATATACATATAGGGAACAAGTCCTGCCCACTGGCAGCGATGTTTTTTGACGGAACTTAGTAATTGATGCAATCTTGTAAGAGGGCCACTAGACAATGCTACACACCAAATATCAAAGATCTAGACCTTAGGGTTTTGGACAAGAACAATTTCAAATTTTACACTTTTAAAATCTATTTATGCTTCTGTGACCTAATTATGCAGCGAACCGGAATGACTTATGCAACTTTGAAAGAGGCCCACCCAAGGATCATTCCTGTGAAATTTGGACAAAATCCATTTTGTGGTACATGTATGGGTAGAGATGTTGTTTCAAGAAAATGTTGATGCACGACGCACAATTCAAGATGCACGACAACGGACATCCAAGGATCCAAAAGGCTCACCATGAATGGTACAATTTGATAAGTGAGTACAACAAGCAATTATAACATAGACTAATTAGACACAAAAAATCCGATAAACACAAAATTTTAAGCAAATTGTCATACAATTTTGAATATAAGATGATATTCATTTGTCCCAGTTTCCCGAAATAATACATTATGTGATAATTTGTGTGCAAACAAATCACTACATCAATAACAAGCAAGCAAACCCACAATCCAACTTTCAGCAGCCCCAGGCCTTCAGTCATCACAGCACTTTGATTATATATCAGCATTTCAGGACCACTGCCCTTATCTTTAAAATGAGTTCATACACAGATATCATAATACCTGTAGTAATGAACCATGCATGAATAAAAAAAGAAGATCTCTGTTACAATGACCCAAAACAAGTTTTAATATCAAACTTCAATACATTTGCTAATCATGTGCATACAACATACATCAACCAAACTCCCCACAGTGGTTATCTCCCTTATCAGTTAAATAACAACCACTGTCATGACCAGAACATTCTTCCTGATACGGAAAGACTCTTCTATTTATGGACTCATCAAACGACACACTGAAGGACCATTCCCTGCTTTCCAATTAATCTGTGTTAAGAGACCACTTTGTTGTACAAAGATTAATATTATCATAATCCAAAATGGATCTTTCTTATCAAGTAAAATTCATTCATAATTTGTGCATGCAACATATAGACAGATCTGTAGTAAGACAAGACATTTAACTGTACCGAATATACTTGCTGTCGCACAGTTATGTATGTCATTACGATCATCACAATCTCATTTAGGTAACATTTTTCTCAATACTTTATACATCCACACCAGCTAGACAACAAAAGACAAGCAATACCCCCTAGGGCCTTCAGAGAGGGATTAATGGCCCAACAGGATGGATAATAGGACTACGAACCAGAATGTTTTACGGACAACGAGTAAGACAACTACTGCATCATGGTCACTTGTCGGTGGGAAGACATGTAAGAGTATTAAGTATTGTGAGTATATACATAATAAACTGTAACTAAACTGTACCAGGTATAAATGAACTTGCAATATAACAGCATTATCTTCGGTTTATACATTATTTCAAATTATTAATCACCTATCAGGGGTGTAGCTGGGCCATTTTTCAGACTTTCTATGGAGGGGTCACTTTTGGTCATAATTGTTTTTTCAATTTTTAACTTATCGCTGCCAATGCCCGTGCTTATCACAACTAATATTCTTGTGTAGCTAATATTACCATATAGAGCACAGGACAGTATTTCAAACAAGCCATAAAAACTAGCTCAGGTGAGTCAAAATAATTTAAGTATCTAACTCTGCTAACTGAAAAAAATATGGAAAATTCTAACCATATTCACACAATTGAAATAATCTGAATGACATGCTGACTTGTAACCTTTACTGTAGCAGACTTTGGTCAATGCACTCTGTCAGATAGTCCGCCTTATAATGGTCTTTACTCAATATATGGAATCACAAAACTACATGTATAAGCCTATACTTGCTGATTAGCAAACCAATCTCAATATAAATAGTTCATTGTTATGACATTATGCATTATATAGCATATATCTTATATAATTCCATTGAAAAATAACTCTTTTCTATTCATATATGTTTCTACAGTTTGATGGAAGAAAGCCAGACAGAAAACATACCTATTCTCACCAAATATAATTCTCTCACACAATTTCTGACGTTTCTAAAATTCATCCAATCAGACTGAGGCTTTTTTGTCAAAGCATAGAGCAAATGTCTATTACCTAAACCACTTTCAAATGCATTGGTATATATACACAAAATTTGAAATGAATTACAGCACCTTGATTTTGCTTTCTGTAAGTCACAGTGTCTTCCATGCATTACCTACCACAGAAACCAGTCAATGCAACAACAAAACCACATCTATAAACTGATCAATTAATGGAACTAAATCACCTTCCTGGACCATTCAACATGTTACTCAACCAACATCTCTCTTACACCACAAACACCAACCAAGGATACTACAACTATCACTGGAAGTGAGTAATACCCCAGCAGTACCACTTTGTCAGAAAAAGAGCTGTATATCAAGCTTATATACAGTCCATGATGATTATGTCACACACTACAACTCATCATGGAGATTGTCCATGTCAATTCATGAAAATTCTCCAAACGCTGTAGATGTAGTTCGCTCCAAAAGTTTTTGTTAACAGACCAACCGACAGAGTGAGTCCTGTATACCACCAAACTTTTGTTTACCAAGGGGGTATAATGAATGAGATGATGATAAATGAAAACTTCAAATGATGATAAAATAAATAAATGAATAAACAAAATTGTAGTAGAGAATACAACTTACATATTTTTATTGCTTTTACTACTCCAGTCAATCACTCTTTCTACTTCTAGATGATGATGATGATTTTGATGGGTTTTTTTGTTAACTACATTGTAATGCTATTAACAGGTACAAACAATTATGCTTAAAATGACTATTGGTAACATCTTAATGTACAACATGGAAGAAATAGGCAATGATTTGTACTGCATACATCATGACTTCTCCCAACTAATTTCCCTGGACAGACATAACATAATAGGCAAATGACAAATTTTAGAAAGAGGAAGTGAATAGAGTCACTTATCTTTGTGATTCTGTTCTATTCTGTAATGTCTATTCCATGTTCTGATGACTTCTACCTTGATTACTGCTCCATTGGTGCAAGGTTACTTCCATGATACTGGATTTCAATCACTGTCATCTATAAGGCAACAAATTAACATCAATTTAACAGATTCTAGAATAAAACTGTGCACATCATTCAAACAAACATACAAGTAGATGATATAAAACAGTCAACTCTAGTCATATTATTAGTTATACAGGTTGTTGACAGGTTATATTCCCCCATATACCCTGTCAACAACCTGTATAACGAATTTATAATACTGTAAATCCATGTTTTCATACGAATTTAGTTAAACAAGCAATGTTGCGATGCCTAGCTCTCTAGATCTGATATTAAAATAAAGTCATGTTTGAGAAACACGAAAAATCGGTCAATAAGATAAGATACTGTAAGTGTAATTTTGCTCTTTTTGGTTCATAAAATTGTTTAGAGTGTTGTATCATATAAGTAATTAAAATGTTTTCCTTTTAAAATCTTGAATTACTTGCTGTAGATCAAATTTCGTTTATTTCACTCGCATGTATATTGCCTGTATTGTATACCCCATAAGGTACCTCAATACACATGGATAAGCATGCGCTTGATTCTGTAATTCACTTTTCAAGCGTCTGATCACATGGACTTTATCAAGCTGAATTTAGCTCAAACCTTAAACAATCTATCATTTTGAATATTAATACAAGAACGCATGTAATCCTTTCAATATTTATTGACTCCTGTATGAAGATCAATTGTCAATTTCTAGTAACTTGCGGACATCAAGCGATAAAAGTTTTCAAGCCGAGCCGTCAGCAAAAATTGCCACGAGATGCATGAAGGGGAAATTAGTTTGCGCGTCATATACCCTGTCAGCGTTGTGTATATAGAATATTATAATACTGCAAAGAAAAATCCAGTAATTTCATTGGTTAAAGGCTCGTGTATAGGATTCTATATACACGGCGCTGACAGGGTATATGACGTTTTTCCCTTCATGCGCCTCGTGACAATTTTCGTTGACGGCTCGACTCGAAAACTTTTATCTCTTGATCTGCAAGTTACTAGAAATTGACAATTGATCTTCACACATGATTCAATAAATATTGAACAGATTACATGTGTGCTAGTATTAATATTCAAAACGATAGATTTTTTAAGGTTTGAGCAAAATTCAGTTTGATTAAGTCCATGAGATCAGACGCTTGAAATAGAAATTAGAGTGCAAGCGCGCGCTTAACCATGTGTATTGAGGTACCTTACTGGGTAATGCAATTAATTTTCAGGCAATATAACGTGTGAGTGAAATAAAAATATTTTGATCTACAACAAGTAATTCCAGATATATTTTTAAAGGAATACGTTTTAATAACTGATATTTTACAAAACTAAAACACTCTAAACAATTTTATGAACCAAAAATGCACAGATCTAATTATTAGATATAGAGAGCTAGGCATCGATACATTGCTTGTTTAACTAAATTCGTATGAAAACACGGAATTGCAGTATTATAAATTCGTTATACATGTTGTTGACAGGGTATATGGGGGAATATAACCAGTCTGCGATTCATATAACCCTCGGCTAACGCCTCGGGTTATATGGCACACAAACTGGTTATATTCCCCCATATACCCTGTCAACAACCTGTATAACTAATACTATATGCGAGCCTTTAATTATTGAAAATACTGGAATTTTTATTTGCAGTATTATAATGTATTGAATAGGTCATTATATTGAATTTGACCAATGAAGCAATGTGCATATTTGATCCCACTGCCTGGATTTGTGTTGTTAAACAAATATTCTATTGTAATGAGAGTTAACTGTATATTATCAATGCCAGTGTAGTAGGGCTGCAATGATGCAGAGCCTGTTGTCTCTCAGTTTCGGTTCGGTTACATAAATATATGGAATACATAAAATTCTCAATAACTGGTAATTTACTGACTTGTGAAGAAGGAACGTGAAATACACACATGTTTTATAGTTCTTAAATTGATAACGCCAATCAAAAAAATTTGAATGTTCATTTTTCTTTCCCACTGAGGGGCATGCTAGTTTTTCCTGAGTTTTACCATAACAGTGAAGTAAATTAAGGGGTAAAGGTGCGCCCAATGTGGGGCTCGGATCCATGACCCCCTAACACTAGTATGGCGCTCTACCCACTGAGCTATGGGCGGCCGTCTAAGCCCACACCACTACACTCGACCTCCCCCTTCCGGCATTTCACGCTCAACCACTGTGAGCCGTCAAAAACCACTGCCACCATTGAAGTCAAGCAAGGGGAAAAAGTGTGCCCAATATGGGGCTCGAACCCACGACCCCCTAACACTAGTAAGGCGCTCTACCGACTCAGCTCACCGGGCGGGCGGGCAGCCGTCTAAGCTCACACCACTACACTCCTCCACCTTCCGGCAGTTGAGGCTCAAGCACTGTGCAGGCGCGGATCCAGGATTTTGGGTTAGGGGGGGCGTAAAGTGGTCTAGGGGGGTCCGGGGGCATGCTCCCCCGGAAAATTTTGAAAATAATGGATCCATCTGGTGCATTCTGAGGATTCAGAAATACTTTATTTTGTATTGAAAAAGGATAGCTTTCAAGGCAAAATCAAAAAAATACACATTTAGTCCTTTTCTCATTCAGAACAAAATAAAATTACGTATGCACGGACGATTTTAGGGGGGGCGTACGCCCCTTCCGCCCCCCCCTGAATCCGCCCTTGCTGTGGGCCGTCAAACACCACTGCCACTATAGAAGTAAATCAAGGGGAAAAAGTGCGCCCAATGTGGGGCTCGAACCCACGACCCCGCAACACTAGTACGGCGCTCTACCGACTGAGCTAACTGGGCGGTCGTCACACCCCACACTACTACAACAGCTCCAAATACAAATAAAATGATATTCATATTCTATGTCAAGTGCTACAACATCAGGCAATATCTTTCCTGACGAATTTGCACAAGAACATAATTATGTTTATACCTAATCAGCATATGCAAACCACCAAATTTCTTGACTCGGTCGCAGAAAATAGACACTATCTGGGACCATTAACGTCCAGAATATAACACAGCGAATGAGCACATAAAACACATATATCCTAAATAAAACATAATTACTTGGGAAGTATGTCCAATTTCGTCCATTTAATCCAGTCGTAAACATCGTAAAACACATGCAAAATTTCCATCCGCCATGCAATAGGGCACATGTTTTCACAACACAACAGTCCAGGCGCGGATCCAGGATTTTGGGTTAGGGGGGGCGTAAAGTGGTCTAGGGGGGTCCGGGGGCATGCTCCCCCGGAAAATTTTGAAAATAATGGATCCATCTGGTGCATTCTGAGGATTCAGAAATACTTTATTTTGTATTGAAAAAGGATAGCTTTCAAGGCAAAATCAATCCAAATAGCACACTTTTATGAAATATCAAGATTTCATGACCAGGTGTCTCAATTTAAGACGAGAGATTCCAGAGATGTTGTGTTATTTTTGGAGTAAATTCGACAACTAAAAACTTGAATTAAACAATCTATTTATTATTGCGAGCGGAGCGAGCGAAAAAAATACACATTTAGTCCTTTTCTCATTCAGAACAAAATAAAATTACGTATGCACGGACGATTTTAGGGGGGGCGTACGCCCCTTCCGCCCCCCCCTGAATCCGCCCTTGCAGTCAGCTACAAAAATCCGTGATTTTAAGGTCACTTATTATGATGACCCTAGAATCTAAAGTTACGAAAAGTGTTCGAGTTTTTTCGCTAGTATTCGACAAAGATAATTATTGCCCTGACCTACCCATCTCTACAAGTAAATACTAAAACCATATTGCTTAATCCATTTATTATTTAATAAATTGCGAGCAAACGTTTGGACACGTAATGCCCATCGCTGAATGCCAATTATTCTAACGTGGTCACCTAACTGATCACATGACCAACAAAACAAGTAGAGAATGACCAATCAGGGGAATTATTTCTCAACTAATTCATTGCATTCAACCGTTGAGAAATTCATTTACACCGAGCTTCTCGTGCATTTCCGTTTGAAAACACGCCCGAGGGATTAATTCTTTAAACTGAAAGGATGAAAAGGTCTCCGTTATACTGTGTGTACAATTACGCCAGACATATAATATTTGGCACGTTGTGTTGTAATGTTGTAAAAAACGATACATATGCCACTTCCAATGTACATTACTCGCCTGCTTTTTAAAATGTAGAATTGCAATATCGTCACACTGGAACCAAGTTATGAACTGTATGTCCGTCTGTCTGCCCGTGTCACACGAAAACTCCGTCTGGATCAGTTAAATTTCACTTGCTATATATATATGTTTTGGTCACAAAAATGTCGGAAATTGCATCTAGTTCAATTAACTATTACGAAGCTATTGATGTCATTCAATCAGGCTGATAACGTGGTCCAAGTGAAGTCGAACAACGCTACTGCTAATCAAACTGAAGATATTACAATCGGATCATTTCGGCTATTATTAATATACATATACTTCGGAAGAAACGTGGCGGGAAAGTAGTTCCGATATGGCTGCCAAAATGAATGTATGTAGTCTCTGTGGAAAGTATGGCAGAGATAATTTAAATATTAGAGTGCAAGGCACACGCAACATCAAAGATAATGCCTAAACCTACTATGATGAGGATCAGTTTATTAGTAAACGGAATCCCGCTACGTCATTGTAAGACTCAATGCGGAAGCAAGCAATAAATGTCGTCTAGTTGAAGAAAGGTTCTTTTGGCGAAAAATGGCGCGTGAAACCTTGGTTGTCGCGTGGCATGCTACAGCGCAAGCCAATCTGAACACCTCGGCCTTTTTTAAGGAACATCCTCGGATGTATCAGGACGTTTCACATTGTGAAAACATTTAAAACTTTAATTCTTTATAAGAAATAACTCTTCACTTGATATTATTTAATCTGTAGAAATATAACGAAGTTAAAATACTAATATTACATCCAAATTAAACTGAAACATTCCTTACTTATAATATTTCTTAATATTCGTCTACGAGGAGAAACAAGAACTCGTCAGTCAACCAACACAATATACTTTTTCATAATGTTAGTTAATGGAAAATGATCATATCATTTATATCCTTCTTCATTGATTGATTACTTTACAGACGTGTATGGTCGTCAATGTAATTCATGGCAATAAGACGAGCTTATCATACAGCTATAAACACAAATTGAATAAGCGCGTTAAAAACTATTAAGTATATAATAACACATGTATAGTTAGGTGGGGCAAAATGCCCATACGATGTAAAAGGCCTACTCGTAAAAATTCTGACATCGTTAGATTTGCTGTGCGCGTGATATTCTTTTTGTGACGTCTTACGCAGATGTTAATACCGCGAACAATTTTAATATCTTCAAAGATAAGTTTTTAATTATCATTTTAGTCATTTTACACTATTTTGTGTTAACGCTGATTTTAGTTGGTATTTTAGTATTGCCTCGTACACCTGGTATTCTCGATTTTTGCCATTCGTGCGTTTGTTTGGCGGTATTTAGGCAGTGCTTACAGGATCGCGAAATTGTACTACATTTTACAAGAAGTTATATCTATATAATGTTTAGAGATTGTTGCACCTTATCAAAAATGCGCTTTGTCCCATACATGTCCCACCTTACGCTACTGTATATAATCCAGGACGAAGAAATAAGCAGCCATATACTGACCTTGCTCTCAATAAATAAATTATATACATCAGAATACGAAATAAGATATGCGTAATGATGTCCCAGCTTGTAGCTGAAACAGTAAGATCTTAGAAATGAAGGTTCCATGCCAGAACTAACCTCTAAACCAAAGTAACATAACTCTTATAAACAGACATACACAAGACCATAGCAGTTATCTCCCCTACATTAGGATAAAATACACACTATATGATACAGTGTCAACACCCTCAAGACTAGCACGGTTCTCATCCGAATGAGCTAACCATGTGCCTGTTTAACCACACACCGCGGTGTTAGGCCAACTCGTCCCCTAGGCAATTGGCTCAACTCATATTCTGTTTTATTAACTTGTCCAAATAATTGTCTGAATTTCCACAGAAAACAGTTTACACAGTTTACATTACATTAAAGGCTTATAGAAATGTTGGAAATATTCAAAGTGTTGTGTTGTGATATAGCTTATTCTTTAATTGTTAAATATCATGAGTTTAACCACGCCTATTATTATATTGTAACTGTCTCTGATACTCGGGTACAATATACAGGTAACCCTAACCTAGTAGAGACATATAGTACACCATGTCGTTTCGGAAATAAAATCAAACATTTATACGACATTTTGGCGTATTTATTATTAAATACAAACACAATGTTTTACATAAAATTACATCATTTTACGGTCACAAAAACAAGTCACTTTTATGAAAAAGTCCACGTACATCGTGGATTCGTATGGGGGCGCCCATGACACTTAACGATAGTGTGAACGTACTAAGAGTGTTCTAATGTATTCGTAAAGTTACGACAAATTCTACGATGAACTTAGTTAAGTTCAGCTAATGTTCATGCAACACATTTTCGTAGCTACGTTAACGTAAGATAGGGTTTATGATAAGATACAGTCTTCGTCTTAAGATCTTAAGATCGGCTATGAAACGGGGCCTTATGTTATGCAAAACTGCTTCCTTATGTCCCGGTAGTTAGTTTGCCAAGTATGCAACGGCGGTATGTCATTGGTTCCACAGCCATAGAAAAGTAATCCTTATCGGAGGGAAAACCAGAACTATGGTGGCTAACAACCTTCCTGTGGTATTTGACCACGAGACTTTTCGGATCCACATGTCTTCTGAACAACTTAGTCGATTCACATCAAGAGCACCGTTTCTGGGGTATGAGGACTAAGTTTGACTACCCACTTCTCCTAAGCACAAGCTGAACAAAATTTCTAAACGTCCACTTGATAATTCGTCAAAATATAAGAACAGAAAAAATGTGCAAATTTACTCCTATTGAACAGACGGGCAACCTAAAATACACTTATTTATGTATTTATAAAAAGTGGTCAATAATTCAAAAACTATACATTTTTATAATTATTTTCCAAATGCTATTTGAATTGATTAATTAATTTATAAAGTTAGTCATACCTGTCATATCAGCGTACCATTATCAATCATACCGACGGCCCTGGAGCGTTCTTCAATGGTCTTTGTTGGCATCTTTTCTGTTTTTCGTTTTGGACATACAACGTGGAGTGCATTGAAATGAAATTAACCGCTAACTATATAGTTTATGTGATCCACGTGCCAACAGTTGAAAATCGTACTCACTGTCACGCGTGGGCAACCATGAAGATAAATAGGTATTTTCTTTATAGAATTCGACAAAGTACCATTTATAATACTAGAATGTCAAATTTCAACTTGGCATGTAAAACCGTTTTATTAAATTTGTATTTTATTACATGGACGTTTAGAAAATGTGTTCAGTGAACATGCATAAATAACTTTGTTTGTTTTCGTGGTGTTGCTAACATTGGAGTGCGAGTTGTTCATTCGTTTCATTTTAATGTGAGGCGACTAGTTACAGTACTGAAAATGATAACCAATGGGTATCAACACCATGTCAATCCACGTTGTTTCTTCTCTTGAATCTCATTTACGATATTTGTTAATTACTACCCGCGTAGTTATACTCTATCCCTACGGCAGGGTCATTTGGGGTATTTTATGTCATAGCTTTGTTCTGGATTTGTTTATACATGTATTACATAATTCTATAAAAGTTTCGATAATATCGCGGGAGAACTGATGTGCATAGGTAACTTTTAATAGTATGTAATTCAGTTTTGTCAATAAACATTGTACATATTACCAACTGCAATAGTTATAACTTATAACATGTATATCACCACTCAAATTGAGTTAAGAGACTATACAATAATCTTCAAAGATAATTAAAACATGAATAATGGCATACAATGGCATATATCATACACAATTAATATTGCACCTACAAACTACACATGTAACCGAGGATAAACAGGTAGATGCACACTCGAACAGACAAATATAAATGCAATATGAGCGTAATATATATTTTGAACAAAAAAAGAAACTTCCGATTTGTACACATAGTGTTTGTTGTGTTAAAGAACTCATTGTGTAAAGAAAGTAGATAGGTAAAATTAGCCTTGGTGTGCATGTTATCAGAATTCATGAATTTTAGGAATATGTTTGAACTGTTAATCGTCCACAAGGTGAAACTCGATTGCACGTGCATGAATTGTTCAACATGTCCCGTGTGGTATTCGGTCAATTTGTTTTACTTGTCTTACTGATATTGTTGTTAAGTGAACGAAAACGCTTCAATTAAAAAAAACAACAACATCTTAACCCACATGCTAACGTCAACGAACTTCGTCAAGCGTCTTGACTTGTCCTGTGATATTTTCCATCCATTAATCCCCCTCCCCCTTCCTTCACTTTCCACTTTGATTCTCCTAGTTATTCCGTGTGGTCTGTCAGGCCAATCCTTGTGCCTCTGTTCCGTAACATGTACACTTTGACCTCCTTAAGTGCCTTATGTTTTGTGGATTGTTGTTTTCCCGGAAGTCTGCGTGGGGAGGCACTGTCTTGTGTATGTGGCGTTCCCTGTAGTTACGCATTCTCTCTCTTGTAGTTGTTGATTAGGCTGGTCATCCATGTGTCTTATAGTGGTTAGCATAACGGACCGGCAATCCGTAGACCCGGGTTCGAATACCGGTAGCGCCTTTGACCGATTTTTTGTGTTCCTCAAAACATGGCTTTATTTTGATCTTCTTCTGTAACCTTCTAGCACCTCTTCCCATCTCAACATCCAGTTGAGCTGAATTAATACTGATGAGATTCGGGGGCTATGTCATCAAATAGAGAGATACACAGCTTTATATACCCCATTTAGTGAGTAAAGGTTGAATGTAAAAGGTGAGAGGTCAGATGGCTTCTATAGTGTTTTGTACGAGTTAATCCTTGAGCAGGTAATGAAATATGACAGTGCTGATCATATTTTAAATGTAATATCAAGTGGGCTCATTATGTATGTAACTATGTAAGTAAACACGACATACCAAGATGTTGTTCCATATCCTTTTATTTTCATGTAAACTGCTTCGCCCCGACACTCACTAAATAATGTCATTAGCGTATTTGTTTTCTATGATTTTTTCTGACCGGTAGGATCATTAAACACTACAGTAAAGGAGTATAGTGGCTAGACATCCGTCGATATATCTAAAAACATTAAGTTAATTGAATATACAATATTCTTTCAAAATTGAATACCACACGTGCATAAGGTTTAGACTTATTGACAAAAACTTCGGCCATACAATTTGATTTAAATCGGCCCATGTCGCCACCACACGAAATACGACAATCCGAGATAGCATTTAGAAATGCTCAAAGTCACGAGCTGTGGTTATCTGTCCATTGATTAAAATTACAGCAAGACCATGAATTGATATGTTGATGTTATGCTCGAGAGATCAGGGGCGGATCAATTTCTTCCCGATTTGGTTGACTTGCACCTAAGTTAGAAGGGTATCAGGACACTTCGGACCATGATTAATAATGTTTGTTTCAACATTATTCTTATTCTGATTAATACTTATAAATAAATACTTGCTATATCAGTTATATGAAGTTGTAATCCTAATTAGTGTATTTTAGGACATATTTACGGACACTTCGGACCATGATTTGGAGTCATTTCGGGCTATCTATAAGGACACTTCGGACCATGATTTGGAGTCATTTCGGGCTATCTATAAGGACACTTCGGACCATGATTTATAATTTTAGTTAACACTTTGTTTCAATATTATTCATATTTTAATAAGTACTTGTAAATAAATACTTGCTATATCAGTTATATGAAGTTGTTATTTCTGTACTGCAAGGGAAGATAACCGCTGCGTGGAGTTTGAGATTTATCGTCCGCTAACATTTTAACCGAGGAGATCCAAATGAATCATAACATTACCAGTATATACTGTTCAAAATCGTTCACGGAATAAAGGAAAATACAGTAACACTTAAATCTTTAATGAATAACTGTTAATACTAACTGTTAAAAAAATGAAGGTACGAGTTAACTACGGTACGAGCTGACCACGGTACGAGTTGACCAAAAACGGTACGAGTTGACCGACGTACGAGTTGACTCCGGTACGAGTTGACTGGTAACCAACAGTATTACTCACAGCAGTCAAACGTCGAAACATTTAACTGAAAATATACTTGGTAATTAATATATGACAAGACGGACATATACCAACCATTATTATCTCCGTCAGCGGCGTAGATTCCTATAGGCCGTATAAGCCGCGACCTACTCATTTTTTGAAAAATCGAAAAAATTAAATGGCCACAACTGCAATAAGATATTTAATGTATGTTTTTGATGTTTAACAGTTATTGTAATCATATTAACCGGAACGAAATATACAATAAAACGCATCTCTGACGATCTAGCTACAATACTGTTTTCAACGGACACCCTAAAACAAGGCCTAGCCCCCCCCCCCCCCCCCCTACATACAATTTCAGCTAAGTAACGACACTGCACAATACTGTTAACGTGAGTCCTATGCTAAATAAAGTTTTATCATATAAACGTAAAATGGGTGTTTGTGGTTCTTGTATTATGTTAGACCAGTCCTGATAAATGATAATCCTAACGACTGGACATGACTACGCTACAACTTGCTATCATGGAACATGCTGTATGCGCTTCGGATCGCCCAGTTGAACCGACTTTGCACGTCTACAACTTAGTACAAGAGAAAGTTGATGCAAGGAAACAAAGTCACCGGGAAAATGTTTAGCAAAATAATTAATGTGAAATGTTTGAAGGGAATATGTAGAAAAAATCAAACAAAGGTGACGTATTTAGCACAAACTGAATTTGGGAATACTGAACATGCAATATTTTTTGTGTAAGAAATGCACATATCATTGATGTAAATAACAACAAAGGAAAATCATATTTTTCTTTGGAAAAAAATATCATAAAAACCTTACATTAATAAAAAATACAGTACACATATTAGGATGAAACTATATTCAACATTAGAAGATGATTATCTTCCTTTTATGCTAAAGCACCTGTGCCTCAGTATGACTGATGGTGTAAAATTGGAAATAACAAAAATACTACTAGCAATGTAATGAACATGTTATTCAGGGTTTGCCCACATCGGTGGTAAACCACTGAATTATTAACAGCTTCTAACAAACTGTCTCACATGACACATACCGAAGAATCTTCATCGGATGATTTTAACTGGTTGATTCCTAATTTTAATCCCTCCCTCCAATACCGAAGCTATTGCTAGCGTCAGCACATTCCGTTTGTCGTTGGCCTGACTTATACACAAGACAACAATCAAACATTACGTAATTAAGCTAGCATTTAATCTAATTTTAGTTTGAAGACTCTGACTCTGGTTATAGACATCGCATACTCGCGACCATTTCCTTCTGTGTCAAAGAACGAGACGAGCGAACAATACCCTCTTAGATGCACGTTTTCCATGTTTATACGAAATCCGGTATGGTTGTCAGTTTATGTAGTACGAATTGCATTCCATATCTTACCGTGCAGTACAGCAATAACTCCGATAACTATAATGGCAGATCACTGCGTAGGAGATTGGACAGATGTATCTAATGGACTGTGAAATTAAAAGCACCTGACTAACGACCTTTGCGCATTGACGCGGTGACGTATGAATATAAATTGACTCTCATTATTTCAGGAACACGCTGCACTGCGCCAGTCTAGACGGATGTTAAGCAACGTACGTAGTGCCCTGTTAGTACTAATGGACGGGTGACCGCCTGGGAATATCGGATGCTGAAGACTTTTCCCCGCAATTTTTCTGTTCTATTTTTACTTACTAGACAACTATGTTTCTCCATTTCTTAGGTAAAACTAGGCGTGTGCGAATTTGTTTATTGCACTGATTTTCTATTATAATCATTTTAGCTGTGAAATTAAAAGCATCTGACTAACGACATTTGCGCTTAGAGCGACGTATGTACTCTGGTAAATGTTACTCTTTCTCCTAGGAACTCGCTGCACTGCGCCCGTCCAGACGGATTAGTTCATTTCGCTTAAGCCCGAGCCCCGGAACATATTTAACTTGAGCATGACATCTTTCTGTATGGTGAGTCGGACAGTGACATTCGCGACAGTAATCGATAGTCATACACACGCTACTGGTGTAGCCATGCACTTAAAACAAAGCTTTAATCATGTACATCTATGTATCTAATGTTTGAGACATATTTCCTGTCGAAACTTTCTGAGTACAAATACAAAGCATGCTATCATCTACAATGAGTTATTAAATAATGAGTAATTTTACAAGCCTTGTTATATGAAATACAAACAACAAATAAACAGGTTTTGTTTTCATATTTATATTCAAGAATCATGTCATTATATCAAGATACAAGTCCACGATATATTGGTTCAGCTCTTATTAATATACATTGTATATATGTTTGTGCTTGCAATAGCCTTTTTTCACGAAAGAACAGAAAAGATCAAAAACTTGGTATAATGGAAAAAAAATCATTAATTTTTTTAATATTTTATACTGATATCAATAGTTCATAAGATACCAAATAAGCGCCAAATATCAGATCGCTAGTATATTAGAGCAAAAACTTAATGAGCACATCAATATATGAAAGAAATCGCGCACGCGCGCCACTCGCATGCTCGTCACATCAACTGTAATGCATATGCATTGTTAAGACATATAACCAACAGACGCAGAGAAATATGTATATATAAACTTTTTTTTATAATATATCAAATATATATTTGTTTTTCTCCACATTATTTTAAGGAATTATTATTGCTTAAGTCAATAATAAACTTAATATATATAGTCTGTTCAAATCTATTATGTTAAATATGCAATTTAGAATACGTATGTTTATATGGCAAGTATAATATTTATTTCAAATACAAGTTCAATAAGCCACATGGCCCGTGAGACAAACAAGATACACAAATAAACATTACAAATGACATAGCAAGTGGAGCATGTTTAGGCAATTCATATAGGTGCATTTCATTATTTAAAGTAAAAAAACATTCACTCTTAAGAACATACTACGAAGAAAGAAAGATGAACTCTCGCGTCATAGACGGAGAAGGTGATATTTACTGTGATGTCCTCATCTCCGCTGTATATACATACACGTTTACCATGCAGTATATCAATATAACAACATAACAGTAGAACAATGTAGCTCTCAATCAGTCAGCCACGGGGGCACATGACCATATAGCTGTCGATTGAGAGTCACATGGTCAAAGAACAGGCAATGTGGATTTTGACAGTAATTAAATGAATGAAATTATATCTAAATCGATAAAAACTGTATTATACACTTAATATCTCTTTAGGGTTAAATTGAATAGTCACACATTATTCTATTTCAAAAAACTACAACAACAAAATACGACACATACATATTACAGAACAGAACATATAATTATGTGTAATATTACATAACTATGAATGAAAATTACATCAGTATGTAAATTGTAAAGACAACAAAACATATATATATATATACACACATGTATATTTTAAACTTCTTTACAAATGAATATGACATAATCATTGTAAAGTAGATCTTAATTGAAAAGCTTTAAATAAATATGTACTTAATTTTCTGAGTATAAACACATTAGTGCATTCGAAAAGTTGTTTAAGTTTATACATGCTAGGATTGCACCTGTAATATTTAGAAATATATATTTTACGGAGGTCAGAATATAAATGACACTCTATAACAAAGTGGTATTCGTCTTCAATTTTATTACATGTAATACACTTCCTGTCTTCACGTGGGATACAGTTTGGTCGATGCCATCTACCAGTTTCAATGAAAAGATTATGAGATGAAAGTAGTAACCTTGACATTGCAGCAGTTAAATTATAAGTGAAATTACATTTTAAATAAAACTGAAAGTCAAAGGAAACAATGGTTTTAAAGAAGGTGCTGCGCGTCGAATTCCCAATTCGTGCATTCCAGTTCTGTACATTTGTATCACACAAACGTTGTTTAAAAAGACTAACAAACGCATTTACGTTACCAACACCCTGAGCTAACCAAACTTCATAAAAACCTAATGATGATAATAAATGTTGAAGCAAAGAAACCCACGACACTTTGTGTGGATACAAGTCCGCATCGGTTCTTAAAACTTCATATATAATTTTGCAATACTTTAAATCGTCACTAGTTATAATTTTTAACCAATACTTTACAATTCGTATATGTCTATTATAGGATAAAGGAAATCTACCGAGTATTCCGTAAACAAAATCATTTTGTGTACAACGTTTTACTTGTAGAATACGTTTGCAATACTGTGTATGAATACGTTCCACACTATTTGCCTTATGGAAACCCCACACTTCACTAGAGTAATTCAAAATGGGTAAAATCAACTTGTCGAAAAGATCAAGTCTATGTTTCACGCTGACATTAGGAAAATTATATAAATATTTATTGAGTTTAAAAATAGCTTTTTGCGCTTTATCGGCGAGAGTTGTCTCTGTTATATTGAAGGAACCACCAGAAGAAAAGACAACACCTAGATAAGAAAGGGACTTAACTATTTCAAGACGGTCCCCGTTGAATGTAAACTGTAAGTTCTTAGACAAAATGCCACCTTTTCTGAAAACAATAATTTTAGTTTTCTGGACATTTATTTTGAGTTTCCACCTACGGCAATAATTATTTAAACTATCTAAACCATTTTGCATGCCCTCCGCTGAATCAGAAAAGACAACAATGTCATCAGCATAGAGTAAAATAAACAGTTTTGTCATGTACACATAAATACCTTTAAAACCATTTAATTCTAGATGTTCTTCAATGTCATTGATAAACATTGAAAACAAGAAAGGAGACAAAGATTCACCCTGACGAACGCCTAAAAAGCAAGAAAACTCGTCACTTTATTTGTTATTAAATCTAACACGTGATTTAACACTTGAGTACATACTTTTAAGAATTGTCATCATTTTACCGCGAATACCGAGTTTTATTAGTTTAGACCAAAGACTATTGCGCTCAATGTAATCAAAAGCTTTACTGAAATCTATGAAACTACAATATAATTTTTTACCTTGGTTTATCATATGCGTAACTATACCATTTAATACGAAGATATTATCAGTAGTGCTCATTCCACTGCGAAAGCCTGCCTGGGCCTCGATGTATACGTTGTATCTTTCAGCCCATGATGTCAAGCGGTTATTTAAAATGCGTGTAAAAAGTTTACCCAATACACTCAGTAAAGTTATACCTCTATAATTTTCGGGGTTATGAATAGACCCTTTCTTATGGAGTGGTACTATATATCCTTCGGACCAAAATTCTGGAAAATAACCAGTTTTGAAAATAACATTAAACAAGGATTGTAAATAAGGGATTAATACAGCATTTCCATATATGAAATATTCATTTAAGTAGTTATCTGGACCAGCACTTTTACTGAGTTTTAATTGTTTAATACCTTTATGAATCTCTGCTATATTGACATCAGCATCCAATTCATGAAACATAACTTGAAATTCGTCGCGTACAAAGCGTTCATTAAATACATGATATCCTCATCAGCTTGAAAGAATAGATCATCAGGATTGTTTACTGCTTTAAAATACACCTCAAAAGATGACAATGGTATATCTGGAGATTTTATATGAGCTGACTGTTTCAACATTTTCCGGTATAGTTTGGCATTATTTAGTCTATACTGCTCCAGCGTTTTTGTTCTATCGTCAAGGTATCTCCTTTTACATGATTTTATTGTACATTTATATTCAGATCGAGCTTTTACTAGTAACGATCTATTTTCATTTGAAGGACAACTACGATATTTGTTTAAAAAGGATAAGAACATATCTCTCTTCTGGCAACATTCATCGGTAAACCAAGGATTATTACCAGGCTGTGTTTTGTTATTTATATTATGTTATTATGAATACTAATTTTGAAAAGGTCATCAGTAACATTATTCATAAGTTGGGAAAATTGGGTTAAACTGGCATCTACATCAACATCCGTGGAACAGTTATTGGTTAAAATGGTCAATGTACTCAGTTCATCAACAAATACATCTGTATTTATTGCATTGACGAATGAATTAGATAGATCAGTACTCCACTTATATTTATAATTTATCTCCTCGTAATTCACATTTTCCACTGCCCCATCACGTGATAGAAATGCTACGTCAAGAGTAACTCTGTTTTCAAATGTAAACTCAATTAAACAATGATCAGATAAAGAATGAGGATCATGTACTGTAAATGAAGTAATAAGATCGAATATGGATTCAGACACTAAAATATAATCAACCAAACTGCATCCTCTCGACCCTACAAAAGTAAATTTACCAACACCTGCATCGTCTCCACAACGGCCATTCAAAATACGTAAACTCGTTTGTTTACAAAAATCTATCATAGCAGTGCCGTTACTATTTGTATGACCTTTGTCCTGAGAAAATCGTGGGCGTGATAGGTCATCTGTATAATCATCAGGTAATAAAAACAAATCATTTTCTGAGTCAAAATCAATACAGTCAGAATTATCCGACGTACGGCTATTAAAATCACCTGACAATAAAATGTTACACTGACCACCCGTATATTTATGAATAAATGCTACCGATTTTAACAATCTATCAAAAACATTTTGTACCTGTAAATTAAATCTACCGCTACTCTCCGGTACAACATAACATAATCCGATAAATAAGTCATTATCTAGAAATAATATATTACCATCCAGTCGTATCCATTCATCTTCGCTTTGGAAAAACAAACTTTTGTCATTCACATACTTATCTTTTATATAAATTATTATTCCACCGGAATCACGTTTAGAGTTTTTTTGCTTCTTTTTCTGTGTAAACAAAATTGCTGAAAATTAGGTACATTTAAATCGATAGATTCATTAGACCATGTCTCAGTGAACATCACTATATCATTTTTGTTAAATATGGAAATAATTTCTGGACAATGCAGTTTATTACAATATTTAGACACTAAACATTGTATATTTAACACAACGATATTAAGCTTCACCTTCTCCTGCCGTTCCTAACCCGAGTCAATACATGGTGAGGCCGCAGATTCGCCACCGATAGTGGAGTTTTTGTTTTCACTTGAAGTTTGGCGTTGGTTACGCGCACGATTTCCACGGTGAGCGGAAACCGACTGTGCCCGGACCCGATTGACTTCTTGTAGCTGATCTGGGAGTGTGGGAACCATCCTTGCTCTTTGGTTGCATTTGAGGTTTAGAGTTCACAGTTATATGTTTTAAATTGGTGTTTTGTCTCGGTTGGTCTCGTGTTTCCTGGGGATTCAAGTTGGACGTTACGCATGTTTCACGCGGCTGTGAGAAATCGATTGCCATTTCCGTGGCATCACTGTTGGCAAGTGCCGTTGAAAGATTTCCATCAGGCGTTGTGTTGGTCGGATTTCCGGAAGTAGTAGACATCGCGCTCTCTGACGTGACAACGTTCTCTGAAGTGTCAACTGCCTTGCGTTCAGTTACGGCTATCGTTCCAAAACGTTGCGAAACAGAGAGTGAGTATTGCTATTGACCGGCGTGTTAGCGAAAAACGTTTCATGTCACTGGCTATCGCAACTCGGAGGTAGCACGCGAATATTTGTCACTCAGATTTTGTTTTGTATCCCTGCCCCACCGTATCACAATGACTGCACACAGGGAACCAAATTGCCAAATGAATGCTAGGCTGGTTCTCTGCCTTTACTGTTTTTGAGGCAGGGAACCAGAATAAAAACGAGGCGTTCAATACAATTATTTGTGACGCTAACTTCGAGCGTTTTGCGTTAGCTGTAACTGAACGCAAGGCAGGTGTGACATGGATTCGATTTCCGGAAGAAGGAGTTGGTCTTATGACCTCTGACGGAACGACGTTGTTATATATGACGTCACAAGTGTTATATGTGTCCAGTATAGGAATAGTAACTATCCTGGACTGATGTAGTACCGAGTGCCAGTCGGGAAATATATCCTTATCACGCGTTTATCGCACATGAGTTTGGCTGGGTAAATGATACGCACACTGGACCCGGGGTTCTCTCTCTTGGTGTCTTTGTACTGGTCCCATAAGCGTTTTCTAGCATCGACTATCTCCTTCGGCATATCTCGGTCAATGGAATAACCAGGACAATATTTAAGTGTTTTTGCATTAGACATGATTTGTTCTACATCGTTGTAGTTCATAAAGTTAACAATAACGGGTCTAGTATAGTTTCGGCCCATCTTTATAGGACCTAATCTGTGTGCACGAGTAATTACTATTCCCGTTGTGTCGATCTGCATAGTGTGAGCCAAAAAATCGAAGACAATGGCGGAACAGTTTTCATAACGGGCTTCCTTAATCCCACGAAATAGTAAATTATTCCGTCTACTACGTGCCTCGATGTCCACGGATTCATATGAAAGCGTTTTTAGAAGTGTCGACTGCTGGTTCGTGACCGAGGAAATACCGTTCATTTTATCACAAACTGTTTTCATGTACTGGTTCGATATTGATATTAGTTCCCGTGTACTCGCCTGATCAACTTTCAGATTCAAAATTTCTTCAAAAATCATTGACAGTTTGGTATCATTATTCACATTTTCAAAATCATCTCCTAAAGGTACAGAACTAGAACTTGTAGTATGGCGCTTTCGTTTGCTTTTATTCTTGGCCGTAAACTCCCAATCACCCATTTCATCCTCCTGGATCACATTTACCTGAGAAAAGTTAGTCGCCATTTTGTTTAGCGTTGAAAAGAAGCACGGAAAAATGGATGCACTCGTGTACAATAAATGCAATGGTTTTCTACAAACAAGTATGCAAAAATGTCTGCTCAATCAATAGTCTATCGATTTACCTATTCTGTAAAATAGAAACTCCTTTCCTTTTCAAAATAAATAATTTTTCACTTGGAGCACAAAAATCCGTGACCACCCTGCGCCATCTTGCTACGTTATATATATAATATTATGCTGTGATGCGTTGTCGTACATATCATGTTTTACGGTAAAGAAATGTTTGACTAAATATCAATTTGCGTACATGCTAGCTACATGCTAGCTACACGGTTTTGAATCATCTTCATGTATCATACAAATATACTCAAACAATAAATTCACGAATCGTTGTAGATTTAATATAAACATGTTTTTAGAGAAACTACCGGTACATCAAGAACGATGTCCAAAAATCCTTTCTTCTCAGATAAATCCTTAATTTTAAATCCAGGGTAACACATAACCACATAGAACAATGACACTTATTACACGTAATTAATCTTTAACTTATTTCTACATGTTTTGTCCGTGCCTAGAACAAAGAAGAACATAATTGATTTACTACCGTTTCAGTATTACATCAAAGGTCAACACATATTTCCTTTAATTTCTTTTCCACGTTTATTTATAACTTAACGTACATACTATTCTACTAAGACAATATGAATTAAAAATTCTACATTTGGTCTGTATGTCAGGTACTGAATATATTTTGATATATGGTTACAAGCTTATGTTCAAACAAACCCTTTTTCATATGACTAATCAATTCTAATTTTGATATAACTTTTAATTCATCAGTACACTGTCCAAACGTGTATATACTTCGCATCTGAAGCTTGCTGGACCAATATCGCTAAATTAAACCAAGGGAAACAATTCGTACATTCTCAAGGGAGGACACTCAAAATATATATGAAACAGACATTTTGAGACCACCATATGGCAAAAACAAGTTTTTTTATATCAGATTCATATATATTTCACCTAAAAGTATACGACTATGAGTATTATTTGCAAAATAAATGTATTAATCGGTAGTTATTTCAAATTAGTCGGTATTATTCGGTATTAAGAGTAACCGTTCCCTGTCTGGTTTATTCTTGTTTATGAAATACACTAATAAAAGTCTTTATATAGCAAGGATCTAAAATACACTTATGTAGTTTTAGAAAACATATCAAACAAAATTTGGAATTTCACAAACCTATCTGGATATATTTCATTAATGCTACGATACTGGGGTGGGGTGGGGGCAGAGGGTATCCTGACCCAGGGACCGTATGTGAACTGATAGTGTGACCCAGCATAACCGAGCATTTTGCCAATAACAATGTGGTGGTCAATGACCATGTTCAAAATTGACAAAAATCATTAAATCTGGTCATTTACCTGTTTCTTTGTGTAATAACTTTCAACTGATAAGGGAGAAAACGACAGTGTGTAGGTTGACGATTTCCAAAGCAGTGGTCTCTCTTTAAAGTACCTGCCTACATTCCGTATTTGTCACGGCGAAGTTTGGGTTTTAGTCGCACCATTGGATTAAAGGGAGATAACGCCCAACATAGTTTTAGGGCGACTACACATTTTGTAGATTTTTGATAGAAAAGCCAAGCTTCAGGATAACAGGTTAACATTTGCATTATGTTCGTTAGTTATTTTTAATAAAACCAACTACTTCTCATATACTCAGTAGATATGGCTTCTGTTGCCCTTGTTGTGGACTGCTCTAGACACGGACCCCTCTAGACATGACATGAGTTGAACTTGAAGGTTATAACTTTGGCATATCAGTTTATGCTATAGATCTATTCATGCTATTGGCCTATTGAAATTTATGAACTTGCACCAATCATTGCAATTGATGCATTTGTGACTCACTGGGTTGATGTTATGCTACGGTTTATTTTTTGACAAATAATCTAAGAACACTTGTCACTAGCCGTAGACTTTATCAGTGTAATTCACTAATTGAACATTTTCGTCCAGATCTATTATAATTTATATCACGGATATATCAATAGTCTGTGATTCTATACAGTATTTGGTAGTATTAGTATAGAAACAAAGCAGTGTCTAGGGCCACAGGTACTTGATTAATGTCTATATGTGTATAGATATGTATATAAAAGAGTATACACATATAGACATTAGCCAAGTACCTGTGGCTAGGGCCCAGTTCAGTATATTAGACGTGTATAACATACATGCTCACTTTACCATAAACATTATTTTGTTATTTAAGTTTCACATTGCATGACGTATCGTACATAATTGAAAAATGTTTGAATGTGAAATAAGTTATGTTGGGTCTTGTTTATAAGACTCCAGGTTGGACTAGCTAAAGCCTTGAACCAGATTCCGGGGGCACAGGAATCCAGTATCCTGTTAGACTTGTGTATTGGATAGTTTACTAGTATTGGAGTATGACTTATTAATTAACTCTAAAAGTCTTATATTATAATCAGCTCAATCGAATAAAATGAAACAACAGTATTATAATCACTCCAAATATTCACATTATCCTGTAGAGGAAAGGAGGGTAATTTCAACTGTTGGGTATTACATGTATTCACCACAGTGCTATATAATATTGTCTATTTTTGAAAACGGGGATCAAGCTAGGATCAGATTTTAGGGAGAAAATTCAAATCAGTTCAATTTCCCTTTTAAAACTTCTAGATTTCCAGAATGGGGAAGAAGTTCAGCATATGGCATAAATATAAAGAGTCTTGAGTATTGGTTATGTTTATTCAAGAAATACACCATTCCTTGCTTCTTTCGTTGTGTTGCCAAAACATGGAATATTCACTTTGTAAAGACTAATATTCAGAGCCATGGTGTTTATGCAGTGTAGAAAAAAGCGCTACATTAAGCATTTTGTTGATTTTGATATTAGCTAGAAACACTGACTGAACAGCCCAAAACAGAGATGCGCAAATGGTCATTTTTCAGTCGAAATTAATTCTGAAAGCTGCCAACATGATCAGGTCGGCGGATCAGTAAAGCAACTTGTATAAAAACAGTGGCCTTACTTTTTAATAAATAAATGGCATGGATATTAAATTATGGTGTAAAACTAGTGTGTTACTTGTGTTACACATATACAGTGGTAAGTACTTTTGATTCCAATACTCTAAATGTTATATTTATTGTTTCAGCACAACTTTAGCTATTACAGAGTTTGTTCCTGTCACAATGAATTGTTTGAAATTCTACCAATTAGCCCAATCATCAGTTCAATGTAGAACTATAAGGTTTGTACATTAGAAATATTTTTCTATCTGATCGTGATAAATAAATTGCTTGAATATCATCCCTTCTGCACCCATCTTTCGTGTTTCATTTTTCTTCTTAAAACAGAAAGAGGATCTAGCGAACCTTACATTAAACACATGGATAACCATTTTTATACGCCTGTTTGAAAAATGGGACGTATTATGGGAACACCCGTAGCGGGCCGCGGCCGGCATAGTCCACATGTTGTCGGCTCTCTAAGTCAAAGAGTTTTCATCTGATCTTTACCAAACTTGGTGAAAATGTTTGTGTGCATAATATCTCGGCCAAGTACGATAACCAGCCACATCGCCCCAGGCACTTCTGAATTATGGCCCTTGAATTATCCAAAATTGGCCAAATTAGCCTTGTCCGCTCTCTAAGTCTAACAGTTTTCATCCGATCTTTACCAAAATTGGTGAAAATGTTTTTGGGCATAATATCTCGGCCAAGTCTGATAACCAGCCATATCGCTCAAGGCACTCAGTAGTTATCACCCTTTGATTTTACCTAAAATTTGTCTTGTTTTAACTCTGAGCTCTGACTTATGACAGGCGTATTTTGTGACAGTTTGGCATTCTTGTTTCAGGTGTAAAAACTTCAATTTCAATAGATAAATTGATTATGGTCTCACAATAAAAATTTTGGGCTTGTAAGGTTATCATAGCTTTGATGCAGTCACATACGGTGACATATACTTGATACAAATGTACTAAGAAATAATTATATAAATACGAAAATATACAGAGATCTCTAATTATAAGATTTTCAAATAAGCGATTTGGAATTGGTTTTATGTTCAATAACAAAGAATAAAACACAGTCATTTCCATTTTATTAGGCTTGATCCGGCCCTGCTTAAGAAGTGATATTATAGAAATATCTGAGATGTCAATGGTTAATGTCACAATGGTCCTGTAATTGTCTTATGATGTACATTTATCTATGCACTGTATATTTCTTGATATTTCTTGTTGAGTAATGTCTCGTGCGTTTGCAGGATTAAATTAGCAGCATTACAGTTTTTCTCTTCTCAGATGGCTGTATGGTAGCTTCAAATCACCCAATTTACATATCATTTACAAAATACCTTTTGTATTTGATACTGACATGCTTCTAAAATAAATGCTGATTTTAGTCGTGAAAATGAAAGTAGGAATTTTGACAGAACTGAAAAGATTATCTAATTTATTGTTTAGATTACGAACATGGAGAAAAACTAGTATTGCTTGCCTCCCTGTTGATGTGAATATTAAAGTGTTTTGTACAATATTTATATTACAGCACTACTAACTGTCTTCTTGAACTACAGAAATTGTCAAGAGTACGAGTAGTAGATAACAGTATGATAGGACGGAGAAGTGTATTAAGTGGAAAACGACCTCGTGTGATTCATGTTTACAAGCAGCCACAGAAGGGAGTCCTTGGTGACAAAGTGTTAATTGCTATTATGGGTGAAAAGAAACATGGATATATTGTTGGATGTGTACAAAAACAGAAAGCAAATGTACCTAGATTTGATACAAATAATGTTGTGTTAGTTGAGGAAAGTGGAGTTCCAACTGGAACTAGAGTAATGGTGCCTATACCTTCTTGTCTTAGAGGAAAAGAAGGGGACTTTACTAAAATATTATCAATTGCTACAAAGTTTATTTGATGTACATTGTATTTTTATTTTATCAAATCAAGTGTGTTTGGTGCAAAACTATATGCTTCTTTACTGAAACTGGTGCAATATTTTTGCGCCAAACCCTGAAAATATAGAATATTCCTTTGGTACATTTTTGGTAAATTGTTGGTGTAAAAATATAACCCCCCCCTGCCATCCCCCCTCTTAGCTCACCAGAACAAAGCTCAGGGTTAGCTTTCGTGATCACTCACCATTTGTCCCTCAGTCCGTCCCTTGATTACTGGCTGATTTTGAAATAATTTCATGCAAATGTTCCTTTGGTGACCCTCTACCAAGATTTTTTGACATGTAACAACATATATGTTATTGGACAGAAACCTAGCCACGTGCCAAGTACCTGCGATTAGAGACAATGTTATCATTTTGTTCTTTTATATAATGCTAGTTGCAAGTAAATGTGAAAGTGATGTTTGACAGACTACCGGTACTTGAATTCTAGAGAAAGTTGTCAATCAGACATTGGAACTTGTAAATGATTGCTATACTTAGGAAACAAAATGTCAGGTATTGATAGGTTTATGTTTGAAATGTATATTTCTTTCACCTAAGTCAGTATGATGTATTTAGCAAAAACAAAATTCGCAAAAATGTATCTGTTTATTTATAACAGTGTTATAAAACATATTCTGTATAAAAGAGGTGTGTACTTAATACATGTACATATAAAATAAAACATCGGAATTTCATTAACTAGACAGTTTGTGTTGTTCTGTAAACATGAGTATTCAACAAGAGATTAATGATTTCATAACTGTTGTATTCCCTGGGAAGGATTATCAGCAGCTGTGCTGCACTGTAACACTGCAGATTTTTTGTACAATAATGTTTAAAGTTTGGATTTAATCAAGTCCAGTAAATTTTATTTTCAAGTCAGCAAGATAGAATAACAATGCAACATAAGCTCTAGTGAGCTTTTGACTTGATATTTAAACATGCTTATAAAAATAACGAATAAAAGCAGCTGAGAGTCTCAGATGTTATAATACATTTTAAAATTAAACATATTTTAATACCACTAAATTATGACAAAAGGGCAACATAACTTTATTAAGACATAGCATTTAACAGTGAAATAAAATGATACAAAAATACATGTTTGGCATGAACAATAATGGCAAGGATGTAACGTACAATAATTTGCAATGTTGGATCTCATTTGTCCGTATTTGTATTATCGAGCTCATTACACAGACAACATCATGTAAACATCAAGTTGAATAAGGACTAGATGGATTAAATCTGACATTTGAGTACTGATCTTGGAAGTAGTGGTATGCTGAGAGAGAACTAGTGCTAGTGAGGTATTATAGGATAAACTATTTGAGCAAAGACATTAAGCATAGGGTGTATGACCCAAGACACAGAAACAGTCAGGGTTCAAGTACTTTGTGAAAGTTGGATTGTTTACTGTCTATAAATAAGTAAAATGAATGGATTATGGATGGCGGACCCTTGAAATTCTAATATCTGAAATCGCTGCAAAAACTATGAGTTCCTCTTGTGTTAAGATATAATAAAAACATATTTTCTCTGTAAAATACAAAAAGGTTTCTAACATTGCACACTTCTTTTCCTCTGTACTTACTGCTGATATGCTTAAAAACAATGTTTCATGTTTGTAATTTAAGGTAATTTCAATGGTAAAGCTCCTTGATAAAACAGTTTAAGAAGCTAATATGTGTTTCACTTCCTTGTTGCTGCGGCAACATTTGAGGCAAACGTGGATGGGAAGTTGAATGTGTAGGCGTAGGCGACCATGCTTCTTTTAAACCATTTCCAGGTTCCATGTACAGCTTTCCGTGTCCTTCTTGCAATCTATGGATAGAAAATACATTGGTAATAGTTTGAAAATGAATTTTTCTTTGTCTGATACATATAAACCTGAAATAAAGTGTTTTGTTAACTTACTGTGTATTCAGATGATAGAAGTCAATAATAGAGTTGACAGTAATTAGTGTTGTTATGAATGGGTATGTCATGAACGTAGCTAACCAAGGCACTTGTTTCGGTCAAAGCATCGTCAAGTTCCGAAATTGCATAAGGAATTACACCATCATTTTTTCTTGCAAGAATGCATCCAAACCCCTTCGTCTCTATTAGGTTATACATGTATATAGCTTTAGATAATGGCTGTATGTCAGGATAAAAACTAAGAATTCTAACGGTAGATTGGCTCTAAATATACTGGTATATGTCTGTAGTCTTTCCTGGTTGGATGTACACCGAGTATGTAAATATACTGGTATATGTCTGTAGTCTTTCCTTGTTGGATGTACACCGAGTATGTAAATATACTGGTATATGTCTGTAGTCTTTCCTTGTTGGATGTACACCGAGTATGTAAATATACTGGTATATGTCTGTAGTCTTTCCTTGTTGGATGTACACCGAGTATGTAAATATACTGGTATATGTCTGTAGTCTTTCCTTGTTGGATGTACACCGAGTATGTAAATATACTGGTATATGTCTGTAGTCTTTCCTTGTTGGATGTACACCGAGTATGTAAATATACTGGTATATGTCTGTAGTCTTTCCTTGTTGGATGTACACCGAGTATGTAAATATACTGGTGTATGTCTGTAGTCTTTCCTTGTTGGATGTACACCGAGTAAGTAAATATACTGGTATATGTCTGTAGTCTTTCCTTGTTGGATGTACACCGAGTATGTAAATATACTGGTATATGTCTGTAGTCTTTCCTTGTTGGATGTACACCGAGTAAGTAAATATACTGGTATATGTCTGTAGTCTTTCCTTGTTGGAAGTACACCGAGTATGTAAATATACTGGTATATGTCTGTAGTCTTTCCGTAAATTTAGACATCAGATATTCTGTGTGAGATGTTTGAAATAAAAATGCTTGTGCTATGAAGTTTACAGATTTTTGTCGACCATTAATTTTCATCACCGATCTATTTTACATGTTCTGGTTTTTCAAGTTAACTAATTTGTTTATTGGTCAAGTTGTGTGGTGTGTCGCAGAATGTTTGCTGACATTTTTCGATTGTCATGAAAATTCTTTTTGAGACAAGTCAAAACGTTCGGTTAAAGAAGTCAACAAATTTCATTTGTTACAATTTCAGGCAGGTATATAATAACAGAGTGACCTTTTAATGATTTTGTCAACTTGTGTATGTTATCTGAAACAAGCAATATGTAGGATATACCCTGCTTAAACCCCCCCCCCCCCAAACCACAAGGCTAGCAGATGTTTCTCAGGTAAAAGCATGGAGGATTTCTGCTAACCTGACTTGCATACAATAATAAGTTTTATTTACACATATACATGCATGCAGAATTGTTATATGTTACATTCTCTTACATCACAATTCTCATTAACTTGTTTAAAGCTATAGCAATACATACCAAACATCACATAAATACATAAGAGGTTGAATATCACAGATACCAGAGACCTTGAATATCCCAGATACCAGAGACCTTGAATATCCCAGATACCAGAGACCTTGAATATCACAGATACCAGAGACCTTGAATATCCCAGATACCAGAGACCTTGAATATCCCAGATACCAGAGACCTTGAATATCACAGATACCAGAGACCTTGAATATCCCAGATACCAGAGACCTTGAATATCACAGATACCAGAGACCTTGAATATCACAGATACCAGAGACCTTGAATATCACAGATACCAGAGACCTTGAATATCACAGATACCAGAGACCTTGGCACGTGCATCTTTAAATGTCTCTGTAAACAAGTAAAGCAAACTGAAATCCATGCATTTGGTGAAATTGATACGAGGGGAATACATGCTGTTTGGATAATGTCTGATAGAGCGGTGGTGAACTAGTTGAATAGGTAATGATATTCTCATGTGTGAGACACGCCTGGCTCGTGAGGAACCAGTAATAATTCTTACAAAAAATTAAATACAGGTTAATTTATAGGTGTGATCATCTATTGGGTCCCTGATAGGATCATACCTATGAGAGCGTTACCACATTTGGTTAACACTGCGACTTATCTAACTTGACGCAGGATAATGGTATGATGTAATATTTGTCTCTTAATCTTATCTGAATAGTTTTGGGAGCTGCATGCTGTTTACCAAATGACGAGTTAAGTAGTGTTGTTGACGGGTGTGATACAAAAACTTTCCACCAGGACGCTCTCCAAATCTACAGGAACTGGGATAGGTGGCGATGCTGTGATAAACAGTGCATGACGGAGTATTTTCATTGTACGACGTGAAAAAATAATCAGTCTTCTTCTAATCTGTAAATATTATACACAGGTTAATACATCACATTATCTCCGTCCACACTTAATGCGCTCATTTTATAGTTGTGCTAGATAATGACATGTTGCGAATACGAGAAATGCCTGCAGCATGAACACATCCATATACAACCGTTACAATGGAGTGATGATCCTTGCGGCCAGAAATAAACCTCCTAAATAAGACACTTCTAACCAATACTGTAATATTAATCTAATTATTGCAGTATAAGATTTAAAGTTATTGCTGTCTTGGAATGTCGTACATTTGTATAGTCATTCATGTACGCAGTGCTTTGTTGCATAAAGTTCTGTTACATTTTCATGCCCGATTAAATGTGGTTAAATGGGTAGTACTTTAGTACCAACCAGACAACACGGAACAGCGTATGTTGAATTGAAATTTATATATACAGCAATACTGCTGGTGGTCTGTAGTATGATACTGCTTTCGCCAAATGACAGTCTTTCAAATCCAAATAATATTGTTTTCCGTGATGCGTTGTGTACTCGGTTTTACTCATTGCTAACTAACAAAGAACGTGAAAAATAAACTCTTTTTATTACTAATATTCAGATCTTTAACACAAATAATCAATCTGCAAACTGGTCATCAGGGAATGTCTGTAGCATAGTCAAAGACATGAGGTATATTATAAACAATAACATATATAGAGATTCCAACAAAGTCATGTAAATACAATTATAAAAATAAGAAATAAACACGTCAAAGCTCTTCAATAATACATGTATAAGTTTTTCAGCTCGTCATATTATATATAGAAACGGAATCATCAATTCCGTGGTCGTCATGTGTGGCGATTTGTTCCGAAGTTGACCAAAGTCCTTCGACTAGATGACATATAAGATATTTCTTATCACGATGATTTATCCATAACGTTTCATGCAATCTTTTTCTGGTCGATAGAAATACACTCATTTGTGACGGACATTAATCTGCTTAAATAAGTACTCTGTACAAAATATAACATATCATGTAAATATCTTATAACAAACGATATTATTTTCCGAATAGGTAAAACATAATCTTTCATTGCAGAAAGTAATAAAATGTCATCAAACCGTGCATGAAAAATAAACTCGCAATTTAAACAATTGTAATCAAAAATGGTTGCGATGCGTACAAGAACAACATATTGATTTAAATCTGCTTGGATCCCAGTACAGCTCATGTTCTTCATTTGGGTAAATTTATTAATATGAAGCATATGCTAATGCGAGTATCCCGTGTATTCGTAACGATAAAAAAATAATAATATTACAATAAGGCAATCATATAATATCATTGTTAAATTTCGGCATTATTGTCGTCAAAGACATACACACGTATAAATACAGATAGCATACATAATGACAAAGACGTAGACAGACATATTCAGAGATGTATTGTTTTCATTATTTTTGTCATAAGCGTCAACCAGTTGACCTAGCCTGATTTCTTGGAATTGTCAACCAGTACACAATAGTTCTTCCGCAAGCAACTAACAACTTCTCCACATGTGGAGGACATGGCCGTAGCCAATGTCACGGAAGAACATAACCTGACCATGCCGGGAATCGAACCCGGATCTACCGAGTGACAGTCAAGTGCTCTACCAACTGAGCTAGCCGGGCGGGCTCAAAGAATTAGACATAGGCATACACAGATAGATATACATGAATAGACGTATTCAAAGACATGCATAGAGAAGTATAGACATGCATAGAGACGGGCATAGATACATATACAAACACGTGACTTACACAGAGTCATGGACTTTTATGCAGAGACGTGGACTTACATCTACGCATCTCATTTACAGAGTCCCTTAACGAACTGACAAACGATAATGACTCGCCACATACATCGAACTCAGTTAAATTTGATACTTAAAGAGTCATTTAATGGCCGGAAGTAACTACTATTTACAAGACTATTTTACATTATAACATAATTTTATCAACCAGAACTAACAACGCTAACACTAAATTTACAATTTAACAATAACAAATAAATACAATTTATGGTTGCTAAGAAACAGAAACTAACTACGCACCAAGCTTTAAATATTATCACGATTATGCTACGTCACATACTTGAATCAGTAATTGATTTATGTACATGTATATCATTAGACTAAAGTTAAGATCAACAGAAAAAAAAATCTGGTCTGGTTACTTAAAAACGTTTGTTATGCATCGTTTATTTCAATTAAAGGTTTGTCACAATGCATTGAGTAGATGAGTAATAACGAACAGCGTGGTGCTCTGGGAAAAACCATGGTAGAGGACTTGAAGAAAGCCCACAATATGTATTTGGCTTGTGTCTTATACGGTGTATTCCATTATTTAACTGGAAGAAAATTCCTCTACCATTTTATTTGATTTCGCCATTAAGAAACGATTTATTTTGACCACAGTTTACCTGGGAATGAAGTTATACAGAAAAATATCAAAATATGCAAACTTGACAGGAAGATTTGTAGCTCGAATTTATAAGCATATTCAAATCTGATAGTTCATGCAGGCTATTGTATCTAATGTATAGGAAAAAATCGTTTTAACATTTATATCAAACAATGGCGCCATGAAATGAAACACGGGAACTATTATACAGTGTTTACAAGCATTTTCTGAAGAATTAGCGACACATTTCTTTGCGCCACTAGGAAACAATATATGTTTGTAAAGTGAATCAAATAATGAGGAACATTAAAAAATATGACAAAAACAGTGAGAAATAGTGGATATGTATGGTGGCATATTACTGCCACCAGTTAGCATGATAGCGTTCGCGAATTGTTTCGTGTTAACCACTTAATTATTACGATAAGTTAAGTGAAATTCGCGAATTTAAGTTATTAAGTAACATAATAAGTGGTCAACCAGATAAGATTCGTGTTACCACTTAAATCTAGTGTAATACATCATAACAAGGTAAGAGGTGGCAGTTCTTGGCACTTTCAAGCCTGTTTCTTGTTTTATGATATTTATCTTACCGAAAATGTAACACGAATATTAACTAGATAGCTAGATAATTATCGTAATAATTAAGTGGTTAACACGAAACAATTCGCGAACGCTATCATGCTAACTGGTGGCAATAATATGCCACCATAGATATGAGTGAGACGGTCACGTGAATGTACATGTACATACATGTGTACGTATATCTCCCTAGAGAGAATTTTCAACATTGCTTAATTACCTACAGAACTTATATGACAGGGCTCTAGAAATCCATTAGTCCGACGTCCCGGACAAGTCTACTTGCCGATTCGGGCTACCAACGCTTGAGTTGAAGTTAGTCCAGGACAATAATGTTTCAAAAACCTGGACTCGATGCTATATAAATGACACCCACAAAAGTCCCGTGTCAGACAAGCCAAATTTAACATGTACACTAGTCCAGGATTATTGTATTTGGAACACAATTCTAGAGCTTGAGAAGGCTTAATAAGTGTCTCATGATATCA
This sequence comes from Mactromeris polynyma, assembly GCA_032209605.1. Taxonomy (NCBI): domain Eukaryota; kingdom Metazoa; phylum Mollusca; class Bivalvia; order Venerida; family Mactridae; genus Mactromeris; species Mactromeris polynyma. Next base: position 25,103,683 of record JASFXZ010000002.1, on the reverse strand, counting down.
CAATTAGTATACGTTACTGATAAGTTCTATTTTATACCCCCGTAATAGACCTATCCCATGTCATACAAACTACACAAAACGTACATGTATTACAGGACGATTGTATGAATTCGTTGATTATCAATGATATCGCCACAGTGTACTATAGAAGTACACCGGTCTTTATATACTTCATATGCTTGCATTTCATGCTATATGGAAACATCAAAACATATTTTGAAATTGTTTTAAGTAGCGTTCTATATTTTACTTGTTGTAACATGATCCAGGAATGTATTAAGCTTAAACGCTTACAAACGCGTAAGCTAGAGATATATAATCGTTGGTAGTTTAATCCGAACAAATACGTAAGAAAGGGGTTGTTTACACAGCATATGAACGCAATATGTTGAAAATATCACGAAACGAAACAAAAAGAATGAAGGACAAGATTATATTAATCTTTGTTGTCAAAACTAAATTTATATTTAATCAAACCTTATACTTTGGCTTAGATTTAAATCTGTCCATTCATAATGTTACTAAATCGGGACAAGTAAAGTGATCAAACAATCAATTATATTACCTTAAAAAGTTAAAAAATATATTACTGAAACTGTGTGTACTGTTTCATTACGATCCCTGAAGCGTTATTAACACATTTATTCATATTTTGACAAGTTGTTACAAGTGCAATATAAGTAATGACCAGTGAACATATGTTTATTATGTTTACATAAGATATGCAAATATGTAGGCACACTGATGAAATAATATCACTGGTGGGTAATAAAACTAGAGTTACTTCAATGACAAGTCTATGCAATACTTGATATTTATCTCATAGGAAAAAAAGGAAGAGAGATTGGTATAACATGGAGTGTTACATTCATATATTGATAATGCATGGTTGTATTTATTGACAAAGTCTCATATTGTTAAACTGATTGTCATAAATAAAAGTGTATACAAACAAATAAGACAATATCAAACATTTGGTCGAAGTGAGTTTTTAAAGCGTTTTCATAAATACCTAGTGTTTTGTAAACATAAAAATATGCATGAATATCTCTCAATTATTATTCATGGCAAAATATTGTTTTCAACTGTAACATTTACATACTTTCAAGTCACGGCACCCATGACATGAGGTATAATATAATATGTAGTACATAAACTTAAATATAGGCTCACATGTTATTGTAGTTCATGTCGTTGCTCACATATATGAGGTATAGTTTTAGTTTTGAAGAACGTTTATTATAAATATTGTGTGAGCAATTAATGAGGAGTGTGTCAATGGCTTCTATCACCACATAGTGATACAATAGTGATTGAAAAAACATTTCTAAATAGAAAGATGCAGCAAAAATGAAGAATACTTGAAGGACAAGAGAAAATAGCGTACATAACATATGAAAACATGTACGTACATGAAAATCCAAACCGATTTTTACCAGATCAATAAAATGAGAGAATATTATATATGATTAAAAAGATTGCATTGTGCACTAAAACACATAACATAACGAGTGTATTTATTCACGCATAGTTTCAATTTCTCGATTACATTCATCTTACACGAGTTGAATTAGACCGGGAACCAAAACTGAATATACCACGGAAAAAATGGAAGAACGCTACCTTTTTCTTTCTTTTCGTTTTCTTTTCAGTTTTTGAATCAAATTCAATTTTATCAAACACATTGTTATCCACGTCATCATGCGACGTCAAGGCGCAATCGTGAATCACATTGTCGTTTTCATCATCGTGAGCATTGTCAAATTTGGCATACTGTCTTTGTGAATAACTATTCATGCGTCTGTGAACTTTTTGAATCACAGCAGTGCTTGCACTTTGCACGAGGCCGTTGCTACTTTTAGAGTTTTTCATAATTTTCTTTTTATCACTGTGATTAACATGATGTTCGTCATCTTCATCGCTTTCACCACTCGAATTAGTCTCAATGTCTGTATGGTCTTCCTCTTTAGTGAATGTAGCGTCTTTGTCGTTTTCTACAATTTCGCCAATTACATTAAACGTTACTAAGTTTTCTGAAGTCTCATCAATTTTGATTGTTTCTACCTCGTTAGTTTCTGACACGTCAGCTTGTGTTATCAAATCTTTTTCTCCAGTTTCAACATGGTCTGACAAAACTGTACTTTCGATGTTCAAATTGATATCTGCTTTAACAGATATGTCACCGTTAGGTTCCACAGACGAAGTAGGGACGTCTTCATTGTCGCTCTCCGATTCTGATATTTCTTCCTGAGCGTCACAAAATATTTCTTCCTCGTCGTTGTTAAGGTCACCATACTTTTTAGACTTTGAACCAAAGAAATTCGAGAATATATGAACATTCAAAGTATTCTTTACTTGAGACCCCCATCTTCCGAATGCTTTAAACATTTCTCCACTATTCATACAACTAGCTACTATGTACGCTAGGTTTTTGACACAGTATGGATCACGGCTGTTAATGTCTATATCTGTATTTCACTGTTTAATCAATTCAATAGAAAGCTCCATTGTGTTAGCATACACCACATAAAATGATAACAAACGCGGGTTCAAATTATGTTACCTCAGTGTATTTATATCCTCAAATACACTTATGGTTTGATGAGCAACTATATTCAATTTACTATTCCCAAACTGTTTCAATACATTTAATCACTAAATATTTCAATCCATGAACTTAATAAATTTGTCAAATCGTTATCTGTGTATAGTTTGGTAGTTTAACTTGGTATACGTCACGTGTATACAATGTACAGTATGTATACATATACGGACAACGAGCCTCGTTTCGTGCTTACCGACCGTATTTACACCTGTGTATATATAGGAACGAAACATAGGTCAACTGTGATAAGATTCGCTTGGATGAAAGCCTGTGTTTATCGCAGATTATTTGACATTTATATCATTCGAACAATAGTTTAATCAGTAGTAGGCATTTTCGATTTACAAGTACGAGGACGAGAAATTATAACAATTAAATCATGAGGAAAGAGGGGATTTCTCAAAGTAATAAGTAAACCACGGATTTATTTCCAATATATTTCTTATTTAAATCAGTTTAAGGTAATATCGCACTTCCACAAGTGAGTGAAGCGTGGTGAACTGCATAGCAGAATGTTTGAGATAATTATAGTGTTCATGTAAATAAGCCTGTTTGATATGTATACCCTAGGACCAATATAATATTATGTATATATTAGACCCAGGTATACTGTTACTGCGCTGTACCAAGCACATTTTTGGAGCGGCACCGTCTAATAGTAGTGTGGCAATTTGAGAGGCATACATCAATTGGTTCCCGTTTTCAAAACACAAAAAAATCTGGAACCAGCTAAAAACGTCCACATCCCAAGTTCTCACAACGAAGTAGTATATGCTGTTTTTATCAAGTACAATGGGTTTAAAGCCGATTTCGGTAACGATGGTTGTTTAAAAATGCGCAATGATTTGCGCGAAAGTCACTAAATGGATGGGAGAGGCGGAGTTACGTCTGGATGGGCGGGACACTTATGTATGGCGTGCGTCATTTTATCTAGTTGTTACCGTGTATTTGACCATACATTGCACTTGACTTCAATGGTGTGCATCAATATGGACCGACATTCAACCAAAGATGCATCAATCGTATTTGACTCTTCAATTGTTTGGGAATGATACTGATATGCAGCGTTCTTGAGACTTCCAATGCCAGGTTATCACTATAAACGCTGTTAATTCACTAAGCGAACGCACATAGGAGAGTGTACTCGGGTTCAGGCTGTGTTTAAAAGATACATATAAATCGATGCTGTGATTGCTGTTGTTGTTGTTCTTTATTGCTATTTATAGTAGATATGGTCTCGTTATGCACGACTACGAAAATAATCGTTGTCATCTCTATATGTACATCTCACTCTGTGCTTGGAAAAGTAATTGGAAAATACTCCACCACAACAAGCTAACTCCTAACCTATGACAAGTGTTATCATAACTTAAAATTTAGGCCTGGGCATACTGATTCTACTCTAATTTAGAGCTGATATTATTTAATTTGTCATTTTATAATTAGATATCCACAAACGTTACATAAGGTCTGATATCTCGGTATTTAGTTTATTTACAATCGTGACAAGCATTTCACTTGTTTTACAATCTTAAGGTTCTACTATTTTTACTGACCACTTGTCTTTATTTCGGTTTGAAAATCTAGCCTTTCTAGATTGAAGATCTCTTGGAAAAAATGTTTACTATGTTTTTCAATACATTTTTGTTCTTTTTTACATTTCTGTCTTATGTTTTTGTTTTGTTCCGTATTCCATGCAAACCATCTGACATATTTACACGTACTTTGATATTATAAAACTGTTTAGTTACAAAAACGGAAGAATGCAACAAGTTGCCAGCTTGGCTACAGAGACGAGTGGTACCGTCCCACAGCCCCTTTTGTCCTTGTATATCACACATTTAACATCGCTTTAATATAGTTGTTTAGGTGCTAATCCTTCAGGCTTCGTTCACAAACAGAGACTGGCAAATTACATATCATTTTGACAGGACATATCATTTTAACATTACAACTGTGGGGAACAAACTCTTATTAAGTTTATGATTGAAACTTACATAACCAGATGCTTCCATAGGACACGGGAGCCCCCCGCTATGGGCTTTTCAGTTAAATGCAAATACTTTGTTTGTAAAAGAAAAATAACTTTTGAAGCAATATTAATTGGAAAACGGTTTTAAGTGCAAAAAGGGCAATAACTCCTCCAAAAAATGGCAGATTGTAACTGAAATCACACTTGACCTGTATTTTATTATCCTTTGCTTATGTGCCCAGTATTAATTTAGTTAATTTGGTTGAACATCAATTATTTAAGTACTAAGAGTGTCATAACTCCTGCACAGATAACTACTCAACACTTATCTAAAATAGATTGGTGAGAAAGTGGTGGTAGTCGTGGGCACTATCAGACAATTTTTCGTGTTAAGATATTTATCTGGTATGAACATTTATCATGATACTTATCTAGTTAACCACATAATTATATCTAGCTAATTAAGTAGTTATCTAGTTTCTTTAACGTGATAACCAAATAATTATCTAGTTAATTAAGTAGTTAACTGGTGGCAGAAATATGCCACGTATGGTGGCATATTACTGCCACCAGTTAGCATGATAGCGTTCGCGAATTAATTCGTGTTAACCACTTAAATATTACGATAATTATCTAGCTATCTAGTTTATATTCGTGATAAATTTTCGGTAAGATAAATATCATACAACTAGAAACAGGCTTGAAAGTGCCCAGAACTGCCACCTCTTACCTTTTTATGATGTATTACACTAGATTTAAGTGGTAACACGAATCTTATTTAGTTGTCCACTTATTATGTTACTTAGTAACTCAAATTCGCGAATTTCACATAAGATTCGTGTTACCACTTATTCATAAATGCAATTTTGGCTTCTAGATATAAGTGGTAACACGAATCTTATCTAGTTGACCACTTATTATGTTACTTAATAACTCAAATTCGCGAATTTCACTTAAGATTCGTGTTACCACTTATCCATTTTTGGCTTCTAGATATAAGTGGTAACACGAATCTTATCTAGTTAACCACTTATTATGTTACTTAATAACTCAAATTCGCGAATTTCACTTAAGATTCGTGTTACCACTTATTCATTTTTGGCTTCTAGATGTAAGTGGTAACACGAATCTTATCTAGTTGACCACTTATTATGTTACTTAATAACTCAAATTCGCGAATTTCACTTAAGATTCGTGTTACCACTTATTCATTTTTGGCTTCTAGATATAAGTGGTAACACGAATCTTATCTAGTTAACCACTTATTATGTTACTTAATAACTCAAATTCGCGAATTTCACTTAAGATTCGTGTTACCACTTATTAATGTTTGGCTTCTACATGTAAGTGGTAACACGAATCTTATCTAGTTAACCACTTATTATGTTACTTAATAACTCAAATTCGCGAATTTCACTCAAGATTCGTGTTACCACTTATTAATTTTTGGCTTCTTCATGTAAGTGGTAACACGAATCTTATCTAGTTGTCCACTTATTATGTTACTTAATAACTCAAATTCGCGAATTTCACTTAAGATTCGTGTTACCACTTATTAATGTTTGGCTTCTACATGCAAGTGGTAACACGAATCTTATCTAGTTAACCACTTATTATGTTACTTAATAACTCAAATTCGCGAATTTCACTCAAGATTCGTGTTACCACTTATTAATTTTTGGCTTCTTCATGTAAGTGGTAACACGAATCTTATCTAGTTGTCCACTTATTATGTTACTTAATAACTCGAATTCGCGAATTTCACTTAAGATTCGTGTTACCACTTACATCTAGCAGCCAAAATTGCATTTATAAATAAGTGGTAACACGAATCTTAAGTGAAATTCGCGAATTTGAGTTACTAAGTAACATAATAAGTCGTCAACTAGATAAGATTCGTGTTGCCACTTAAATCTAGTGTAATACATCATAAAAAGGTAAGAGGTGGCAGTTCTGGGCACTTTCAAGCCTGTTTCTAGTTGTATGATATTTATCTTACCGAAAATTTATCACGAATATTAACTAGATAGCTAGATAATTATCGTAATAATTAAGTGGTTAACACGAATTAATTCGCGAACGCTATCATGCTAACTGGTGGCAGTAATATGCCACCATAGTTTAGGTATGAGTAAACTTGATACATATAAATATAAACTGGACATGTCAAGCTTATTGTACAATATATCTAATTGTTCAGAATTGTAACCATGGCAACACTGGTATTCAAGATGGCGTCCACAATGACTTAAATAAAAGTGGTAAGGTTTGAAAACGTTCAAATTTTGCCGGAATCACATAACTGTTTAAATCATAAAGATTGCACTTTGGTGTGAAATAGAAATAAAACAAATGCATTCAGGTCCATGGCTGCCACTATCAATGTTAAAATATAATTCAAGGTCAAAGGTCATTTTCAAGGATAAACTTTTCTGAAAATATCAAGTATCATATGCAAAATTGATAATTTTTCTGATCCGACCATAATGTTTGTAGTGTGTTTTAAGTAACCAAGTCTATATACTAACCATGATTATATTTAAGCTGACATATACATGTATTACATCTTCTTCCTGGGCTTAAACTTTCAAAAGAGAAATTTGAAACCATTCACAAATCTTTTCACACGTTAGTCGGGGAAAACCTCCAATTTCATTACTGGAAATTATTATAAGTTATGGCGTCTGTAATTGTATACAGATGAAATGCTCTAATACATACTGAGAATGACATCATATTATATACATTCTGCCAAAGCCTCCGACAATCTCAAGGTCAATGTCCAGAAACACATTTGTACAGAATCTCACAGTATGGTACTGGTCACAAGATTAAACAGTACTAAGTAACTGAATAGGCTACAGTATACAATATTCACAAGGAAAATGTTGCAACAAAATAGCCTAACACATTTATATTTACTAGCATTGCTATTACTCCTACTTCATACTAGTGCAACATCAATTTGTAACCTTAAGTACCATGCACTTAATTTTATACAACGATACAAATGTGTAATGGTGTATGCTGAATACCTACTGATCTATCTGAGGATATTGCCAAGTAACCAACTGGTCTGTTGCTAAATGATTCAGAGCTGATCGACAAAGTACTTGGAATTCTTTCACTTATCGAGCAGCTATATAGCTTCACCTCTTTTTCAGTTCTGGGATGACTATTTACACAATGTCTCTGAGCCTGTCAAAGTCTTACTGGCGTCTACCATCATTGGATGTGGGATGTTCAAAGCTGATTCTACTGCCATGTTTTGGCAACAGACATTCCTTTATATGCAAAGTGTATGACTTACATGCATGTTAGTGTGAACATTCTTCTAGACAAAACTCTAGATTGCTTTCGTAAAGGCTGCTTTGTTGCTAAGCTGACGAATGGCATATTCAATTATGTAACTGAAAACAAAAAATTGCAATCTCTCTGTTTAATAACTGGGTTGACCCTCATTTGAACGACCCATGTAATATGGTTTCTGTCAAAATATTCAATTATATACAGAAGCAGCTCATCTGATGAAAATGTAGAGAAACTACATCACCAAGAAAGTAGTACGTACAAAGAGTCGTTTATTTCTGATATTTTTCGAATGAGCAATCTATTTGTCCATACATTTATCGAACACTTCTCCATCACAAATGTCCTTCGTCAGTTTGTTTGCTTACTGGTGTAGCAGTTGGAGAGGAGGCTGAGTGAAAATTCTTGACTGCCACAAAGATGGCCATGTCCTGCTTCAAAATATTGTGGATGAACGATTTGTTATACAAGAAGGAAACGGTCATCTAGCTAAAATGTTTTTGATTCATTTTCAAATATTGAACTTAAACCATAATTGAAGTCCAAAATGATCTGTCCATTGCAAGTCCCGAGAAGTTTCTATTGCTGGTTAAGAGAATATTTTAGGCTGTTGACTATAAAGTTACAAAAAGTGCTTTTGGAGAGGGTGATGGCATTTGAGAATGCTTGTGTACCTTTAAGCCTGTTTGCCGATGAAGGTGTTATGATAGCCGATAAGAAATCTGATTTATGGCTGAATTAGAATCTGTTATTGATCCATCTTAATTTGTGAAGTTATAAGATGGCCTTGGCAGTATTGTTTTCGATGATATGAATGCCATTCAGATGCTGCAGTCTGTTTCTTATCTGGTCAAACCGACTTACTCTGGCATTGCTTCCTTGTTCTGGAATTGTGTCTTTGATAAAAGTCGAGACACACAGCTTGTTCATGTTATCTTTGATCAATACAGAGAAAACAGTCTGAAAGTACAAACTCGTGGAAAACGAGGTGAAATTACAAGAAGCCATTCTGCATTTCATATTGAAGCTAAAATGAAGATCACAAAATACATCAGTGAGCATGCTCAGGACCTCGTTCCGTGACATTATATAATGACTTGGTTTCATATATACAAGACCAATGCTTTAACCAGGACGAAGCTGATACTTCGAGATTATTATACAGGGCTGGTATGCCTTACGGCGATATTGGCATACTAGGCTCTAGCAAACCCTCGGGCCAATATTGGTATAGTATGCCAATATCGCAGAAAAGCACATCAGTCCTGCTTTATAACATTTTTTCTGCATATGTTCGACTCCAATGGGAATAGCTTAATGTCAACAGAAAACAATTAAGATAAAATATACAAATAAAAAAGTTGAGGTTTGAAATAATTGTGCATTTTAGAAATGATTTAGAATCTACATAATTTTTTCTAGAAAATGTATAGATCTATTGCTCTAAAATGGTTTGTAACGAATGTTTAAATTCTAAAAGTCTACCACACAGATTTGACAAATTTCATTACAAACATCGACATCTAAGTCCCAACAAGCGGATCAACCATTCGAACTTCGGTCGTCTGTTTAATGTTCTATTTTCGAATGTGGATGCGCTAAACAAGACGTCACATAATCATATGTCAAATATCGATATTCGTTACAACCGGAAGTGAAGTATGCCAAATTTCCGATACTCGGCAAACCAGGTCACATGATAATAGTTATTGGCCTCACGTTGTCCATTTATGTACAGTGAAAATTTGTTACTATAATTAGTAACATATGCAATAAATTATAATAGAACAATTCTTCTGTATTACTGGTTATGACACATGTGGCTCCTTCGACTGTATGGGGAAGAAAAAATGCTTCCCATGTACATGTACTGCTGGATAATGCCAGCAACTTGTAGAACATATGTGATATGTGACGAGAGTGTCTGTTGCCTAAATTGTAGAAGACTGTTTGTAATTAACTGGTTTGTATATGGTAGAATAGATGTGTATTTCTGATCAAACTACGAGTGGAAAATGTCCTTAAAACAAAGCTTCTAAATAAAAAACTTCCAACCACTGATGACAACATTCTGCTGCTTCACCTGCTCAGGTGAACTTTCAAGTAGTTTTGGGTTGTCTTTCAGCCATGCAAAATTTACCAAACCCATTTGTTTTTGGGTACATAGTCGTCAGCAGTACATGTTTGCATAGGCCCCACTTAATGGGTCAGCCAGTAGCTCCACCTGTGATCTGGTGTACATCTTTCGTGATTTGTACGGTGAAGAATGTGATGTGTCCGTTCTTCAAATTAGAAATCGTGCACTCAAGCTTGTGAGGGCAAGGCATGTATAGATGCCAACGAATTTTGCTAAAATATTTCACTCTCCTGCCCAGTACCGTAGATGAGACAAAACTATCCAATAATCTCTTCCAGTAACGTCATAGTGTAACTAATAGCTTTGTCATTTGAAACACAATTTATTACCATGTGTATATAGGTTTGTGGAATCTAAATGTTGTTTATTTCAATGTAGTTAAATAATTGCACATATATGGTAGCACGTATAGCAGTCTCAGTTATACATTTGTATCGTCGATATTGCATAAAATTAAGTGCATGGTACTTCAGGTTGCAAATTTATGTTGCACTAGTATGAAGTAGACGTAATAGAGATACTAGTAAATATAAATGTGTTTGGCTATTTTATCGCCACATTTTCCTTGAGAATATTGTATACTGTGGCCTATTCAGTTACTTATTACGTCTTAAGGTAGTGTTTAATTTTGTGACCTGTACATACTGTGAGATTTTGAAATGTTTCTGTACATTGACCTTGAGACTGTCAGAGGCTTTGCCACAATGTATATAATATGATGTATATTGAGGCATAAGTATGTTCCACCAGTTAACTACTTAATTAACTAGATAATTTTCATACCAGATAAATATCTTAACACGAATCAAAGCGCTGAAAGAGCAGAAAGACTGGGGCAGTCGAAGTTTCTTGTGACCTGTAGACTTCTCAAGCAGAGATTGTAGAAGCATTGCACTGTCTCGCTCGGGGATGGAAAGAGGGACTGGTTCACTTACAAGCAATTTTAATTTCAAAGCGTGCATGTATGACTATACGCTCCACACAGCGCTTTGATTCCTCTACAGTTACATTCACCCGCTGCTGTATTACCAAGAATATTTTGATATTTGACCTTACAAATCACCGTTCGTTCCTGATACTAAATGCGTTTTAAAAATAGCGTGGCGAATCTGATTAACAAGATGCCAAGTAACGATATGACGCATTTCAAAATATACACAGATTCCGCCCGTACAGTTGTTTAAATGACCTTAAATCACTACACATTTACAGGCATCGGAATAATTTTGGCATGCAGACAAAACGATAGTCACTTACGTTCAATTTATTTAGTTTTCTAGCAATTTCCATAGTCTCGGCAGCATTTCTATGACAGTGAAAGCTTATTCAATACACACTCGCATAAAGTTTATTTACACATGTTTACTGTCTTACAACGACTCGCTGAATGGCTCTGAACACATGTCGACTCGCCTGTCTAAATATAGACTAGGATGTGTATTCGCACTGGCTGTGTGAATTGTGAAAATATCAAATGTGTCTACTCTGATACGGCTGTTTCCAAAATTACGGTTACTAAAGACAAGGGGCTAATGCCCCTGTCTAAAAATGGTGATAGTGCCCACTGGCACCAATTAAATCCGCTGAATTTACCGAAATCCATTTTGGATCTGGAGTGACCAGCAATCGTAACATCTTGGCATGTTTTATGTTGCACAACAAATCTTAACCTTCAAATTGCGCTCACCATCTTTTTTCAAGAGAGTTCTTGTTTTTTTATAATACAAAGTGAAATACATTCACTGCAATTTTGAGTGTTGGGAAAGAAAAAATTCACTACAGAATGATTCACAAAGGGTTTGGCAGAAGACAATTAATATTATTCAATTCAAATAACATAAAATAATGAAAATAAATAAAACATAAAACATAGTGAATCTTCAAACTTTTATATTCAATCAACTGTTTTCATTTCACAAAAGTCAACAATGTCATCTTATTTAGGATCTCTTTCCTGTTAATTTACTTTGGAAGTGCAAAAAGCCCCAAAAAGGGACTATCCATACTACGCACAGAAATCCATTAACCATCTTCTTCACAGGACCCCCATTCTTAAAACTGTAAGCCACATGGTACTGAAAAGAGAAAAGTGAAAAACATATTATGTAGGTCAGTTCCCACTCACATTTCAGTCTAAAAGCAAACAATAGCTGACGTATAACTATATAAACAAGAGAGCCATGATAGCCCTGAATCGCTCACCTGAGCGCCTGAAATGTTTGGTTCTATGGTCCTGTGTCACAGGGTGCAACATTTTAGTGAAGATAAGATTCTCACAAAAATAGCATTTTTTTTTATTTCCTGCATGTTAAGAATATCACTAAAAACTAGATGATTGTTTTTTAATAAAAACATATGTCTCCCAGATGACAGATTGTCAGTAATTGTAATACTGATACAGGATGTTAGAAGAAAATATGAAGCAAACAGGAAAGATAGTCTTTGCTCAGTTCACCATGCACTGTATATGTATAAAAAACATCAAAGGGCCATAACTCAGTGAAAACTTCTCCGAGCGGAACAAAACTACGAGTATGCACAACTACACTTGATGTTGATAAATCCTGTGAAGTTTGGCTGAAATCCAACCAGCTGTATTGGAGATGAAGCGCGGACAAACTCCATATGTAGAAAAACATCAAAGGGCCATAACTCAGTAAAGCATTAACCAAGCGGAACAAAACAATGCAGATGCACAACTACACTTGATGTTGATCAATACTATGAAGTTTGGCTGAAATCCAACCAGCAGTATTGGAGATAAAGCGCGGACAAGCTAAAAGTGGACAGACGGAGAAGGCAAAAACAATATGTCTCCCTTGGAGACCCCAACGGTGTGGAATTCGTACTGAAGTATAATTAAATTAACTTAAAATGGGACATGTTACAGGGATTAAAATGTTAATATGTAGATCTACCTACATTTCTACTTTATATGCACAAATAATTACTGGAACAGTCGAGTTTAATGCTCGTTGTGCCACTATAAAATTTACTGATACTTAGGTTGTCAAAAGCAAATATTTGTAAATCAGAATCAATACAATATTTTTGTAACATTATGTTTTTACCTATTTCATAACCATGCCTGATGACCACCTCAGATAACAAATGCTTCAGCATGGAAAGTATATGCTGTTGTATGACAGGAGCTTACATGACAATAAATATAGATCTATGTATGCCGCATTTGATTGACGAGTGGGAACCAATTTTTCCAGTGATATTTTTCCTTACGTAGAAATGTTAGGACAGTGGGTGGTAGAATATAAGAAACCCTACCCTACAGTTGTTTAAGACATTGACCATAATTCAATGGAAAAACAATGCCACATACACAAGACAATGCCTCCCCGCACAGATCCCTGGGAAACATCAGGAATTGTCTGGTTGACTATCAAAAACAATCATGAAATTTTAAGGGGACAACAAGGGGAGATGGAATGGATGGAACAAACCACCGGTCAAGCTAAGAAAGCACATGGTCACCGGCTGAAAGAAAGGGAAACCTGGATATTATATCAAGTCTTAGTCATACAACTGCACATGAGGAATGGGGAATTTAACATTCATTTAAAAAGCATAAAAATAAATAATAACCACATTTACAGCATTGGAACCGTCAGTAAAAGTATTGGTGTTTAAATTGATTTAACAGCTAGGGAACCTCACACTTAACCACTTTATCGTCATTGATTTCTAAATATAGATTTGTCAATACGGCATTTTTATTTGTTCTACTCCACGAGGTTGTCACCACCATTACAACATTCCAACACTGTTACTGAGTATAATTTTTTCATTCATACAACATATAACAAAGTTTTCAACACTTTGAAAGAAAAAGAATCCACAATAAAATGTTTAAAAAACAATAAAGCTTGTGGTACTGACAGGATATTAAATGAACATTTGAAATACAGGTATCATATTTTTAAAAACGTCGATCATAAACTATTTAACATAGTTTTAAATTAAAAATCTGGTTTAGTCCCAGAAAGCTGGACCACAGGTGAAACCGGTGTACAACCACTTCAAATCTAAATCGAAACTTGAAATATCTCAAACTGGTCAAAATTAGTTATTCCAGAAACTCCAAAACTCTGAGTAACACTTTATCATGTAGCATTAATTAATTTCACTTACTCAAACGTCAACAGATTTAAATGGCTAAGAAAGGCTAAAGCAATATTTTTGAAATGCGGAATGATAAATATATGGGAAAGTCATAATTTTCCAAACCATAAATGGCTCAAATGTTCAAACAACACCTAAGCGATCTTTTTATTAATGACTGTTTTTCTATACTTAATTCTTCAAGTAAATGTACATTTTATAGATTAATTAAAACTTGGTTTAAGTTTGAAAGTTATTCAGTAAAAATTCCACAAGAATTAAAGATGTATAATCAAGTTTAGAACCAGAAATAATCAACTTCGGGTAGAAAAATTGAGCTGGGAAGGAGTCAAATTTGATTTGAGAAAATGTTGTTTACGTAGTATGTGAAAAAAATTGTATTGGTGGCGAATTTCACTGTCTACTGGAATGTGATCTCTTCAACGATTCAAGAATAAAAAACATCCTAAAACCTTTTATCGTCACTTTAACATATATGGCGAGATGATTAAACAAATGAAGTCTGTTTGTCAACAATGGTATAGATTCAATAAAATGGATCATTCAAGAATTAAATTTTAAGATTTTTACGTATTGTTTGTCTAAAAGTTGCAGTAGGTGTAAAAACTGGCAATTGGATTTTATCCAAAATATGAATAAACTAGGTTTAGAGCAAACACCTGGATTATGTGAGAGTATGTCATCTAAATGTTTCTCTGATACAGTTGTTAATTTGTGCATGTCTATCTTTAGAAATGAATGGAAAACCCAAGCAAATAGTGATACCGGAAGTTAAGAACATATAAATTGTTTAACAAAATTTTGAATTGGAAAGGTATTTGTCAATGTTTTTTACTGTCAGGCATAGAATTGCTCAAGCCAAATTCAGATGTGGGGTTGCACCAATAAGAATTGAAACTGGATGTTACGAAAATATTGCTGTTAATAATAGAATTTGTCAAATTTGTAATAAAAATAGCAATAGAGACTGAATTACGTGTACTTTTGCATTGTTCTGCTTATAAATGATAGTATCAGATATGAATTGTTTAATGCATGCTCTGAAAATAATATCACTTTTACAAATCTCACAGATGTTGAGAAACTTATATATATTCTCTCCAACAATGACATTGTTAAATTTTCCGCCAAAACCTGCTTTATGATTTTACAATTGAGGGAAAGTATTTTATATAAATAATTTATTACTACATTTTATTACATTACTAATAACTTTTTACAAAACTGATAGATAGTCATTCTTATGTTTGTATGTAAATGTTTCCTTTTAAGTCACACGATTATAGTTAAAATTAAATATCTATGTTAATAGTTTGGTTACACGGTAGTCTTATAATATATTGTATACATTTTGTATAATTTTATGTATTAGGTATATGCTTGTATAGTCTCGTATAATTCTTATTTGAATGGGTTTGTGCAATGTTTTATGTTCTTTATAGTCTTTACTATACGTATATCTATGTTTTGTACAAAGATGAGACTTTAATTAATAAATATATATATATATTAAAATTACGATTACTCTGATACTCATGGACCAAACCTTTAATAACATTAACATAATGAAATTTGGTACAACATAGACAGCTAAAGACTTACAAACACTTACATTTGTCCTAAACACCGCTGAAAGCGCTCTCCTTTCTAATCTAGATGGTGCTTGAAAAGCTTTTTCTCCTTTCAATGAAGAACAACTTCTTGCAAAAAATTTTGTGACCTGAAAAATAAATGATGTTAACTTGATTAAAGCTGGTGTTTTCACAGTATTTTGATTGGTCGCCTGAAGCAGGGACAGACTGTTGATCCTCCTGTTGGTTACGGGGTTAACACACAGACGATCATAAACCGTTTGAGACAGAACCATGTTCCTATTCTTGCTTGTCGTCCATATACTGGACAGATTTTGACAGCTCGTCACCGAGCTGCCATGCTGTTATGGGCACGACTTCATTTGCATTTCACGCGCACCCAGTGGAAATCGATACTTTTTAGCGATGAGTCACGGTTTAATGTCAGCCATGCAGATGGCAGAATACGCATCTATCGCCGTAGAAATGAAAGACATGCAGATTGTTGTATTCAGGAGAGACAGATTTGGTGGTGGCAGTATTATGGTCTGGAGTGGGATAATGGGGAATCTGAAAACTGATCTGGTCATTATCCAAGGAAATCTCAATGCTCAAGGTTATATCAATGTTTTAAACAATACAATGATACCATTCATGCAAAATAACGGACCTGGCACTTTCCAGCATGACAATGCAACGCCTCACAAGGCTAGTATAACTACACAATTCCTTGCTGAAAATAATGTTAACATCTTGCCTTGGCCCCCTGTATCACCAGACTTGAACCCAATAGAACACATATGGGATGAATTGGGTCGGAGAGTCTGGTCCGAGCATCAAATTGATACCATAAATGACCTCCGAAATGCACTTGTGTTTGAATGGGAACGTATTCCAAACGCGGCATACAATGTTACGTAATTTCAATGAGGCGACGTACTCTCCAATGCATTCGTAAAAATGGTCACACTGGTTACTGATGCTCTTATAAAATCACTCAGTCAGTACTTCCTTTTCTCCAAATGTTCTGTGATAATTTACATTTTTCTGGAATTTTCATTTCGACCCCTTTCCACTTAATTGTTCATAAAAAAATATGCATTGTCTGATTTTTTCCCAGTAAATTACATAAATACATTGATATTGCATTGAAGCTTCAATGAAAAAAAAAATTTACACTGAATATACATTTATCAACAAAATATATACTTTTGAAATCGATGTAAAGGTTTCATTTTGGGTCAGTGTATATAGACAAACCGGAACAGTAGGCGGACACTTTTTACAGCATTTTAATAACCCGCGTAAACTTAGCTATGTTTCAAATCATCTGGTCTTAGTAGCTTTTCAGATAAATCCTTGCTCTAGAAATTAAGGGAAGTAAGGTTATTTCATGCTTTTAAATGCCAAAGTCGAATCTTCATCCAAGACAAAAAACAAAAAAGCTCGGACCGTTGTTTTGTTTATGCTTTTACCATAAACTGATATTTCATCACTTCCTCAGATCAGTAACAGTCTCTAAACAATGTGCAGCATATCTATGTCCAGATCAGTGCATCGCTTTTGTTTTGTTACCTCTGTCAGGTGCGATAAACAGACAGTTTGTCATTTCAAGAAAAGAACAACAACAGCTGCACGGTTGTGTTTAAAACCCTGTCATCTGTACATGGTAATTAATGTTTAAAATTGCGTTGACTGTTTTACGCCCGGGATTTTTAGTAAAGTTATACTCCCGTCGGCAAAGTAAATTATGTCACAGATAGCAGTATTGCCAGTCTTACATGTGCCTACGTGACCTTTGTCATTTGCCTCAATTGGTACCTTGTTCAACTCGTTCCGACTTTGGTCAACACGTACCTTAGTCAACACATACCTTAGTTAACTTGTACCTACATTTTTTAAACCGTTAGTATTAAGAGTTAATCTTTCAAAACTAAGTTTTACTGTATTTTCCTGTATTCTTTGAACAATTTTGAACAGTATAACTATACTGGTAATGTTTGCCAGTACTTATTATGCGGCATAGTCATTATATTATATTTTGATAAAAATCATTGTACTTTCTTTTTCATTTTCACCAATTTCATTTTGATAAAAATCATTCTACTTTCTTTTTCATTTTCACCAATGAATATGTAAAAACGTATTATTCAGTCCGTATCGTCACCGGAAGTTATGCCCGTAAAAGTTTGAAAGTTCAGCACTTCGTGATATACGGCAAAGAAAATAGCTGGACAGGTATTTTTTTTAGTGACTGAATTGAGTGCCTGTGAGTGTGATTTAGACCCACGCGAGGGCAAACACATTATGTCACTTGGTAAAAACGTTATGGCACAGGGTAACATTACGGATTTGCTTATAGCGTGTATAAGTGAATTTTGCATGCACAAATCGCGTGAGGTATAATAATAGGCTATACAGTTCAAAGTAATAAAAAAAGTAATAAAAAATTGAGAATGAGAGGTAAGAAGAGTTGACCAAAACAGGTAGATCTACGTGTTGACTTGGGTTGGTACGTGTTGACCAAAGATAAGGTACGAGTTGACTAGTTACAGGGATGCCAACAGTGAAGTGTGAAAAAAGAGGAAAATAATGCCGAAGTGTCCGCATACTGATAGCGTCCGCGTACTGTTCCGGTCAGTCCATATATAGATTTAGAAGAATTGAGATGAATAGAAATTGCAATAAAACATGCTACGAACAAAATCAACCACACACAACATGTGACAGAATTCTTACCGATGTCCGCATCTCGGTTATGTGTTCCCTTCCAATACCTAGAAATGTCGAAATCGTAAGATTTTGAAGGTCACAGTATCACGACTCTTAAATGAGCGACAAGGCGCATTAACTACCGACAACGATGGTACCGCTAATAACAGAATTTTGTCCATGGAGTATCTTTAATGTATTACCTAAGGCCAAGTTACCTAGATTTTAAAAAAACACAAACTCATAACGAAAAAACATGTATCCTCAGATAATTAGCGATGCATTATTTTAGATATTTTAATGAAAGTAACATCATAAAAACAAAACAAAATGGTTTGAGTCAAAACTAGATCTATACATGAATAAATCTAATTTAAAACTGACTAGTTTTCACACAAATTGACTAGTTTTCACACAAATTAACGTTAAGCAAATTTCTTCAAGACAATAATAGTATGTTAAGAATTCACGCCTTTTTCTGTCCATTTTGGGAAAAAAGACCCTAGATAAATTGGGAAAATCTGCGTCGTAAAATTTGCCAATTTGAGAAAACTTGAATCGCTTCAACTTGAATTTTGGGAATTCTCATAGTTAAAAGAACAGGCTTTTCATATCTAAATTTTATATAAACAAGCATTCTAATCTATATTTCTAAACTAGCTGTCGTTTATGATACAAGGGACAATAATGGCGAGAGTTATTCCAAGAGCTTCAAGATATACCAGGTTGCTCCAGAAGACGATTTTTCGTAGGTGCTTCTGATTGGGATTTTTTTTCAGATTGGGAAAAAACATATATTTGGCTCTGGGAATGGGTCGGGAAATATCTATGATGCATTTCTGCCAGCTTCTCTTCTTGTTATGACGTCATTTCAACGGTTTACGATCATAATGTCCCCAAGTTTAAACGTCCCTAGACGAAAACGTCCCCACTTTTGCTCAAAACGTCCCCACTTTTGCTCAAAACGTCCCCGAACTGACCAAAACGTCCCCATTTATATATATATTTGATTATAGTTCTATGAACAAGTTATTACACTGTGCTTAACTTTAAGAAATAGAATAAACAGCTGGTGTGTATCCGAAAATTAATTCAATATGACACAATTTGGTTTTAGAGACAAACGTAGCACAACATATTGTATATTCATTCTACATTCTATCATTCAAAATATATTATCTCAAAAAAGAAAATTATATTGTGCATTATTGATTACGAAAAAGCCTTCGACACAGTGATACATGAAGCTCTATGGATAAAACTACTTGAATTAGGATTGAGCTGTAAGATGACCAACATGATTAAATCCATATACCACACTGTGAAAGCTTGTGTTAAAGATTCTAAAATATGTCGTTCTCTAATTTCTTTGATGTGTCTCTTGGGAGAACCGTTATCTCCCTTACTATTTATCTTGTTTATAAACGATATTGACACAATAATTGACCGCAACAACCTTGCTGATGATGATATTAATTTATTGTCTATATACATGTTGTTATTTGCTGATGATATTGTTCTTGTTACCACAGATCCCTATAGTCTACAAAATCAACTAAACAATGTATACCAATACTCATGTAAGTGGGGATTAAAGATTAACATATTAAATAAAACAAAAATATGTATGTAATGCAATGAAACTGAAACAAGACAAACTTACATTAATTGCTCCATTGTAAGATTTGCTGTTCTTAAAATGTCTTCTCATGTTCACGTATAGTTATATATATTTATTATTGTGTAACATTAAGACACTAAAATGTTATTATATTGCTGCTTACATTTAATATTCATTCTTATACACAAATATCTTTGTTCTGTTCTGTGTGTGCTTATATTACATGTTTGATATTGTATTTGTAACATGTATATTTACTGTCTTGACCATCTCATATTTATGTTTATTGTGTTAATGGTCAAAGGCACTGTATGTGCAGATTGTACCAATAAACGTATAGAATAGTTCATTTTTATGTATGAAATATGTAACTTTTAAGAACAAATATTACTATGTAATTGATGTTTTTTTGTAAATTGTTTATTATAGTGGCAGGTGTACAACGTTATTATGTGGTAATAACTGGTATGTTTACTGTATGTTTAACTATATGTGTAAAATTCAATAAAACTAGTAAACATATTACATAGTATTTGCTTATTGTATTTATCAATCATAAAAGTGGGGACGTTTTGGAAATAAATGGGGACGTTTTGGACAAAAGTGGGGACGTTTTGATCAATAGTGGGGACGTTTTGGATAAAAGTGGGGACGTTTCGTCAAATTATTTTAAGCGCTGGGGACGTCTTGGACAAACGTGGGGACGTTTTAACCAAATATGGGGACGTTTTGGTCTGGGGACGTTTGAACTTGGGGACGTTGTAACCTGCTTCCATTTCAACGACAAACATAGATATCGCCGCGTAACCTCAATTCGTGGTAGAGTCATAAGCATGGTACCTTAACTACTCTCAATATCTTTGGGACTGTATAAGTAGGAAAATTGGCAATCTATATGAAGAAGTGTCACGTTTTCTAACGCAATAAAGTTATTGAGTGATCGATTTGTCACAAAGTTTTAGACCTTCGTATGTTTGATTACGCTATGCCAATAAAGGCGATGGCCAAACTGGACTTGTTTAGCCATGACGTACAAATAAAAATAAGTTAGACAAACTATGACGTAAGTATATGTCGTGCGAGATCCGGACAAGCTAATTTGCATAAGATTTATGAGTTGAAACTATACATGTAAAACTACGGAGGCAATCAAATGGTTAAAATTAATAGAAAGTTGAATCTATTAAAGAAAACATAGATTCTATATTAATTAATTAGAAAAAGAGACAGAATAAGTTGGAAAGAATTACGCTGTACTTGTTTTACATGTCGAGGAAGGAAAGGTTGATGGTAATGCTGCATACTATTCTTCAGTCACCAAGAACATACAACATTTAAAAAAAAAGATTTATTTCCATGATCACTGTAATGAGAATACATACTTTCTGCGCGAAACCACATTTTACTCTGTTTGATCTGGCTGAGGTCATACCCAATATACCATTTGCTACAATTTTCGGTGAAAGTGTGCCTACTGTGAAAAATGAAATTCGGACCCTTATTCCCAACATGCATGAGAAGTTGAGCTCATACATATGTTGGCCCATCGTAGACGAATGGCGAGCAATGCGAGGGATGTGGTCAAAACTTGTCCATGCACTTGGTGCAATAGATGGCACATCTTCTTCCGTTACAATACATGATCCCACTCTCACAGGATATATAGATCTGAAACTGAGCCACAAGAGCAATAGTATTCTGGACACAGATGCTACCTAGCCTGGAGTACCTGCCCTTGCCATTACATTATGTGCAGAGTACGCTGGGTACCAGACTAAGATGCTACCATGCCCTTCATACCCAGATTATTATAGACTCCTATGGGGATATTCGAAATGTCGAGAGCGGATTTCTCGGTCATACAAACGATGCCCTACAATTCGGGTTGATGTGTCAAGTAGGCAACGAATTAATGTTTCCAGATGATTATTACCTACTGCTCTCCTTTAGCATCGGGCGCTTATACCGATACCTTCATAATCACCCTCTGCTTTATAACTCCCGCACAACTGATATTTCTATATTTAGACAGGCGAGTCGACATGCGAGTACTACAGAGAGACAGGACAACTTTATCTGGCTCCAGTCATAGCCTAATTACTTTCGCGACGCTGCTGTTTATATTAATGGGGTCAAGTTTGAATGTGTGTTTTAACCTAATTGTGTCGGGTATTTGATTAAAAGAAAAAAACACGCAATATTTTTTTTTTAATTTTATATAAAACACAATAGTGTATGATAGTACAAAACAAAAACAAGGACAAACAAAACTAGCACAAGACAAGAATAGAGATACAAATATACGTATTAAATATGGAAATCAACTTGTATATAGACGAGTCACTGCAGCACATACATATTATAACTACGATCTTTTTTATTGAGAAAATAACATGAACCAACAAAACTAGCACATGACAAGAATAGAGACACAAATATAGAAAATCGATGCTTTTATAAAAAGACATATTAATTATGGACATCAACATATATTACAATTAACCACATGAACAAACAAAAGTAGACATGACAAATACATTGACGGGGCGATTGCACTGGTCCATACATGGATGCACATGCATCCAGCAAGACGCTGGTAGATATGTTCTTCAGTCGGTACTTTTCCCATAGATTCCGAAGTCGTTTTTGTCTGTTTTGTCTGGTATCGTTTGAGTTTCTCCTCTTTAATCATTTTTCTCTGACTGGTCACTTCTTTCGCTTCCTGGAATAGTAATTCACAGTCATTGTTAGTCCTCACCTCACCGATCCATACTGACTCCCAAGAGTCCACAGGCCACATGTGATTGTTCATCCAGGTATTTGCGATGTAGTTAAAGTAATCGTCGGTCTGTTGCGTGCCGCTCTTAGTCTTTAGATGATGGAATGCTGGTCGGAGGTCTTCTGCTGGTAGTAGAGGTAAGGAAAACGTCTTCTCAGTAGACGATAAACGTCATCCCGTTCGCTATAGGCTACTATAATAAAATTCGTATTTTATTAAAAGTGTACAATGTTTTACATGTAGTGTATTAATACCTGTATTTCCACATTTAATGTGATGCCATCTGTGGCAACTGTCGCATTTCACAACACGCGAATTACTGTAGATTCTTCTCTACAGTAGATACATGAATGAGCTGGCATGTTGATAGTATTTGTTTGTGCGCTATTCTGTATTTTAGTTTGTATTTTGCGTTTATTTATCGTCGCCACATGTTTCCCATATGGGCGACGCCTCCAGAAAAATGTTAGTCATATTAGATTTTTGGAGGATAGTGCATGGTACAGGAGATGCCTCAGTTCCAGAAGCACCCCTGGTTCTTTTACGTGCTCGATGTAAAGCATCATACACGGGACCTCGGTTTTTAAAGTCTCGCCCGAAAGACTGTTAATTAGTACGGTCAGTAATGGAGCGGGGAATCGAGCCTGCGATCCCTGGATTACAAGTCCACTGGACCACGGTTCCGCTACTGTGATTTAGTTACGAACGTCTGTTTATTTATTCTGCAATCGCTCAAATTCGTTTGATTATAAACAAACTTTTAAAGGTGATACCCAGTGTTATTATTTCGACAAACCGCAAAATTTCCAAACTGATTAAAGGAATTATTCGGTCATAATAAACAGGCATTTAAAGAGAGACAATTAACTGCAATCATCAAATTCCTGTACTTGTCGACACATTTTTACATTTTGTTTGTATATCACATTTTATATAGATGAATATTAGAACCCAAATATATTCAAATACAAAACTTTCTTGTATTTTGATTCTCATTCATCTCTAACTTTATCACGGACCTATATAGGTCCGTGACTTTATAAAACTGGAAACCTTAATTCTGTAACTATTATTTAGTTCACGTCACGCATCTTTTGAAACCGAATTATCTTTTGTACGGTGTTATTTAAAACTTCTGAGCATGTAATAAATATGTCATATTTAATACTAATTGTTAATATCAATATTATCATAATATAATCATAATAAAAAACTGTGGCGAATCGTTATACAACTGTGGCGAATCGTCATACAACTGTGGCGAATCGTTATTCAACTGTGGCGAATCGTTATTGTGGCGAATCGTTAGTAATTCATTACAAATGACATATGTCCACACCAGGTTTGCACTCCACATTTATGCTGATTACCTAGCATGCATGGATAGATGAATAAGTTATCTGTTTTACGATCAAAATACTTCTTTGAGTTTGACACTTCCGGTTCACTAGGTTGAAAAGAAAAACACATATTGCAGAAGTACGAGAAATTCCTCTTAAATTGTTAATGATATCTATGGTAGTGGTTCTATATTTGACTGATAAGGGAGGTAACCGTTGCCGATCTTGTTGGTGTTTTTTTGCCGTTGTGTTCAGAAAGTTTTTGCACCTCTTCATCTATGATGGCGTCCGCACATTTTACTTAGAATTTCTAAAATTTTGGTTATATTGCAGAATATTTGGTCTTTTAACTTCAGCATTAATTATTCTTGTATTTGTATGAAATTAATGCAATATATGCGACTGATGTAAGACATAAACTGTTCACAGAACGACAGATCTTGAACAATGCGTTCATGACCTACATTTGTGAAATTATAAACATTGCCTTTTCGCCTTTGGACTCTTTGTGTTGTGTATTATGAGCGAAATCACTATTGTGCTTGTTGGAGATGGGAATGCAAAAGCCATTGCAATCAGCGACGGAAAGACCGTGATTGGGAGAGGACCATTTCTTCAGGTAAAACTTTGTCTAAGTTTTAACTTACAAAAGGCTGTGTCAAATGTTCTAACATGTCTCACGAGAAGATATTAGCATTTCTCCAGGTTTAAATGCTTTTAAATTTGAAGCACTCGTTTAGGTACCCTCATTTATGACTGTGCATTCTGTACTTCAATGAAACTTGTCAATCTGCTGTTGGAGGTATACTATTTATGACTGTGCATTCTGTACTTCAATGAAACTTGTCAATCTGCTGTTGGAGGTATACTATTTATGACTGTGCATTCTGTACTTCAATGAAACTTGTCAATCTGCTGTTGGAGGTATACTCACTATGCCGATTACTGATGCGTGCTGATTAACAGTGGAAACCCAAATGTCTCGGCTTTTGTTGCACATTTGATTACATTGTATCGTCGACTGCCCTGTTTCGGTGACTGCCCTATTTAGGTGACTTGCCTTCTACACGTGCTAATCACCGAGTGAAATGCCGAAGTACGTCATCGGTACAGTTTGCGTACCTTTGTGTAGACAAATACCTGTCACATCGTCAAGATATATATCGAAAATGCGCATCAAAGACGTAATTATTCGCTATTTCTCAATATCATGCTCGGCTACAAATCAGTCAATTTTCTTAATACTGTTTTACCATAACCTTTTTATGACCCCAAAACTGTCCAAAACTCATTTATTTTTCGAGCAGGTGCTCGTCTCCTGCTAAACAAAAGTCACGTGCTTTACTTAAGTCCCTCCCATTTTTCTGTACAGCGTGTGCCCAAAAGTATAAAAGTATTTGTTATCGTGTTAATGAAAGGCTGTATTTGTAAGGCTTTTTGACATTTTATTTGTCCTTACCATTCTGAAGAATAACTGTATTAGAAATACTTAAACATATTGTAAATTCGTTTATTTGACAGTTCATAGTTTCAAGTGAAGTTGTTTGTTAGTTTTTAGTTTTTACAATTGTAAAGTGCACACACACTGTATTAATGGATAATATCAGAGGTCACCGAAACTGGTACCATTCTTTTCTGTGACCCGATGCAATATAGGTCAACAAAATGGCAGTTTCCATTATCTATATGAAAGATGTTGAAGGAATTTTTGAACAGATCAAAGCAAAATAAAGTAAACTAAATGTAATGAGTTGATATTGTTTTGTTTTTAATATATTTATCCAGTGTATAGGGAATTAATGTTAAGGTCACCGAAACTGGTCCATCCATGATACTATTTGCATTTTTTAATTCTTCCAAAAGTAAGTGTTCTTGCGAGCAAAATTTCAAAAAATCTGCTAGGAAACAATTCAGTTCTAACTCAGTATACTTTTCCCAGCCTACCTTTCCTATGAAAAAAAAGCTCCAACCCCATTTATTTCAGACCAAAGCATTGACAAACACTAGGAATAATAACATTTTGTAACATCAATAACACTACCAAATTTCTTCCCACTCAATGTATATGTACTGATGACATTGATTACCCGAGTGTACAGAACACCTGTGGAAGCCGAAAATGTCCGATTACTATGCTAGTTTTCGTCACACATTTGTTTACATCGTAGTGTTGAGCATTTTATAGTTCTTCCAGAAGAAAATGTTTTTTTTCGCAGGCAAAATATATTGGAAATCAATATAGAAGCTCAGTATACCTCTTTTTCTATGATATGTCATTGCGTTAGTTTTTTAAACACCTTCGCTTATATTGCAGTTTTGAATCACACAGTTTTGAACTGTCACAAAGTAACTTGATTTTGGCTGAATGGTCTATTTTTCTTCTTCTTTTTTAATGACTTGACCTTAACACTGGTTTTTCAAACGAGTGTAAATAATAATGGCGGCAAGTGGTTGGCTTGATTGAAAGGAAATTTCATCTAAAATACAGATTTAATGACAAGTTATTTGTAATGTTCATTGCAGAAATGATTTAGTATTTAAGATATGTTGTTTGCATAAATTTACATTTTCGAAGTTTTTTATGCAAAATGCTTCGGTTGAAAACTTAACGCATTGGTAATCAGGACAACAAGTATACTGGTGTAAACTTTCAACCAATATGATTGTCATTTTAGTGCTAATGTACTGGATAAAAGTGTTGTGCTATCTTTTCTGTCCTATTAACTTCCATCATCATCATCACATCATCTTCAGTAATTGCATTCCTCTAATAGAGTAATCTTGCCATCTGTTTAGAATACTGAGCGCACGCAGCAGTCGGAACTGCTTTTACATGTTAAAATTTCGCCTTTTTGTACAATTACAATAAAAACTTGAATGCTTCTAAATGCCTCCTAGTCCTATTAACTTATTTCACATTTTGACATTTTCCGGTTATGTAGGGTCTAATTGGTTGCCTATCAATATCATTGAGCACTTTCCGACACAATTCTGTGTTGCTCTTTTTCCACTTATTTTGAACTATCAAACAAGACCAGCAGGAAAAAAACATTTCCAATAGCTAAATTGGTGCTTTTTATGCCGGATAAGGTCAAGAATTCCCTATGTGATGCGCTAATTGTATAAAGATGCCCATTTGTTTCCATCTAGTGCAGATTTCACATAGATTAAATTATACTTCTGATATAATCAGCCTTAATTTCATATTTTAAAAAGTTGGGAAGGGATCTGATAATTTGAACCCAATATGAAAATAAATTCCTGACATTTACCTTGCAGACACATTCCCATGTAAACAAATTCAGGTGTTAACAATCAATGCACATTCAATTTGGGTCATTTTTCCACATTTACAATATCTCAAAATACAAGGAAACAGTCTGTAGAGCTGTCTTGGTAATAAGGACGTGTCATTGTAAAATATGTGGAAATGTCATTATATTAAGAAAATAATACCCAATATGCTCATAGTTTTTCTGTATATATATAAATGACAGGACAACAGTGTACTGTCAGAGGGAATTTTGACAAGTTTTCATACTGAAATTTGAATGCCACACATTTAGTTTTACACCACATATAGCAAAACAAGACCAGTTATTTACTATAGCGGAAATGCCGACAATCTTGACAACTAATGAGTCATGACAAATAATGTATATGCATGCGCAATGATTTAGTTTGCTATTACTTTGGGAATCTTATGTGTTAACATTCGGATATAATTGACGATTTCAGGCCCTGCAATGTAGACATAGCGAGTTATGACTGTATAATGCTACGGAACTGAAAGATAACATGCAAAACTTGTCTCCATATATTATATGAGCTGTTCCATGACAACATCTGTATTTATAAGTGACCAAAAAAATGCTATTTCAGATTTTTTCATTTTCTTAAAGATATCTTTTTATAGTTTCAACAAAAAAAATTTACTGTCTGATATCTACTTATAGCAATTTTAATATTAAGAACAAAATGCAAAAGTAAGCAACAAAATGATGACAAATACATACAATAATCAGTTGAGATAAAAATGTCTTTTCATTTGCAGGTGACTGATAAAAGAGTGTCAAGAAACCATGGAATGCTGGAAGTTTCTGATGGAAAGCTTTATCTGACACCTGTAGGTTTGAATAGTTCATATGTGGTTCTCCTCCTTGTACCTTAGTTACCCTAGATATTGCCTCCTTTGCATGATAATTTTATGCTCCCTCAAGGGGGGGGTCATATAGTTGCCGCTTTGTCGGTCCGCCCCTCTATCCGTCCATCAAACTTTTCTTGTCTGGACAAGTTCTCTGCAACCACTGACAAGAATTCAGCTAAACTTTATGAGAAGCTTCACTACTATGAGGAGATGCACATTAAACAGGTGGTTCCTGCCAGATTATTTTTCATGGAGTTATGGCCCTTTGATTATCTTACTTATACATCTGTTTTTGAGACAATGTAAGTCATCTTAGATGCTTAAAAGGCCAGGAGCTTAAGCAGCCCCCTGGACCCCTTGACAATTTTCAGCTGATTTTGAAATTTTGCATTCTCATGCCTTAACATGCATTGACATGGGCATTTCAATTCATCAAAATTGAAGGCTTCTAATTTGTGTTGTTAGATTCCTATTCAGGCTATTTTTCAGTTACAGACTTGCGGGATTATCATAGCCCACAATGTAATCAACTTTTTTCACTATCTCAATGACTGTAACTTTTTGTTTACCTTTTCCACCCTCTGATTATGATACTTCCGGGAGCATTCATCGTTGTTTAATTATGTTAGAGATCGAATGTCATATTATTGTTTTGGGAAATTAATTGGTATGAGTTATAAAAGAATCTTGTCACTTCAGTTCTGTCACTTGTAATTCAAGTTGAAGATCTATACATATTACAGGAGTACATTTTTGTATAACAATGTTGTTCATGACTCAAAAAGTTTATGGACTTGTAAACGGTTCTAAGATTGTACATAAATCAAGTCATGCCGTGTGTTACAAAATACAAATAGAACAATTGGTGTGATGAAGCAGATCACAATATAATTTATATTAAAAAAGGTCATTTGTCTTGGTGCTTGAATGAAATACAGTACTTGTTCTACACCAAATCTGCACAAGATAGTATTTATGAATATATGATGTATGTTAGGTATGTTACAGCGTTATTTATTTTCAGACCCACACAAATCCTTGTTTCTTTAAAAAGACAAGTAATAGTATTGTGGAAATAATGAAGAAAGATGAACGGCGCCTGTTAGAAAATGGACATGTATTTGGTCTCCTGCCAGATAGTCTTTATTTCAAAGTCCAGTGCCCTGCTACACAAAATGGAACCAGTAAGAGGTATTGCTAAGACCACTCGATCTGACCAATAAAACTGTTTCTGGCATGATAAGTTTTATAAACTTAGTTGTTTATTTCTTTTTTGTATTTATAAATGTCTTTTGTTATTTTTATGCCCCCCTTCGAAGAAGAGAGGGTATATTAGTTTGCACATGTCGGTCGGTATGTCCAGCGGATCGTCACCTTTTCGTTTCCGATCAATAACTCCAGAACTCCTTGACCTATCATCTTCAAACTTGATCCACACAGAGCCCCTTTTAATATTTACCTCGGGCACAAACTGGCACCTGGGATTTCCCTACACCCTAGTATCTGGAAAAGTTGCTACATGACCCTGACTGTTTAAATTAATGAAAATAAACAGTTTATTGAATCAGTTTATTATAGTTATCACTGACATTTGTTGATTTAATAAAAGAATCTTTAATTTGTGTAAACATACAAACACTATGTACTTTGGGCAAGACAATTCATCGTTGAGTCGACATGGTTTCCCCAATGGCAGTTCGGTGTATGTGCCTGTGTGTGTGCATGCAAATATGTTCTCTATGATGGACATGCCGACCAGTCACTGTTTTTAGCGATCCTTTATGAAAACTTACCAGTGTAATTGAGTAGGAGCAAAGAACATGCTGTATTGTTTATTAGCACATCTGTATATTGCAAACAGTTTGCATTGTCATTAAGTATTATTTCTTCATTCTGACAAAAGTTATGGTATAATTTTTACAACTTTGGGTCAATTGTAAAAGAATTCAAATGTGCCGTTTTTCAGACCCTGATATACGCATGCGGTAGGCATGTACATGGACTGCCAGCTATCACTCATTGTTACCCTATATCAAGAGACTCCCTGTCATACGTAATCCCATACAAGGTTAGACTCTTAACACAGGTTAGACCGTATATATACATTTATTTGTTTCAGTAAATCTGCTAAAGAAGAAGATGACAAGGAAATTGATGAAGGTGATGAATATGCTCTTGTTTTGTGCAATGCTATACCAAACTTAACATGTTCATTTGTTGTAAATACATTCTTACTCGACTGTTGTAAATGTAGTTTGTACAGGATATCATTTTGTTGCATTAGTGTTGGTATAAAATGATATGAAGTGAATCTCTGCCATGGGTTATATCCTTTTATTCACCATGTTCAATAAAATTAATATTAAACAATGCAAATTGACTATTCTAATTGGTGCATCATATAACAGTCGTAGTTATGTCTTAATATGACCCTGATAGCATAATAGAGATGTTAAAGTAACAACATTGAAACATTGAAGCTGTTTGATTTAAAGAGCCAATAACATTTTACATATTTCATCTAGAAATGTCATGGAGAAAATTTGTCTTTTGACATCATCACATTAACAAGTTTCTAGCATCATTCGGTGTTTACAAGTTTCTAGCATCATTCAGTGTTTACAAGTTTCTAGCATCATTCAGTGTTTACAAGTTTCTAGCATCATTCAGTGTTTACAAGTTTCTAGCATCATTCAGTGTTTACAAGTTTCTAGCATCATTCAGTGTTTACAAGTTTCTAGCATCATTCAGTGTTTACAAGTTTCTAGCATCATTCAGTGTTTACAAGTTTCTAGCATCATCCAGTGTTTACAAGTTTCTAGCATCATCCAGTGTTTACAAGTTTCTAGCATCATTCAGTGTTTACAAGTTTCTAGCATCATCCAGTGTTTACAAGTTTCTAGCATCATTCAGTGTTAACAAGTTTCTAGCATCATCCAGTGTTACAAGTTTCTAGCATCATTCAGTGTTTACAA
This sequence comes from Mactromeris polynyma, assembly GCA_032209605.1. Taxonomy (NCBI): domain Eukaryota; kingdom Metazoa; phylum Mollusca; class Bivalvia; order Venerida; family Mactridae; genus Mactromeris; species Mactromeris polynyma. The sequence goes on along the minus strand of JASFXZ010000002.1, from coordinate 25,072,378 downwards.
GTTTCTAGCATCATCCAGTGTTTACAAGTTTCTAGCATCATTCAGTGTTTACAAGTTTCTTGCATCATCCAGTGTTTACAAGTTTCTAGCATCATTCAGTGTTTACAAGTTTCTAGCATCATTCAGTGTTTACAAGTTTCTAGCATCATTCAGTGTTTACAAGTTTCTAGCATCATTCAGTGTTTACAAGTTTCTAGCATCATTCAGTGTTTACAAGTTTCTAGCATCATCCAGTGTTTACAAGTTTCTAGCATCATTCAGTGTTTACAAGTTTCTAGCATCATCCAGTGTTTACAAGTTTCTAGCATCATCCAGTGTTTACAAGTTTCTAGCATCATTCAGTGTTTACAAGTTTCTAGCATCATCCAGTGTTTACAAGTTTCTAGCATCATCCAGTGTTTACAAGTTTCTAGCATCATTCAGTGTTTACAAGTTTCTAGCATCATCCAGTGTTTACAAGTTTCTTGCATCATCCAGTGTTTACAAGTTTCTAGCGTCATTCAGTGTTTACAAGTTTCTAGCATCATTCAGTGTTTACAAGTTTCTAGCGTCATTCAGTGTTTACAAGTTCAGTGCTTCCATTCCACTCCCTGTTTCCAATCCCTGTAGTGTCAGGTAATTCTTATATCTCATCCTTTCCTGTTATTCCATTTTTTATTTAGAAGAAGAGGAAGAGGAAGAATCAGAATCGGAAACTTCACAAAAACCTAAACCTTGGCAGGTATGTAATGTGTTATTGTAATATATTGTAAGCAAATAATTGTAAATGTCCACTTTGTCTATCAGACTTAGTAACAATGTTCAACATTAATTGTGAAATCTTTTAGACAAATACGTTTGAAACAACAGAATTGTGAAAACTGCCTAAAAATATTTTGCTGAACAAGTTCAATACAATTTATGTATGAAAGACTATGAGTGGTTTAGGTTTATCTTATGACTGGTAGTCGTACACCAATTTTAATTCAATTTAAGTGATAGTCACTAGTGGTATTAAAATTAAATGATGAGATAAAACTATTAAGAAGAGTATACTAATGCAGTGAATTTAATAAATGGAGAGAAACATCTGATAAATGGTAAAATTTCTTTAAAATTGAAAATACAAAAATACGCATTTATTGTTATGTAATATAATTATGTGTTTATTCATGTTGGCTACACTAGACGGTATCTCCTGATGGAGGCAAAGATATGGCATTACCACTGGATAAGAAAAGAGTATTACCATCATGGATGGTTCAGTTGGCTAAATCTCCACGTGTCAGTAAATCTCCACCCAAACAAGCTGGTAAGGTATTTACATACAGTTAGCATATTGTTGAAATATCAATGAAAACACTGGCATTACATCTTTCAAACATAGTTAGCTTGTCTGTTGCTTGTACCAGCCACCTTGGAGCTTGAGAGCTCTTCATTGCTTATTCATTGTAAGAAGTACCTGCCCCCCTCCTGTTCGTGTTTAATGCAGATATGCTGATGATGTGGTTGTTGTTCATTTGCAATATACATGTACACAAAAATGTGATGATGCAATGAAGGTGAACACTCCTTATGGTATTGCAATAAACCTGTGATAGTTTTTACCTGTACTGCAATAAACCTGTGCTATTTTTTACCTGTACTGCAATAAACCTGTGATATTTTTACCTGTACTGCAATAAACCTGTGATATTTTTACCTGTACTGCAATAAACCTGTGATAGTTTTTACCTGTACTGCAATAAACCTGTGCTATTTTTTACCTGTACTGCAATAAACCTGTGATATTTTTACCTGTACTGCAATAAACCTGTGATATTTTTACCTGTACTGCAATAAACCTGTGATATTTTTTACCTGTGAAAGCAACACATATGTATAAAGGCATTCATACAATAGCATGGAAATTTATAATGCAGAAAAATTCTGTTTTTATTGTCTGCTTCGGTTTTTTGAAAGATATGTTTTACCTTATGGAAACAACTTACATGACTTACTGCATATATCAATGTCTTGCCCTCTTATGTTTGGAGGGCATACTGGGGACTTTACATAGTGGACGATACCCTACTGGCTGGATTGTGAGAGGCAGAGTGAGACTGTCTATAGGGAAATTGTTTCTAGGATTGTTGATGCCTAGAACGATCCTATTCTGGGGATGTTAACAAACCCCCTGCTTCAGGGATGAAATTTAGACATCAAATTTTGCATTTTGTCTAAACTTTGTGTGTCTCCTCCTGCCCCAAAGGTGCCTAAGCATGTCAAGAATGACTTTCTTTGTTTCAGTATCTAAGACTCAAACAAAAAGGAAGAAAGAGGAAGATGAATATGCTCCAGCAAAGAAGAAAACACCTGTGAGAGGCGTAGCTAGTAGAAGAAGGTATATTGCATCATCAAATTGTTGCCTGCTGCAAAAACTTGGATACACACTTTGTAATCTCAGTTTATCCATATATTGTTACTGCTGATAAGAGAAATATGCCATTATTTATCATTTTTTAAATTTGCATCTTTTAACATACAAGCCCTAGGGTTTGTCTTAATGGAAACAATAAGATTTTACATATTTCAAGATACACCTGTGTTTCCATTGTTTCATAGAAAGACAGACAGTGAGGTGGATGAAGATTTTGACATTGAAGAAGAAGAGGATGAGAGAGTTACTTCTAAAAGAGGTGAGTTTTATATATGTATATTATACATGTAGTTGTTATCCTCGTCCTTTCAACATAAGTTTTTTAAGTTGATAGCATTGAAGATATTTTCTGTAGGGTCTTGGACGAACAGATAGTACATCAAACCTATATAGTGAAGATTCAGCTCTGACTGGTATAGATCGTCACTCTATTGGATCCCATGTATGTATAAAATGTGTTCCTCTGAAATTTTTAGGAAGAGGAGCTTCTAAAAAGAAATATTATGATGGGTCAGATGATGATTTTGAAGAGGACTGGGAGGATGAAGAAGAGTACAAGCCCATGAAGCGGACCCCCTCCAAGCCAAAACAGAAACCAAAATCTAAACCTAAACCTCGTCGGAAAGCTCGCGACTCAAGTGAAGATGAATTAGAGTCAGAGGAGGAGTTGCCAAGGAAGGCAAAGCGTGGTGGTAAATCTCGTGGTAGAAGACATTCTTCTGAAGATGAGATGCCAAGTACATCTTCTAGAGCCACACGAGCAGCTCGAGTCAAGAGAAAAAGCTATGGTATAGTTTTTTTGGTACATTATATGGTCGACCAACGGGTTTTCGTGGTATGTCAAGAAATCGTGGTATGCATTCACAAGCACCGTTTGCACATGAGCATGTTAAATTTGAATAAATATTCTCTAAACAGGTTTAAAAATCTCTCATTTTTCTAATTTTCTACTAAAAATAACAAAAGGCAGTCAGGAAATGCGCTAAATTTACTTTCTATGATAATTTCCATTCGTGATTTCATGCATTGATTCAGCAGACGGCAGTCATGTATTCTTTAGATAGGCGGAGCTATAACCATACGGCACAAGAGGGACCGTTTCCAAAATTAATTGATTATCTTGAAATATTAACATAAAATGCCATTAAAACTGCATTGAAACGACCCCCACGAAAACTTGTTAGTAATTTTTAGTATCCTTGGATGTCCGTCGTCCATTGCATGAATGGTGTGTCGTGCGACAACATTTTCTTTAAACAAAATCTCCTTTTATACCACTGAATGGATTTTGACCAAATTTCACCGGAATGATCCTTGAGTGGGCTTCTTTCAAAGCTGCGGTCCGCTACATAATTAGGTCACAGGAGCTAAAAATGAGATTTTTAAAGTGTAAACTTCGAAAATCTTCTTGTCCCAAACCATAAGGTCTAGAGCTTTGATATTTGATGTGAAGCATAGTCTAGTGTTCCTCTTACAAGATTGCATAAATTATTAAGTTCTGTCAAAAACATGGCTGCCAGGGGGGGGGGCATGTCTATAGGTATAAAGTGGAATCTATAATGACGTTTCCTCCTAAACCACTTGATAGATTTTGATCAAATTTTTGTAGAAATGATCCTTAGGTGGTCCTCTTTTGATGGTTCGAATATTTTTTTTGTTAAAACAAAATATTTTTGGGTAAATACGAATTATTATTTCGTAAAAACGAATTATTATTTTGTAAATACAAAATAGTATTTCGTAAAAAACGAATTATTATTTCGTAAAACCAAAATGTACGATATATGTATTAATGCTGCTTGGTTTCACTGTTAATACCAACTTGACTATAATACCACTTTATGTTAGACCCATGGGTGTTTCTTATATCGGAACTTTACTGTAGTTGCATGTTTTTCATTGAGATTCATTGATTTGAGCAATTACTTTATTTGATCTGTATTGTGATTTTTTTGTATTATTTCTAATAGTTGATGACTTTGTTGATTTCTCTGACGATGATGATTTACCTAAGGGTTCTTTGTCTAAAGATGAAGACAGTGACTTCATTTTAGAAGATCAGGAAGATGAGGAAAGTGACTGGGAGATTGAAAATCGCAAAGCTGATCAGAAAAAGGTGCAATGTCTAATATTCAGTATTGTTAACAGTAGTCTGCCAAAATATTCTGCTTCAAAAATCAGATGCAGCATTTTCAGGAGTCATTAAAAATTGATGTACATTGTACATTCTATATTAAATTATTGATGTTTTGTTTATTTCTCACGCAAAATTTATGGGTGTAAACCATAATTGTGTTGAAGCAAATCGAGGAGGAATTAAACTTGAAAAGTATATTTAGTATTAATACGTTGAATCGTGTGAGATTTAGCGACAGAAAACTGTTGCTACTATGTAATCCCTGTATTTACTATTGTTCTTTTTCTTTATCGATATCCTGTTTGTAGAATCAGAAATCACCCAGTCGTAGATCATCAAGAACTGTCGGTCGGCGAAAACAATACGTAGATTCAGAAGAAGAATCAGTCTCAGAGGATGAATATGTTCCCAGGTCAACTAGAAAACAACAGAAAACTAAACGTAGTGGCTTTTCACGGCGGCATAGGAAGTCTAGTAGTAGTGAGCATGATGATTCAAGTTCAGATGATTATGTAGCCCCTAAAAGAGACCCTAAAACTAAGAAACGAAAAGATTCGGAGGAAGAAGAATCAGAAGAAGAAACGCCACGAAAGAAAACTCCAGCAAAACGTAGAAGAAAGGAGGTTTGTATTAGCTCACTTAATATATGTCTTTCTTAGTAATGGTATGTTAATTTTCATAACATAAGTTAAAGGCTTTCTTTTTGTTGTATACAGTCCAAATTTCCACTGACTGTTACAATGTAAGATTTAGTTTACAGTGAAATAAAATGTTGAAATATTTTAGGAATCTGAGAGTGAAGATGAAGATGAAGATGAAGATGCTTCTCCAAAAAAAGACAAACGAGAGGAAATCAAGACAGTAAGACAGTTGAAAAGTAAACATAGACCACCCTGTATGTTTGGAAAAAAATGCTACAGGTTTGTATAAAAATTTGTATGGTATACATCTCTTTAAAATTCAATGGACAAATAATGATATATTGTTCTAAAATTATTTTTCCGTGTTGCATGCTTTTTCATTGTACCAATCATTTTCAAACTGCAAACTCCGTCTGAATGAATTAATAGCAGACGTGTGGGTCAATATTCCCGGGAAAACGTCATATCATATGAAGACGACGTTATTTTGACGTCATCACGTTGAATTTCAAACAATTGACGTTATTCTTAACAACGATACGCACGATAATATTACATCATCACAACTTGTGTAAAGCAGAAAATGGCGATGTCAGACGAAGAAATGACAACACGTTTCGCCAGATGAAATCCACAGAACGTTACAAGAATTTTCCAGAGCACTAAATGGCATGGTAAATTTAGCGACGGTAACACGGAGAATACACCTCGTGGGCGGCCGAAGTACAAGGATTGCAGAAAACGTGCAGGACGTCTTCGATTGTGACAGGCGAGGTACCTTTCGAGAAGTTGCTGAGATGGCCGGTATAAGTAAGCGCTCAGACATGGCTGATCAGATTGAAAACGTAGTATTGCACCAGGACAACGCCTCGAGTCATTCCGCTAGGAGCACACAACTAGACATAGATGTGTTAGGGTTCCAGCGAGCTATCCATCCACCATATTCCCCGGATCTGGTGCCACTAGATTTCGCATATTTTCCTAAGTTGAAGACGTATTTACGAGGAACACGATTTAATGATAGAACTGAGATCAGCTATGTGATACAAAAATTCAACTGCACATTAGACCGTGACTGGTTCATGAACGTTTACGAGAATTGGGTAAGACACCACCATGAGTGTATTGCACATCAGGGTGTAAACCGTGTATACTTTGAGAAGGAGTAGTATGTGACATTATTATGACGTTTACCGCCGCATTTATGATGTCGGCTTGCGCTGCTCCTGTGTACATGGTATTATTAAATGTTTTAATATGTTTTATTATTAAATCTTAACCTTCAAATTGTACCAGCCATCTTTTTTCAAGATATTTCTTGTATACTTTTGTTACAGGAAAAATCCTGAACATTTTACTGAATTCAGTCATCCAGGTGATGTAAGTTATGATGAACAGTCAGACTTAGATGATGAGGAAGAACGTCCTGATTGTCCGTATGGCAGTACCTGTTACAGGCAAGTTTTTACTACTGATGTTTACAAACACATCAGTTATCAATACCTTGTTTGTTGTAAGATATGTGCATTTGTTGACAGCAGTTTCTCTTAAGCATGTTAATGCAAGTTTAATCAGCTATTTATAACCAACTTTGTACAATGATGTCCCTCCCATTTCTTTCTTTATTTAATGAGTGCCCTTTGACATATTATTGTTAAATCATTGTCATGCTTAATGTGGTCATTCCAAATACTTGTTAACTTGAAAGCATTGTGTGGTCTCAAATTATCTATATGTCTTCAACACAAAAGCATTAAAATGAGAATCAACAAAGATGCAGTAATTTGAAAGGTACGATGATTTAAAATATATGGATAATCTCATAGCATTTCAAGTGATCGTGATTTTGTACACTGTTTCCTTTTTAGCCAGATTTTACAGCGTTCCATGGGATGGCGTTAACAATTTTGCGTTAAAGTTTATTTCCCTGTCATAAATTCAACAGTTTATCCAGTCTTCTTGAGACTTTGTCAGAATATTTGTCTGCATGATATCTTAGACAAATCTGAAAACGGTCATCTCGGGTCACTATGTAAAATCTTAGAAAAAATGGTGTTTAAGATTCGTATTCCTTTCATAAATTCAACAATTTTTCTACAATCTACATGAAACTGTCAGAATATTTGTCTGCATGATATCTGAGAAAAATATAAATATGGGTCATCTTGGTCTCTAGGTCAATCTTATAAACAATATTTGTAAATGTTCATGTATACTGACTGGTAAGTTGTTTATGTATATTATACTGTGGATTATTTCAGAACTAATACCAGTCATTTAAAGCAATATAGACATTATACAAAGGATAGAGAAACTAAACAGGATGGTAAGACTTGTCTCATTATACACTGTTTACAAAAATTGGTATATTCTGTGCTTTACTTTTGCCCTTTCTAATTATAGACTTTAAATGCCATGACACGGAATGAAACATCTTTTATGTTACATTGTGCTAAAGTAATTATTTTTGGCATGTCCTTTGCTTTATTGCAGTGTACAAATACAGTGCTTTTTTATGGTTATTTGAAACCATGTATATAGCACTTAACCTATTAATTTTATTAGTTATTTTTGCTCAAAGTCACTTCAGTTTCCATTTTTAAAACTTGTGATTTTTACATTACAATCCATTGAAGTGAGTTTGTGGAAGGAGTAACACTGTGAGTGTTGCAACAATTCATTAATCTTTCCAGCCCAACTTCCCACAGGTGATCAAGGTCGAGGTGAGGTGGAGTCGCTTGGTCCTAATACTTACGATTACAATGACACTTTTATCAATGATGAGTCACAGAATAAGTCCAGTGAGAGTGAGCAATCTGCTGATGAGGAAGAACCTTCAGAAGAAGAGGAGGATGGTATTCATCAACTGAAAAAAGAAGCAAAACAGTTTGTTAAAAACAAAAAGTTGACAAAGGCTGTGTGACATTGAATTCATGTGTTTTGAATGGGACTAGATCTCTTCATTTTGACACTTCATTATTCTTCCATTCTATCGATATTCATGTTTTTTTTATGTAAGATTAAAATTCATATGTGTGTATATACTTGCTTATTGTCCGAGTATGGTTTGGTATCAGTGAGTTGTGTGGTTCTGCACATATTGCATGTTTAAGTTGTCAGCTATTGTTTTAAATAGAGATTTTATGCCATTTACTTACTGTCTGCTACTACAGTGTCATTCAATCAAGTATAGGTTTAAGTGGTGCTGTTCAAGGCAGAATAGCTGATTCATTATGTTATTTTTGTACACCTAGTTGAGACAAACATGTGTTGATTTGTCTTTTAGACCAACTGATGGCTGCTTAGCAGAAGAGGCTTGCTTGAATTTGAATTATTTGAAATTTGTGTGGATATAGTGCAATCTGTCAAAAATTGATGCCATTTGGAGATACCATGAGAATCTATGAGTACATTTTTACGCGTTTTAGCTTAACATTTTTATGTGTGTCTCTAAGTATATGTTTTATTTTTGCATTTTGCTGTAATTGTAAACATAATTGTTGAATAATGCATGATTTCTAGCTTCTCATTTAATCAACAAGTTTGTCACTCGATTGTTGCTTCCAAGTTTTGTATTGCTAAGCTCATTGTTCTTGTAGTTGGCATTTTGGCAATGTGAAACCTATAGTTGGCATTTTGGCAATGTGAAACCTATAGTTGGCATTTTGGCAATGTGAAACCTATAGTTGGCATTTTGGCAATGTGAAACCTATAGTTGGCATTTTGGCAATGTGAAACCTATAGTTGGCATTTTGGCAATGTGAAACCTATAGTTGGCATTTTGGCAATGTGAAACCTATAGTTGGCATTTTGGCAATGTGAAACCTATAGTTGGCATTTTGGCAATGTGAAACCTATAGTTGGCATTTTGGCAATGTGAAACCTATAGTTGGCATTTTGGCAATGTGAAACCTATAGTTGGCATTTTGGCAATGTGAAACCTATAGTTGGCATTTTGGCAATGTGAAACCTATAGTTGGCATTTTGGCAATGTGAAACCTATAGTTGGCATTTTGGCAATGTGAAACCTATAGTTGGCATTTTGGCAATGTGAAACCTATAGTTGGCATTTTGGCAATGTGAAACCTATAGTTGGCATTTTGGCAATGTGAAACCTATAGTTGGCATTTTGGCAATGTGAAACCTATAGTTGGCATTTTGGCATCTTGAAACCTATAGTTGGCATTTTGGCAATGTGAAACCTATAGTTGGCATTTTGGCAATGTGAAACCTATAGTTGGCATTTTGGCAATGTGAAAATCCTTGAAATCAGCTACAATAGTATTACAGTATGTTGTTCAGGGTTTTTGTCAATGGACACATACCTTGTTGGCTAATAAACGGTATTCTGGCTTGTTCAACCAGTTTTCAGTGGGCACACTGATTTGTGCTCATTTTGTATAGACACAGGGATTCAATGTGTATAATTGTTCAGCCTTTATTTTAAAATGTAATGTTTTTCAAAGTACTCATCAAACTGGTGGAAACTGTGAAGGACCTATTTAAATAGTTTTCCATTATGGACTTACTTCAATACTTTGTCTAGAATTGTAATGGAAAAATATGATATTTAGTATTGCAATTACAAGTAAAGATACCAGTTGTTTCTATGTCTGTTCAAAATGAAAGTTGGAGAATTTATGGAGAATGTACTGGATGTTGATGAATAATGCTTTGTGAATATTATATGTTGGGTGTTTATAGATTGATAATAGCAACATTTGTCTACTCATACAGTTAGGCGTCCTTTTTGTTAAAATGTTTTACAAAGGATTTCCAGGTGTCTTCCAAACTGAATCTCTTGATAATATACCTACTCTTTAAGTTATCTGTTGACAGACGTATAACCTTTGCAGCTTTTGCTTTGTATATTTTTCAGTTTTGTTTTGTTTTTGGATGACTACAATACCAGACAAATTATGAAACCATATTGATTAATTGGTAACCTGGATTCCAGTTTGCTGTTTTGCTTTTCTGTATTCATTAATAAACCCATAAATCATGCTTTAAAATTGGATTAATGAATCAAAATACATAATTGTTATAAATGTCATATACATGTATATATATTATATGCATTCACTGCATGCATATCCATCATGAATAGTATTCCTAATATACTGCCAAACATGGTAAAAATTGGCAAGAAAGGCAAAAGAACACAATTTTTAGGCTGCTGAGTACTGGAGAAGTTTATAGAGATGCTTAGTTTGTTGGTATATGAAATTATGTTCATCAGTTGTGTTGTTTTGCAGTTTTTTAATGTTTATCCTAATTTGATGTCACTTTCTTACATTTTTATTAACATTGTAAAAGTATTTTAATGTTGTTACTGTTGTGTGTGTGTGACTTTCATGTAATGATTAGTTGGCATTGATTTTTCATTCTTAGGTTTATGTTATGAAGATTAAAAACGAACATAGTCAGTTCACGATTGTACTGTGTAAACATTTACATATTAATACCTAATTCATCTCAGACTTACAGTTGTTTCATCTAGCACTAATCACGCACTAGATTTGTGTCAAGCTTGTGTATACATGCGACATCTTCTGAGTAGATAAACAGCTTTTACAATCCTTCAATGTAATTTTTTCATGGGGACATTGCAAATTTGCCCATGCTTATATTTTCTTGACTACATAGATGACAAGTTTTTGTTATTCACATGCTTGTTTATTTGGACATATCAAGCTTATATTGTGTCATTGTTTGCTGTGACAGTATCATTAGCATTATTTAGATGCATGTTTCCAATCTTGATGTAATATTAGAAATGCAAGAACTTGGAGTGGGTATTTTCGAATCGCAAAAATTAGCATTTTAATTTGACGTAGAATTTTTATCAGTATCAAACCCCAAATTATTTCTGTACATTGTTTTTATTCTAGTGTTGTTCATTTTGAGCTATTACAGTGTATTGCAGGTTGCTGTTAAGCGTATAACCATACTCATTTTCAGGCATTGTAGTAAAGCATTGTCAGACTTGGTAATAGCCAATTTAAAGATATAAGTATATAAATGTTGATAGATACTTGTCTTGTTTTCTTTTTTTTTGTTCGTAGTATAAGAATAACACATATCATACAGATGTTCATCCAGTTGGCTCAGTACTGTTTGGAAAGTGATTTATGGTAGATTGTAATTCTTTGTTACAACTCAAGACAGAAGTTTATTTACAAAACATGATGGGGCCATAATAATAATAATATCTTTATTTTAAGAAGGTTGTTACACATTATGATATAAATATAAAAACATCATATTTTCAATGTGGTCTTCTGTAACCAAAACATTATAATATTAAAATTTAACATTTGCACACTATAATCACATGTATATAAATAAGAGTTTCACATTGTATTTCAATATAAAAATTTAATTCAATTAATTTACTTACCGACAGACACTCAATCAATTATATCATACAAATTGATGTGAACATAATATCACAGACATATAAACGGTTGTCCGTGATAATATATATATTTATATATTATGTCACAATTAATAAAATGAAACATAATTACTGTGATGCAGTATTTAAAAGGCGAGTTTTATATTCGTGTTTGAAGGATGATAACCTTTCCGCATTTCTTATGGCATCTGGAATGTCATTCCATACCTTCATACTGTAATAAGAAAATGAATCTTTAAAATAATTAGTGTGTGGTGTTTTCTTTATACATAAGTCATGTTTTGAAGCCGATCGAAGTGAAAAGTGTTCATTATTTGCAAAAACAAGTAACTCGGTCAGGTAACAATGTTGGTATTCATCAACTAGCCAGGAGCCTGACAGTCCGTTTCATGGACTTTTTCATCAACAAGAAAGACAGTATTAAATCCTTACTATGGAAACGGGCAATTATGTACAAAGTAACATATTTTCATTTTAGAAACTTAGGAGATGAACATGCAAATTCTTTAAAGAATAAAAAGAAGTTTATGTAGCTTTTCAGCAGTTTATTTTTCAATATCAGGAACATTTCTGTGCTAACTAATTTAAACAAACATACAGAAGCTAATTGTCTGCAACACCCATGAACATTTATCAAGAAATAATCAATTATCTAAAATATGTAAGTGTATAAATAAAAGTAGAATCATCGAAATATCTTTTATGCTCCACAAATAAAAACGCAGACATTAATTGGACAGTATTAAAATGTACAAATTGCTTCTATGAACATAATACACCAAGTGACTGAGTGTGCATCTATTAAAGTAAATACTTAATGCCACAGAAACATTTATTGATAAATCATAAAGCAGTTACATTTATATAAAAGTATGTTAAAATGAAGACATTAAAACAATGTAACAACAGGAACTGTGTCCTTGGGCATCTAACTATCATTATATGGATCATAATAGCAAATTAGCACTAGAGTATTTCCAACATGACACACACACTCGCTCATTCACCTTCCTGGGTATGTATGATAGAGTTCTGAGCAACAGGTATAATACTATATTCTCCTTGACCATCAAAATGCAACTCGACATCATGAAATTGCAGTAAACTTCTTCTATGACCGACGCTCAAGACTGTGATTCCAAGATCTCTGCAAATGTTGTACATGGCTTGCTCTGCATCAATCCCTATCTGGCTTGTAGCTTCATCAAGTACTGAAACATGTTGAACATTACACCATTACTAGACTTTTCCAAATCACAAAGCAAAAATTCACCTTGGATCTAATTGCTTACAATAGCCGATAGCAAAGAATCTATTCATATTTTTAGTTGTATCAATCAAAAGAATTTGTTTTAGAATTATTAAGTTAGTGTTCATTAGTTAATCACTTATTCAGCCATAACATTTATACTATAATTGTACATAAATCGAAAGTGTAAATACATTTCCCATGGTTTAAGTACACTGTGCAAAGGGATTGCAAAAATTGACTGAATAGCTCACAAGTTTGGTGAAAGACATTTTCTTTCAATAGCAAATTTGCATGAAATAAATATTGTGTGGCTTCAACAATGTACCGGTAGACAAAAATCTTTGCTAAATTGATCATAACTATCACTGTACCTGCAAATTTGGGTCGATGATAAAATAATCGAACAAAAGACAATCTCTGCATTTCTCCTGGCGATAATTCATCGTACCTGAAATATATACGGGAATTTGCTAGTTGTTTACACACTTGTAGCCCCATATAGTCTTCTTGTTCACAGATTGTAATGTATTATGATAATAATATAGACTGCAAAATGTCGTCACACAATTGTTGTACATCAATGTCATTTTTCAGCAGTATGATTTTTAATATTATACCTCATGTGACTGCCTTGTTAAATTTCCATATACTCGTTATGAGTCATTCCATACTATTAACCTGACAGTACGTTTTTCGCCAGGTGATAATATACAGTCACATGTCTAAAAATAGTCAATTCTGGTTTCCAAAGTTCATGATGGTACACGCTTATTGAAATGCGTTGTAAATCAGTAACTTCAGGTGCTTGCAACTACATGTACATGTATTCCAAATGAAAAAATGACAACTGTTTACAAACAGTTAGTAGTGTTGAAATTTTTTCAATTATATTTTGTTTGAAATAATAAAATAGATATCAGATGGCTTCCCAGAGTGACAGTACATATTGTCAACATTCAAGAAAATATTTCCCTCATGTTGACAATATGTTCTGTCACACAGAAAATCTTCTTCAGTCACATTATCACAGCATTAAAAAATGAGCCAATTTAACAGGATACAAGTCAATACTACAAAATATACTACTATCAATATCCTACCAGTTCCAATCAACTTCTGTATCCAAACCTTTCGTTCTAGTTAATATATGACTGAGATCCGTTTTGGTTAAGTACTTTTGTATAGCAGTATCTCGTAAATCAGCTGAATAAAGACAGAAATAACCAATAAACAAATTACTAAATTCTAGTATCCAGGAAATGAGACATACATGTACTATCAAACATTTACAGCAATAAAAACCTCCTCATATAGGAGTGTAAGATCAGTCAACACAAACGATTTTTAATATAACGTGTAACAAAATGGCCAGGGCAGTATTGTCAATTAATTTCAATAGTTATCCAGCGCTGTTGCTACATTGGATAAAATCTTTAATATGAACAATTGCAATGTAAATTGATTAAAATAATTTTGTTTTATCATGTTATACATGGACACAACATGTGATAACAACTGCTTGTTAAACTAGAAATGTGTCCATAGGACACAGATGCCCACACTTCCAGCCTTTGTCACAAAAACAAATGCTTTTATTCTGCTCATAATTTGTGAACGTGTATCAAAATTACCAAGTGAACAACTGTACGGATTATGGTGATATGTCAAGGGCAATAACTGGATTCTCGGGTACATATTGTATTGGAGATATGCTTGACACAAGATTGCATACTCAGTAGGCTATATTTTAACTTAGTCAAGGGCCATAACTCTGAACTTACTAGACACAGCCAAACATGAAACCCAAGGTGCACAATTGAATCGGCTGGTGAACATTCCTGTAAAGTTTTATGACTCAGGCTCATATTCTTTTGGAGATATGAGTGACACAAGATTTCGTGACAGACGGACAAGGGCAAATCTATATCCCCCCACCCCCCCTTCAGAGTGGGGGCATAAAAACAGGAAGTTTCCAAAACTTCATTTTACATATGACATAGCAGATTACATATTATTAGTGTGTTTTTGAACATGCATGGTTAAACTGTATGACATATATTTACGTTGTTAAAGTATAAAAGGAACACAAATGCACATACAATTACTACATGTATTACATTTTTTGTGTATCTGTGTTCAATTACCTGTATTATGTTACAAACATACAGTAGTTGTTGTTTGTTGAAAAAAACAACACCAATTTAATTATAAAGTCATATCAATCTAACTTGTATTAGCAGCTTAGCCACAGAAAACAATATAGTGCAATGATACGTACAAGCATTCGCTGACGTGTCAGATAAACACAGAGGATAAACAACCTGAAAATAGCCAAACAGCAACATTACATCCATAATGAAACACAAATTCACATCTATGACTACTTTAAACAATATGCCGACTCTCTTAACTTTACACCCAATCCAATAATTTGATATGTTTGCAAAGATCTTCGCACAAGTTAACTGAAGGACAGGTTTGTGTACATTTTAAATAATGAGGTATCATAAATAAAAGTCAAAATTCGAAATCAATACGTCTTCCAAAGAACTAATCTTAGTTAAATGCCTTGATTCAGAAATAGTCTTTCATTAAGTCCTAAAAGGACGCCATAAAGCTTGTGACACAAAACATAAAAGCAATTAATCCCATCAACATGATTCAGATATAGGTTTTCTTAACAGATTTAACTGCATAAGGCTACTGATTAAAACCAATAGAAGAATGAGGTCAAATTGTACATTGACAGGAAACACATTATCAGTTGCGTACCTGCTGTACATTGACAGGAAACACATTATCAGTTGCGTACCTGCTGTACATTGACAGGAAACACATTATCAGTTGCGTACCTGCTGTACATTGACAGGAAACACATTATCATTTGCGTACCTGCTGTCTTAATGATCCGTCTGTAAAATATGGCTTTTGTGGAAGGAAATAAATTAAATTCGGTCTAAAATCTGCAACATGTTCCAGAGACCCTGAAATAAGATACAATTAACTTTAATAGGCTGAAATAAAGGTTTACAGGAATTCAATTTTTTGTTTAACAAAACAATCTTTCTGTCATCACAAAGTCATGCTAATGGCAATAAGATGCATCATTTGTTATCAATAAATGAATAAATTATCCATTACAGGACTATTCAATTAGAGTATCCATTCAGTATAGATAGAATGTTAAATCATTCACTACCAATCAGTTCCAACAACTTGCTTAGAAAACCATCCAGCAAATTGAATAAAATGATGCAATAATGCTTGGTAAAAGGGACAGCTTTTTGGGATTCCTCTTTGTATATCATACTTAAAAACATCAATTTAGTGAAACAGTCACCTCTAGTTTCTGGCCAAATTCCATTTATTACTCTCAATAATGAACTTTTCCCACTTCCACTGTTCCCAGTGACTAGTATATTAGTTCCCTGTTGAAATCTGAAGTTCAAACCTGAAAAAAAATTGAAAAATTGCAGGAATTTTTTATTTGATAACCACACACCAAGGCAATTGGATCATTAAGTTCACAGATTATTTGTTTCTGCAGCCACTTGACGGTATCACTGAAGCATAGGCCAACCTTTTCAGTCATCAGTTGAGAAGGTTGGACTATGCAACTGTGATACCAGATCACACTTTCAGCAAAGGAGTCTGTCAACTAAACATCCTCTTGTCTTCTTTGGCAAGAAAATCTCCAAATCCAAGTTTAAAAACTTCTAGACCTTATCCAACATACTACTCTGCTTTTAAAAAGTAGGAATTCTAGGAGCTATATTGGAAAATTAGGAAAAAATAGGAGCACTTTAAAAAAAACTAGGAAAAACTTGAAACGCTGGAAAGCCTAGTCAAAGAAACAAGAGCATTGTTCCAGCGGCGGGTCACATAAGTGTGACAAATTTTGAAAACTAGGTAGCAAACGTTGTGTTGTTATTTGCACCTCCATTATGACATGATTAACTTAATTAACAGCTGTAATTGACTTAAGTCTAATTTTGACAAATTTAGTTCTTATGGAATTCGTCGACAGCAGGTTCAATTACTGTGGTCAAGGTTAGGTGAGAAAATCTGCTATTTCTGATTGATTTAATTCAAAACAAAGAGTAGAAAACATGTAATTTAAAATCGGGCGTAAATAAATGAATGAAGAGTTGTCGACAAGATGATAGCAGAATGTGGTACAGTTAAAACCCAGTTAGATGTGGACTGTCCGTATTCATTTGGCATACAAAATACATTGTGATATACACAAATGTATGCAAGAACCAATTTTCACAACAATTTTGGTTGAATTATTTACTTTTATTGATTTAATAACTATCAATAAAATAATGACCAAATTTATACAACATAAATATCAAATGATACTTTGTGTGTATATAAGTACATATCTGAGAATTAAAACATGAATAGTATGCAACAGTCAGTTAAAGATCCATTCCCTCCCTACAACGACTCCCTCTCAACAACTAACACTGCCTGTCTCCGTAAATTGTTGCTAAAGAGAGGCACCAATGTATAGGCAAGGTGTGATATATAAAAATATGATAAGAAAATATGAAATAAACCTGAGCATAAAGGGATACTGGATTTCGGTGCGCAATATGTGAGATCATTGATATTAAATGCAATGATGGGCTCAGATGGTGTTTCTGTATCCTGCACAAGCTCATTCTCACTAGATTCATTATTCATCAATATTTCCCTGAAGAAGACAATAATAAGAAACATGGCATGAAAAGCGAGTGTCTAGGGGCCTTGAATAATGTAATTTGTCAAACTAAACATAAGGCAGCTATACGGAGTATCTGATCACAAGCAAAAGCTCTAATTATTATTAATAGAGGACTATCTGCCAAAAGAAAAGTCTTGCATAATATATCAATTTCATTCAGATTAGGGGTTTCAAAAAATATAAAAAAATCAACCAATCACAAAGTGCCATTCACCCTCCTATCAGCCATATCGATGCCCAAACACAAAGTGCCATTCACCCTCCTATCAGCCATATCGATGCCCATACACAAAGTGCCATTCACCCTCCTATCAGCCATATCGATGCCCATACACAAAGTGCCATTCACCCTCCTATCAGCCATATCGATGCCCAAACACAAAGTGCCATTCACCCTCCTATCAGCCATATCGATGCCCAAACACAAAGTGCCATTCACCCTCCTATCAGCCATATCGATGCCCATACACAAAGTGCCATTCACCCTCCTATCAGCCATATCGATGCCCATACACAAAGTGCCATTCACCCTCCTATCAGCCATATCGATGCCCAAACACAAAGTGCCATTCACCCTCCTATCAGCCATATCGATGCCCATACACAAAGTGCCATTCACCCTCCTATCAGCCATATCGATGCCCATACACAAAGTGCCATTCACCCTCCTATCAGCCATATCGATGCCCAAACACAAAGTGCCATTCACCCTCCTATCAGCCATATCGATGCCCAAACACAAAGTGCCATTCACCCTCCTATCAGCCATATCGATGCCCATACACAAAGTGCCATTCACCCTCCTATCAGCCATATCGATGCCCATACACAAAGTGCCATTCACCCTCCTATCAGCCATATCGATGCCCATACACAAAGTGCCATTCACCCTCCTATCAGCCATATCGATGCCCATACACAAAGTGCCATTCACCCTCCTATCAGCCATATCGATGCCCATACACAAAGTGCCATTCACCCTCCTATCAGCCATATCGATGCCCAAACACAAAGTGCCATTCACCCTCCTATCAGCCATATCGATGCCCATACACAAAGTGCCATTCACCCTCCTATCAGCCATATCGATGCCCATACACAAAGTGCCATTCACCCTCCTATCAGCCATATCGATGCCCATACACAAAGTGCCATTCACCCTCCTATCAGCCATATCGATGCCCATACACAAAGTGCCATTCACCCTCCTATCAGCCATATCGATGCCCATACACAAAGTGCCATTCACCCTCCTATCAGCCATATCGATGCCCAAACACAAAGTGCCATTCACCCTCCTATCAGCCATATCGATGCCCATACACAAAGTGCCATTCACCCTCCTATCAGCCATATCGATGCCCAAACACAAAGTGCCATTCACCCTCCTATCAGCCATATCGATGCCCAAACACAAAGTGCCATTCACCCTCCTATCAGCCATATCGATGCCCAAACACAAAGTGCCATTCACCCTCCTATCAGCCATATCGATGCCCATACACAAAGTGCCATTCACCCTCCTATCAGCCATATCGATGCCCATACACAAAGTGCCATTCACCCTCCTATCAGCCATATCGATGCCCAAACACAAAGTGCCATTCACCCTCCTATCAGCCATATCGATGCCCAAACACAAAGTGCCATTCACCCTCCTATCAGCCATATCGATGCCCAAACACAAAGTGCCATTCAGCCTCCTATCAGCCATATCGATGCCCAAACACAAAGTGCCATTCACCCTCCTATCAGCCATATCGATGCCCAAACACAAAAACAGGGTAGAGGAACCAAAGGAACATTCCTGAGAAGTTTTTCAAAATTTGGTGCAGTGAAGATTAAAATTACTCATTCCTGTATCATCATTGGGTAAGATGCATGCTTTACATCAACCCAGAACATTATTACTCATTCCTGTATCATCATTAAATCAAACAATCTTCATAGACATGGGACAATGCAAAATATTTCAGTTTCATTTGCAGCAAAATTCTTATGTATTATTAATTTACAGACAATTTTTTATGGAAGAGTTTATGCAGGAGTGACAGTCAATACACATACAGTGGAAAACACTTATAATGTACTCGGTTATAACAAATAATCGGATAGTACAGAGTAATTTTCATTCCCAGATCATGTTCCTCTATTTTATTGTATAACTACGCGGATATAATGAATTTGGATATAGCGTATTTTGGATATAACATAGTAATTCGTGGGTCCCAAAAGGCATATTTTAACGCCATTGTACTCAGTTATAATGTAATTCTTAATTTCGATTGGTTTGGGTGTGAAAACAGGTGTTAACTAATGCGAAGATTTATTGCAGCAGACACAGCACATTGATTGACCAACTCCCTAATGTTTGGTCAAGTGTCGCGTAATTTGTACTGTATTATGTAAACAAGGATTAACTTTGACTACAGATAATTAGACTATCAATAAGCAAAAAACCTTTTTAACCTTTCTGATATAGCCAATGATTTACTCGCAGTAAACGAAATCCCTGCTTTTCCGTGATTCTAAATTTCACATTTGCAGAAGGCAGTGGTTCGTTCTTTCATCGAGGATTGTACTGATACATATCATAAATATTGTGACGAATTTTTCAAGTACTATCAAATGCCGAGTAACCTAATGACTTATTTTAAAATACACACAGATTCCGCTCAGACAGCTGTATGGCCCTGAATTACTACACATTTACAGACGTCAGAATAATTTTGGCATGCTGAAGAAACGTTTGTCACTTATGTTATGTTCGATTTATTTTATTTTTCTAGCAATTTACATTGTCACAAGGCAACTCATTGCACAGTCGCATAAGCTTTATTTACACATGTTTACTGTCCCAATTTTAGGACATAAGAAAATCATTGCAAGCAGCTCACTGAATGGCTAAGCACGCATGCAGATTCGACTGTCTAAAAATAGAAAATAGAAGTTGTATGACAGTTACAAAGCAGAGCGTGATTATGAAGGTATCAGAATAAGTGCCCGATGATAAAAAAGATTAGTTCAGGTGTAAACAAGAAACAAGTCAGCAGTAATGCATGTTATGAAGAACTTGTTATATTCATACAATTATAAGGAAATTTCGCTGTTTGGATATAACAAATTTTGGATATAACAAAGTTTGGATATAACAAAGTAAATCTCCAGGTCCCCAGAAATCCGCTGTATACCAGATTTCCCGTTCAGCTATACAGGTTGGGATTTCAGTTACATTTGTAAGACTGACAAGTTAGGCGGCAGCAAATTCACTAAAAGGAATCCATGCGAAATGTTTCAATGATCTTACATTTCACTCCATCCAAATCCTCTCGTATCTAAAGGTCTGCTGGCTATTCTTGTGTCTTGACTACATTTTAACTTCTTGAGAACTTCAAGCAATTCTACAACTCTGAGAAATAGAAAACATTACACAAAGTTATAAATGAAGGCGATGGTTTTTCAGGAGTCATTTGTCATACACTTGCTTTTTTATAAATAGTTCTAACTTAATGACCAACATAAACTTTGTATTTCAAATAGTACCATTCTCTGTACCACAAGGTCATCCATTATATTCATGGACTGATTTTTTACCTTCCTCTACAAACTACATGCTGATATAATGTCACAAGCAGATACATGTATTCATAAAATTATTGAATTCCTATTCTATAACCCTTGATGTACATTGGAACCATTACCATATACATGAGCGTGTTACATTTATTGGTATACAATGTGATGTACACAGTACATGAGCGTGTTACATTTATTGGTATACAATGTGATGTACACAGTACATGAGCGTGTTACATTTATTGGTATACAATGTGATGTACACAGTACATGAGCGTGTTACATTTATTGGTATACAATGTGATGTACACAGTACATGAGCGTGTTACATTTATTGGTATACAATGTGATGTACACAGTACATGAGCGTGTTACATTTATTGGTATACAATGTGATGTACACAGTACATGAGCGTGTTACATTTATTGGTATACAATGTGATGTACACAGTACATGAGCGTGTTACATTTATTGGTATACAATGTGATGTACACAGTACATGAGCGTGTTACATTTATTGGTATACAATGTGATGTACACAGTACATGAGCGTGTTACATTTATTGGTATACAATGTGATGTACACAGTACATGAGCGTGTTACATTTATTGGTATACAATGTGATGTACACAGTACATGAGCGTGTTACATTTATTGGTATACAATGTGATGTACACAGTACATGAGCGTGTTACATTTATTGGTATACAATGTGATGTACACAGTACATGAGCGTGTTACATTTATTGGTATACCATGTAATGTACACAGTCAAGAGCTTAAGTAAGCGAACCATTTAATTACAAGAAAAAACATTGATGCATAGCATCAAGTCGGCACAGAACCTATTGTACAAAGAAAGCTTTATTAGCGCCAAATTTCGAGAACCACAAATAATATTAAATTGAATTTTGACGAACCTGCGAGCGGGTAACTTTTTATTTTATTTTCTACTCTTGCATTTTAAAGAAGCGGTAAATCTGACAAACTGCCAATCAATTTGGTGTGGCATTTACAACATATCTTCAGTTTTTGTTATAATTTTGTATTACAAGCTACACAATATTTTGAGACTCCCTCAGAACCATTTGATGGCCATTAATAAAATTTTACCATAAAATAATTTATGGAAGAAATGGTTCGTCCCCAATTCTTTCCTAAATCATGAGCCTTGCGCATGTAAGTTAATTTACACCAGAAATTTAGTGAGGTGTCTTGTATGTGATACACTGACTCATCATTGTGAACATTCGTGAAATTTGAACAATCTTGGTAGAGGGTCAACAAGGGAATATTTATGTAAATTTGTGTAAATTCTCACTTAGTTTCATATGTAATCCTTATTTATATACCCTATAAAATCATTGATTTATGAAAAAAATGTTTAATACTGTCAGCCTGCTTTAAATATGCACTTGGAATGTATTTGAGTAATATTCCAGTAAAAAGCTGTTGACATCAAAACTTTGTCATTACTGAATTCATGATTCATGAATTCATGACTCCAAAGCTTAGTGTTACTGTGATGAGTACAGTATTATAGACTGAAAGCTCTAATGTATGTGTGCATCTGTGTTTTATAGACTGAAAGCTCTAATGTATGTGTGCATCTGTGTTTTATAGACTGAATGCTCTAATGTACTTGTGCATCTGTGTTTTATAGACTGAAAGCTCTAATGTATGTGTGCATCTGTGTTTTATAGACTGAAAGCTCTAATGTATGTGTGCATCTGTGTTTTATAGACTGAAAGCTCTAATGTATGTGTGCATCTGTGTTTCATAGACTGAAAGCTCTAATGTATGTGTGCATCTGTGTTTTATAGACTGAAAGCTGTAATGTATGTGTGCATCTGTGTTTTATAGACTGAAAGCTCTAATGTATGTGTGCATCTGTGTTTTATAGACTGAAAGCTCTAATGTATGTGTGCATCTGTGTTTTATAGACTGAAAGCGCTAATGTATGTGTGCATAAAGCTCTAATGTATGTGTGCATCTGTGTTTCATAGACTGAAAGCTCTAATGTATGTGTGCATCTGTGTTTTATAGACTGAAAGCTCTAATGTATGTGTGCATCTGTGTTTTATAGACTGAAAGCTCTAATGTATGTGTGCATCTGTGTTTTATAGACTGAATGCTCTAATGTATGTGTGCATCTGTGTTTTATAGACTGAAAGCTCTAATGTATGTGTGCATCTGTGTTTTATAGACTGAATGCTCTAATGTACTTGTGCATCTGTGTTTTATAGACTGAAAGCTCTAATGTATGTGTGCATCTGTGTTTCATAGACTGAAAGCTCTAATGTATGTGTGCATCTGTGTTTTATAGACTGAAAGCTCTAATGTATGTGTGCATAAGTGTTTTGCCTTTTATTTTCTCATGTGTGATAAAAAATGTTTTATTT
The DNA here is from genome assembly GCA_032209605.1 of Mactromeris polynyma. NCBI lineage: Eukaryota > Metazoa > Mollusca > Bivalvia > Venerida > Mactridae > Mactromeris > Mactromeris polynyma. Next base: position 25,048,820 of record JASFXZ010000002.1, on the reverse strand, counting down.
TTATGCATGAGGCAGCTGCACCTATTCAAAAACATGAACCTTGTCACACTGGATGGGGAATTTAAGAATTAGACACCCGTGAGGTGATACAATAGTTCAAATGGATTTACAAGCTTTGTTTGGCATTATAGATACATTTGAATGGAAAGAGGGTATTATTTACACATTTTGATTTTTGTTCAATTCGACATTCATTTGTACTAAGCTTTTGAATTAGTTAATATCTATTCAGAGACCACATTTTGTCTGTCCCTTGTGTGGTTTCTTATTAAAATGCCTACTGTATAATTATGTCTTTGTTGAAAGTACTGTTACATCTAAATATAGCTACACATGTATGTGGGTAGTGTGGTAAAATAAATTATGCTGAAATACTGTTTGTTATTATTTCTTTCACTGAATGGTACATGAAGATGAAAAACAAATTACAGGCAAGTTTATATTTATGAATTCATGCAAACGCATACAAATAGCCACCAAAAGTCAATGTCAATTTTCCATTAAAATCCTGACAAGCTGTTAGAATATCTTGATACCCTCAGGGATCTAGATTTTTTTCAAAGACACTTGTCCCGGGCTAATGGAAATGTAAAATTTGACTTGTCCGACATAGGAAGCTAGTTGTCCGAGAATATTGGTAAATTTAGTAACAAATAAACATACACAATGATAGCTCCACAATCAAAAATTAATAATCACATGCATGTGTTTGTGGGATTCTAAGGTTTGACTTACAACTGAACAATTGCTGATGTTAGTTAGCTTTAAAAAACAGACTTGTCTGGGACTAACTTCAACTGAACTGTTGGTAGCCTGACTCAGCATTAGACTAGTCCAGGACATCGGGCAAGTGGATTTCAAGAGTCCTGACCCTTTGTTAATCCAATAACATTACCTCACCACATAGAAGAACAAAGGCATGAGAAATATTGAACAAAGAGCATTGTATACTTAACTTAAGAGTGTTCAAGATATGAAAACACAGGAATTAAAATCCAGATTTACAAATTCATGAATAATTAAATTGTAAAAACTGTTTTGGGCCGAAGTCGCGAAAATTGCTGATCACAAAAAACATTATGGTTATACACTATTTCTTATAACAGCCTAATGCTTTCTCCTAAGAATTGACGGTAATATACCTGTGAGTTGTTCCAGCAATATCTGTCACTTTAACAGAGAGGCCAATCAACGTTGTGAAACAGTTAATCAGATATATAATCACAAAGGCATTCTGAAAAGAAAGACATGAAATTTGCATTATACCTAAAACCAATTGTTTTGAGTTATAACTGGTATTGCATTTTGATAAAAAAGTAATAAAAGTATGTTTGAGCCTATCAAAGAATACATAGAAAAATATTAAGTAGATGGCACACTTGACAGCTAGGTGCTTACTTTATGACAACAGCTGACACTACACTCAATGGGTTGATTGTATGACAATGATAGAAATCAGAACATTTCACTGTACATGTATTTACTTATCACCATGGCAGTGAAAATCACTAAGTATTGTGTGATTCACAAGTGTTATATAATGTCACACACAGAACAGAATAGAAAAGAACAAATACAGAACTATTGAAATAGACACTTACAGCAGAGATGAAAGCAGATAAATCAGGTGCAGACATATAATCATATGCTCCTATAAATATTGGGAAGGCTATGGCTACATAACTTAGAATACTTCCGAGGTAAGCAAACAGGTTCACAGCAACTGCAACAAATAAACAGTACAAAGTAAGTCACAGCTGAAGTATAGTGTAAGTCACAGCTACAGTATAGTGTAAGTCACAGCTACAGTACAAAGTAAGTCACAGCTACAGTAAAGTGTAAGTCACAGCTACAGTATAGTGTAAGTCACAGCTACAGTACAAAGTAAGTCACAGCTACAGTATAGTGTAAGTCACAGCTACAGTACAAAGTAAGTCACAGCTACAGTATAGTGTAAGTCACAGCTACAGTAAAGTGTAAGTCACAGCTACAGTATAGTGTAAGTCACAGCTACAGTACAAAGTAAGTCACAGCTACAGTATAGTGTAAGTCACAGCTACAGTACAAAGTAAGTCACAGCTACAGTATAGTGTAAGTCACAGCTACAGTATAGTGTAAGTCACAGCTACAGTACAAAGTAAGTCACAGCTGGAGTATAGTGTAAGTCACAGCTACAGTATAGTGTAAGTCACAGCTACAGTACAGTGTAAGTCACTGCTACAGTATAGTGTAAGTCACAGCTACAGTATAGTGTAAGTCACAGCTGGAGTATAGTGTAAGTCACAGCTACAGTATAGTGTAAGTCACAGCTGGAGTATAGTGTAAGTCACTGCTACAGTATAGTGTAAGTCACTGCAACAGTATAGTGTAAGTCACAGCTGGAGTATAGTGTAAGTCACAGCTACAGTATAGTGTAAGTCACAGCTACAGTACAGTGTAAGTCACTGCTACAGTATAGTGTAAGTCACAGCTACAGTACAATGTTAGTCACAGCTACAGTACAATGTAAGTCACAGCTTCAGTTCATGGTAAGTCACAGCTACAGTACAATGTAAGTCACAGCTACAGTACAATGTAAGTCACAGCTACAGTACAATGTAAGTCACAGCTACAGTACAATGTAAGTCACAGCTACAGTACAGTGTAAGTCACAGCTTCAGTAAAATGTAAGTCACAGCTACAGTACAATGTAAGTCACATCTACAGTACAATGTAAGTCACAGCTACAGTACAATGTAAGTCACAGCTACAGTACAGTGTAAGTCACAGCTACAGTATGATGTAAGTCACAGCTACAGTACAATGTAAGTCACAGCTACAGTACAATGTAAGTCACAGCTACAGTACAATGTAAGTAACAGCTACAGTACAATGTAAGTCACAGCTACAGTACAATGTAAGTCACAGCTACAGTACAGTGTAAGTCACAGCTACAGTACAATGTAAGTCACAGCTACAGTACGATGTAAGTCACAGCTACAGTACAATGTAAGTCACAGCTACAGTACAGTGTAAGTCACAGCTACAGTACAATGTAAGTCACAGCTACAGTACAATGTAAGTCACAGCTTCAGTAAAATGTAAGTCACAGCTACAGTACAATGTAAGTCACAGCTACAGTACAGGGTGAAAGTTGAAAAAAGTTGAAAATCCTGAAAAAAAAGTTGGTGATCCGGGGGGCCGCCAGTACCCCAGATGGGTCCAGGGTAAAGCACTGGTAGGGGGGTCAGGGGGGCAAAGCACCCCGGAATCTCATGGAAATTAAGTTATTTAAAGGTCTTGGACAGCATTATCCAAGTTCTCAGAACTGACTATGAATGACTTATCTATGCTTGGATTTCTCTGTCCAAGTGTTTGATAGTGACACAAATACAGTCAAAAGTAGGTTGTATCCTGTGTGGGTTTGGACAAGTATGAGCAAGTTCCAGAACTGCTATGTTGCAGTTAGTAATGGGTTATTTGAGAATCAATGCCTTGCATTTTGTTTTGACTTGATGATTTTAACCTGTGGATATATAGTGGGAGAGTATCAAAATAATATTCAACTCAGTATGATTTATTAATGACATCACCAGAAAAAGTCAACTGTAACATCAACATTATGACAGTATGTGCATGAAAGTATATAAACATTTTAAACAATCAAATGATATCATCCTAGAAGATTTAGAATATTTCAACATATGTTATGTATCAACATATAAAAATCAATAGTGCAAATCATATTATATTGCACATAATTCTATACAAAGGGAAGATATTTTAATCAGAGCTGTAACTGTAAACATTAAAGCTGGATGCAATTGAACAAACATACCATATAATCTCATCTAAAATCATAAAAGTGAAAAATGCTTAAGCAGTCATAGCGAATACCCATCGGACAGACCGACAGAAAATGGCCAGATGAGATGTAGTGGGCCAGTGCCGTATCGGACAGGTTTAACAACATCCATTGCTGTTTATACAATGCGATTTTGTTACAGACACTTTTTATTTTTGTCTGCGCTGCCTTCAGATTTCCAAACTTTGGTTGGGTTGTCAAAAAGGCCTTTCGCGAGTGAATGTTAAAATTAATCATATTTTTAAGTGATCGAAATAAGCGAATGTTTTGCATTGTAGACGATTGTAAAAGTTGTAGAAATGGTCATTCCCAACTCCATTTGTTTTTCACATCCTTTTCTAACACTTTTGTGCTAGTTCCTGTGTCAAGAAACTTTTTTCTGCTTTATTATTTTTAATTTTCTGAGAAGTGTTCGCTATCGATGTCATAAAAAAATGCTTTCCCCTGATTTTTATACAAATTTTAATGAAACGAACGGTAACTCTATTACAACACAGTGGACCTGTTACATCCGGACTACTGACAAGGGATATTTTACGTCGTATTCCGACCCTGAAAGGACGGGTTGCATTTATATAGGAGGTGTCTGTCACAATTTGCGACTGAAAGTTGTGATTAGCTGACTAAAGGGTTAGGGTAGTAAGTCTCTATAGAAAAGATTCACAATCAGAATATGGAAGTCTGATTATATAGCTTTCGTTGTGCAATAAATAAATTTCCATTCTACTTCAGACATGACATTATATCAACCAGCCCTAACGTGGACATATATGGCTGCCTTTCCTTAAGTCGTGGGTTTTCCTTAAGTCGTGGGCAAGTAAACACGTACATTTCTCAGGTTAGAAGGATTGGATCATCAAATTTCAACCCGGTCATTTGTATACATGTAGAAGTAATGCGCTAATGTTATAGCAACAAAATACGTCTGAAATATTATTTATCAGCCAATAATTGAAATAATCATTGTCCTTAACTAAAGTTACAGTGAATAAGCAGAACCAAAACAGTAGGAAGTGTGGACACTGGTGTCACTTTAAATAGATTCTGTTCTACATTGAGGGATGACTTGTAAGAAGACATGGGGAGTTCCCTCCTCCATATTGCTGTTAATTATACCGACAAATAGATAGACAATAAACTTGTTAGTGTTTTAAAGGTTCAATAGTTGCTTTTCTTGGAATGTTTGATCAATATAATAGTTTGGTGAGACTTGTATTCTTGTTTTCAATTTGACTGCCTCCAGCCTATGTAATAAGGAAAAACACCCTTCACGTTTATTTGTTACAGCGGATATTATAAGTGACTTTGAATTGTTATAAAGACCACAAGAGATGATATACAAATCATATAAGATGAAGATAAGGGGTATTTTGTCTTTTTTTATAAAATCACATGTCATCACGCATTCCAAAGGCTATTTTTAGAATTGGCCCACAAGTTTAGGTAAATAAAGTATACTACATGGATAAGGGGCCAAAATGACAAGACATTCTTACAATTGAGAGCATATTCCTTCCTGATCAGTTTGTGCTGAGTATCTATCAAATGGTGAAGATGCTGGTTTGTTTTATTATTTTCAATCAGACCAGATCTATAAAATGCTGCTGATTCACAGTTAGACCGTATCTGCATATGCTTAAATCTGAAAGCATCAATATGTTTCAAAGGTTAAAACTGATAAAACTGAGGAATACAACCAGGAGACACTAAACAATTCAAAAACATATAAACAAGCAAATTCAAAGAACACCTCAAATTTGCTTTCTTACCATTCTTCTACTTATATCAAATACAGATGTGCAGGTACTCATAATGTTATTCTAAATGCATTTTATATTTTAGATATTTGAAATAGTTATGCTTAAAATGAATCAATCTCAATCAATGGAATGGAAATAAGTTTCAACTAAACTAATTAAAAATAACCTACCTTAAATTACCCTCCATTTTTTCTTGAAGAAAGACATATCTAACCACTGGAGACATAAGTAGTTTGTTGATTACTGTTGCTATGATGAAGAATACAATACAACCAACAGGACCGATATAACCTGAACTGTATATAGAACATTATGTATCATATTACAGTATCAATACTTCAATACTCCTATATAATTTTATTCTTGATGTAAAAGACTCTGCAAAGCATTTGTTGCTTCATGTAATATGCAAAACATCTAGAACATGATTATAAATATTATCTGCAAAATGCATCTTCAGATTTCCACAGACTACATAGCAACAGATTTGTTTACCAATAGCAATGTAGCAACACTCTCAGTAAAGGTTTTACACATAATGAATCAGATCTGCATTGCAGTACACCACATACCTCACAATGAATATGGAGTCCCTATGGCAGATATACTGCTCAGGCTTGTGTATTGCAGTACACCACATACCTCACAATGAATATGGAGTCCCTATGGCAGATATACTGCTCAGGCTTGTGTATTGCAGTACACCACATACCTCACAATGAATATGAAGTCCCTATGGCAGATATACTGCTCAGGCTTGCGTATTGCAGTACACCACATACCTCACAATGAATATGGAGTCCCTATGGCAGATATACTGCTCAGGCTTGCATATGCAGGACTCCTTAAACACAAATCCTTAATCAATGTTTCTAATAGAAAATAAACTAACATCTTTATCTAATAAAAGAAATTACTAGCTAAAATGTATATAAAATGTTTTTTATTAATAATTTCACAAAGAGCAATGAACACTTGCCCATAAAATGCTTTTAGACAATAATCTTTTCATTAAGATTTTCACATGGACAAATGAACATTACAAGGAACATTGAGATACAAATTCATTACCTTTGCTGAGACTTGTAAATGTAGTATCCAATGGTGAATGGTGATATAAGTAATGGAGCCACAATCTGACTGAGTATATCACATAACTTGTTCACATCTTGAGTAATACGCTGGTCACTAAAATCATGCAAATAATACATTCTTTCCAAGAAATGTGTTCTCATAATTGTACAGAAAAATAACTTATATCAAATTCAAACTACAGTCAAAATTTAAAACAACAAGCAACAAATGGAAATTGTGGAAGTGACCATTGTTCACAGTTGGCCTTTGATCAAAGATAACATAAGAATGGTTCCAATTATAAAATGAATTCAGAAAATCAGTTATTCCCCCATGCTCTTCAAGTATTTATTTCAATATTATCTTACAGCAGTCATTTAAGATCATGTTTATAAATGTTACTGGCCAAAACTGCTTCTTTACAACTCATTTCTTACATTTCAAGTTTTGTTTCTCTGTGTCTTAATTGTTCTAGTTTTACCGTCATGGGTGGTGATTTCCTCAGTGATGCACATTTGATATTTGTTCAATTGGCTTGAAAGGTTTTATGAGACAATCGTTATAAATATTCCATGTGTGGTGCAAAAACTATAGATCAACACATGTTTCATGTGTGATTGAATCCAATGAACAGTTTTATGTGATGCATTTGTCTTTTGTTCTTTGGAATATCACATAAATAATGACAGGTATGAAAATATAATTGATAGGATTAATAAATTATTCACAAGGAAAAGCCTGCTGGCAATTTAGAATGATTAGGCAACAGTTTTATCCAAATTTTTGTGATTTTGGCTGAAATAGCTGGTTTATGGTCAGGGAAATTGCTTTTGATGAAGAAAAATTATCTGACTTATTATGTCTTGGCCACGGTACATTCTCAAAAATAGAGATGCTGTGTCTAATAGAAGGTGAGCATCAAATAAGTCAAATATGGCTTTCAATATTTTGATATACAGTAAAACACGAGTTTGCAAACAGATTATTATTTAATATTATACACAATAAGTTTATTCAATTTTTTACTAGATGTGCTATCAAAATGATGAACTCCGTTGGGTATTTACATGTTTTTTTGTGAAATTCAAGCCTGAGTTTCTTTAGAAGCATGATGGATTGTGGTATGGGCTTACTATATTTTTTCATATTTATGCGAACTAACATCTATGATACGGATATGAATTTAATATAATTTATTATAAAACTTGATTAATAGTTACAAGATATTTTGGCCTTTAAATAAAGACAGTTGTATTATCATGACATAAAATTTGTGTAATGATGAAAATCAATCTCAAGACTAGTGTAAAATACATGCACTATGACCAGGAGATCCCTTGATGCAAAACCAATCATGAAAATGTCACCACACTTCATATTACTATGTGACCGAGTTATTTAACAATAAATACAGTACAACAAAGAAGTAGAATAATGTCAACAATTTCAAGAATACTCACGGATTGTCAACAGTTTTATCCAGAACATTGATAGTGTAGTAAACAACCTCTTCGAAATACTTCTTGTGCAGGTTTTGTGTCAAAATACTTCTCCATATCAGATAAAGGAATGAAGATATAAATGTTGTAGTTGCCTTTATCTGTAAAAATCAATAATTGGAAGGTCAGAATTGTTGTATCACATGTGTTTACAATTCAACAATACATCAAAAACTACAACTACATATTATATTTAATGCTGTCCATTACCCAAAATGAAGTTTTCTTTCCATGTCCTACAAGCATTATCCTGTGCTTACCTTCTCTTATATTGGATTTTCTTGTTTACATTGTTTGATTCTATGATGGACCCTAAAACCATGCTTAAACCTCCATGTCAGTACTCCTATTTTCATCCATCTATGTTTGTGTCTTGTCACATGTGGTACTGTAATTGTTTACTTGCATGTATATATTTCATATCTCCTTATGCTGTAGGGATGGCAGTGTCTATGTGACATGTGCTGTAGGGATGGCAGTGTGTATGTGACATGTGCTGTAGGGATGGCAGTGTATATGTGGCATGTGCTGTAGGGATGGCAGTGTGTATGTGGCATGTGCTGTAGGGATGGCAGTGTGTATGTGACATGTGCTGTAGGGATGGCAGTGTATATGTGGCATGTGCTGTAGGGATGGCAGTGTGTATGTGACATGTGCGGTAGGGATGGCAGTGTGTATGTGGCATGTGCTGTAGGGATGGTAGTATGTATGTGGCATGTGCTGTAGGGATGGCAGTGTGTATGTGGCATGTGCTGTAGGGATGGCAGTGTGTATGTGGCATGTGCTGTAGGGATGGCAGTGTGTATGTGGCATGTGCTGTAGGGATGGCAGTGTGTATGTGGCATGTGCTGTAGGGATGGCAGTGTGTATGTGGCATGTGCTGTAGGGATGGCAGTGTGTAAGTGGCATGTGCTGTAGGGATGGCAGTGTGTATGTGGCATGTGCTGTAGGGATGGCAGTGTGTATGTGGCATGTGCTGTAGGGATGGCAGTGTGTATGTGGCATGTGCTGTAGGGATGGCAGTGTGTAAGTGGCATGTGCTGTAGGGATGGCAGTGTGTATGTGGCATGTGCTGTAGGGATGGCAGTGTGTATGTGGCATGTGCTGTAGGGATGGCAGTGTGTATGTGGCATGTGCTGTAGGGATGGCAGTGTGTATGTGGCATGTGCTGTAGGGATGGCAGTGTGTATGTGGCATGTGTTGTAGGGATGGCAGTGTGTAAGTGGCATGTGCTGTAGGGATGGCAGTGTGTATGTGGCATGTGCTGTAGGGATGGCAGTGTGTATGTGGCATGTGCTGTAGGGATGGCAGTGTGTATGTGGCATGTGCTGTAGGGATGGCAGTGTGTAAGTGGCATGTGCTGTAGGGATGGCAGTGTGTATGTGGCATGTGCTGTAGGGATGGCAGTGTGTATGTGGCATGTGCTGTAGGGATGGCAGTGTGTATGTGGCATGTGCTGTAGGGATGGCAGTGTGTATGTGGCATGTGCTGTAGGGATGGCAGTGTGTATGTGGCATGTGCTGTAGGGATGGCAGTGTGTATGTGGCATGTGCTGTAGGGATGGCAGTGTGTATGTGGCATGTGCTGTAGGGATGGCAGTGTGTATGTGGCATGTGCTGTAGGGATGGCAGTGTGTATGTGGCATGTGCTGTAGGGATGGCAGTGTGTATGTGGCATGTGCTGTAGGGATGGCAGTGTGTATGTGGCATGTGCTGTAGGGATGGCAGTGTGTGTGTGACATGTGCTGTAGGGATGGCAGTGTGTATGTGGCATGTGCTGTAGGGATGGCAGTGTGTGTGTGACATGTGCTGTAGGGATGACAGTGTGTATGTGACATGTGCTGTAGGGATGGCAGTGTGTATGTGGCATGTGCTGTAGGGATGGCAGTGTGTATGTGGCATGTGCTATACGGATGGCAGTGTGTATGTGGCATGTGCTGTAGGGATGGCAGTGTGTATGTGACATGTGCTTAGTCCTATATCAATCAAAATTAACTAGATTCTGCACACTTGATCGCAATTCAAGTTAGATAGATGGAACGGACTCAATGAACACATGTATACTAAATGATGTCAGAGACTTGTTTATGTGATGATGTCATTATAGATCTATGACATTTTTTTAAGGAAAGGTTTTCCTTTATTTACGTTTTACAGTTACTCTTGATAAAAGCAAATTGTTAGATATATTTAATAAACTGGAAAATGATAAAATATTTATTGATCATTGGATAATTTTAGAAATTATGAATTTGTGAATGGGGCTACTTTTTCTGCTCTTTAATTAAAGAAACCTACAGTTAAACTTCGCCAACTCGAGGATGCTGGGGTCCATCCAAAAAGCTCCAGTTACCCAATGATTCGAGTGACCCAGTTCTCATCATGTCTTTTTAGTGTGTTTATGAAATGGCTTATTTTCATAGTTTTTCACACTTGTACCAGTTGTTTAATATTTGTTTCATAGTATCATATTTCTATTTACAATATTTCCTCAATAAAAATAAAAGTAAAGTCAAATGCTTAATAAGAGTAGTATACTTGCATTACTTATTGTTGTTTATAGACAAAATAAATGTGGGGTTGAGTTTGTTTATCCTCGCCACCGGGAAAACCCACATGGGCAAGCATTCACTATGTTCTTTAACTATTTAATCATTTCACTTAATCTATAGCGTTCTTCTTTTTTAAATAAAAACTGTAGTGAATGTTTGTGTGTGTGTCTAAATCAAATTTAAACTGTTTTGTAATAAATTGTGTATGTCTTTTTTAATTTCAACTGTTTTTTTATTTTAATTTATAGTATTTTATGTCTATTTTTAAAGATATGCAATATCATTAAAACTGGCTAGCAGTTAACAACTCACGAAAATTTTAACACCATTTCATCGTTTGTTTATTTGGAGCACCCATTTGAATATTGTGTGAAAATATGTCCTCGAGTTACCAGTTAGCTATTGTGTATAGCTTGTGTACTGGGGTGACTGGCAAGGGTGCTTGAGTTTTCGGTGGTATATTTTATATGAAAATAGAAGAAATAAAGTCAGGGACTCTGCCATTTCCTCGACAAATCTGGCGTTCTCGAGCTGTCGCCTGCTTGAGTTATCGAAAGTTAACTGTTATTACTTTCGGGACGCTGCTGTCAATATTAATGAGGGCAATTCAATAATGTGTTTTACCTGATTTTCTTCTTAAATTTGTGTTGTTTAGTACACTAAAACTTCGAAACATCAAACATTTTTGGCTCGAACACATTTTTAAGTCCCGGCCAAATCCCTTCTGATTTCATATTATCTAACAGTAGATCACTTGAACAGAGATAGGTCGAACACTCGAACAGGATTTATGGTCCCTAGCTATCATTTCATTCATTGTTCACCATAGATAGGTCGAACAATACAATAGTTCACACCTTTCATTTCACCGCTTAATATTCTATTGTTTGTTGATGGGTAAGATTAGCGACACATGTTATTCACACGTCATGATAATTACTTAATGGTTGTACGATGTACATGTACTTTGTGACAAACAAATTATGTGTATAAGAATAAACGAATCATTTATTTACATCTGTTTTTGCTTTTCATTAATTTCATTTTAATTATTATTATTATATTATGAATAATGCTGCTACTATTGATCGACGTGCATACAGTATGAAAACACAAACAACACACATAATTATCACATGCTTAGTACACTTGCACTGGCGACAGTCTCTTTGAATAAATTGAATACTAATACATCCCTCATTCAATATCCTCTACTTACCAACAGTGACAGGGTAGTAGTTTTCATTGAATGAGTAAGAATATGCAAACAATTTTAACTTATAGCAAGCGTAACTCACCATTGCTTCAGACACAATCAGTGTTAATGCTATACCAGTCTGCTTCCAGAATCCTTCTTGATCTTTGTCTCCCAGAACTTTATAGTACTTACTGGGAACCATTCCAAGATTATAGATGACATATTGTTCTGAAACAAATACAATAGTCATAAATAGTCCATGCAGTAGTGAGTGATATTTATGCAACTCGCATGAATATTTAACATCAATTTCAACAAAACTCAACAGTAAAACAATACATCAACAACTAGAAAAGTACCATGTAGATCTTCAAGTATACTAACTCATACAAAACTGTTGACCAGCATGTACATTCCACACATGAAGCCACATAACTAAAAGTCATTGGATTAACCAATACATGTACCATCTCAGAGATCACAAACATCATACCAACAATTGCTAGGGCCATAATTATGAAAAATAGCTCAGACGTCTGTGAAAAAAAAAATTGTGCAAGTTTATGACTGACACAGAAAAATGTCTGCAAAGAAAAGGACATTGGTTTGTCACCATACAAATAATATTCAACTAATGGATATATGACAATTTTTACACACTTATAAAAGGCAGATCCAAGATTGGGGCTTAGCGTGAGCATTAGTCATTTTTGGTTTTGCTCAAGCCTTATAAAAATCTTATAACTAAAGATCTCAACGTATTTTCGCATTATATTGAGACATACATGTATGTGTGCCCCCTCCCTGAAACTGCTAGTGTTTGCTTATCCCTGGAGCTGCTGCAAGTGTAAGCATATCCCTGAAACTGCTAGTGTTTGCTTATCCCTGGAGCTGCTGCAAGTGTAAGCATATCCCTGAAACTGCTAGTGTTTGCTTATCCCTGGAGCTGCTGCAAGTGTAAGCATATCCCTGAAACTGCTAGTGTTTGCTTATCCCTGGAGCTGCTGCAAGTGTAAGCATATCCCTGAAACTGCTAGTGTTTGCTTATCCCTGGAGCTGTTGCAAGTGTAAGCATATCCCTGAAACTGCTAGTGTTTGCTTATCCCTGGAGCTGCTGCAAGTGTAAGCATATCTCTGGAACTGCTAGTGTTTGCTTATCCCTGGAGCTGCTGCAAGTGTAAGCATATCTCTGGAACTGCTGCTAGTTTTTTTTGCTTATCCCTGGAGCTGCTGCAAGTGTAAGCATATCTCTGGAACTGCTAGTGTTTGCTTATCCCTGGAGCTGCTGCAAGTGTAAGCATATCTCTGGAGCTGCTACAAGTGTAAGCATATCTCTGGAGCTGCTGCAAGTGTAAGCATATCTCTGGAGCTGCTGCAAGTGTAAGCATATCTCTGGAGCTGCTGCAAGTGTAAGCATATCTCTGGAGCTGCTGCAAGTGTAAGCATATCTCTGGAACTGCTGCTAGTGTTTGCTTATCCCTGGAGCTGCTGCAAGTGTAAGCATATCTCTGGAACTGCTGCCAGTGTTTGTTTATCCCTGGAGCTGCTGCAAGTGTAAGCATATCTCGGGAACTGCTGCTAGTGTTTGCTTATCTCTGGAGCTGCTGCAAGTGTAAGCATATCTCTGGAGCTGCTACAAGTGTAAGCATATCTCTGGAGCTGCTGCCAGTGTATGCTTATCACTGGAACTGCTGCCAGTGTATGCGTATCTCTGGAGCTGCTGCCAGTGTATGCGTATCTCTGGAGCTGCTGCCAGTGTATGCATATCTCTGGAACTGCTGCCAGTGTTTGCTTATCCCTGGAGCTGCTGCAAGTGTAAGCATATCTCTGGAACTGCTGCCAGTGTATGCATATCTCTGGAACTGCTGCCAGTGTATGCATATCTCTGGAGCTGCTGCAAGTGTATGCGTATCTCTGGAGCTGCTGCTAGTGTATGCGTATCTCTGGAACTGCTGCTAGTGTATGCGTATCTCTGGAGCTGCTGCCAGTGTATGCGTATCTCAGGAGCTGCTGCTAGTGTATGCGTATCTCTGGAACTGCTGCTAGTGTATGCGTATCTCTGGAGCTGCTGCTAGTGTATGCGTATCTCAGGAGCTGCTGCTAGTGTATGCGTATCTCTGGAGCTGCTAGTGTTTATGTGTCCCTGTAGCTGCAAGTGTTTATGTATCTCTGGATCTGCTAGTGTTTATGTATCTCGGAATCTGCTAGTGTTTATGTGTCCCTGGAGCTGCTAGTGTTTATGTGTCCCTGGAGGTGCTAGTGTTTATGTGTCCCTGGAGCTGCTAGTGTTTATGTGTCCCTGGAGCTGCTAGTGTTTATGTGTCCCTGGAGCTGCTAGTGTTTATGTGTCCCTGGAGATGCTAGTGTTTATGTGTCCCTGGAGCTGCTAGTGTTTATGTGTTCCTGGAGCTGCTAGTGTTTATGTGTCCCTGGAGCTGCTAGTGTTTATGTGTCCCTGGAGCTGCTAGTGTTTATGTGTCCCTGGAGCTGCTAGTGTGTATGTGTCCCTGGAGCTGCTAGTGTTTATGTGTCTCTGGAGCTGCTAGTGTTTATGTGTCCCTGGAGCTGCTAGTGTTTATGTATCTCTGGATCTGCTAGTGTTTATGTATCTCTGCAGATGCTAGTGTTTATGTGTCTCTGGAGATGCTAGTGTTTATGTGTCCCTGGAGCTGCTAGTGTTTATGTATCTCTTGATCTGCTAGTGTTTATGTATCTCTGCAGATGCTAGTGTGTATGTGTCTCTGGAGCTGCTAGTGTTTATGTGTCTCTGCAGCTGCTAGTGTTTATGTGTCTCTACAGCTGCTAGTGTTTATGTGTCCCTGGATCTGCTTATGTTAACATTCCTTATGTAGGTTACAAATGCTTAATGAATTCATCAATAGTTTTTTAGACACACAATGTGGTTACTCACCAAGCAAGCCTAGGCAAAGTAGGAGAACAAATAGCATCACTGGTTTACTGATCCATGACGGAAACAACCACGGTAGTAGACGGAATAATCTCTTGAAGAATGTGATATCAAAAAGATTCCTTATAAGAAAACATAGGTATTTTATAATAAAATGATACATGTACTAGATCAAAACAAATTTATATTATGAAAGTTGATATAACAACAAGTATCAGACTCCTGTACTCAGAATGCTTTGCAAAATACACAGACCTCAGATTGTGTCAAAATTTAACTGATGATTAGATCATTGATAAGTTTAATTGACATGTGAAAGCAGGTATTCAAGACAATGCATACATTAACAAGTTTTCTTCAGTAGCTTAACTATGTCAATGGTAGGATTATTTAACCTGTTTATTGTTTTTATATGAATTTCTTTACTTAAATATACATAACTTTGCTGAACGTTTGCTAGATGATGCATACCTACATGACAAAAGCTATCACTGAAGTGACTACTACAATTACAGTATTGCTTTGTCAGAGGAATATAATAGTCATAACTTCCTGCAACTTAATCAGTAAATCATATATGTAACACAAAAAAATGGAAGCACACACTCCTGTGTGCCAATAATGCTAGTGCATGATTCAAACAGAACCTATGAGAAACAAGAGCTCATACCATCACAAAATACGCCCGTTATAAAATTTTGACACTAGAGTTTGAAATAAAGCAGTGTAAAAATTGCTCATCTCCTATAACTCCACCTTTAGTGACCTCGGTTTGAACCTGACTTGATCCATTTGCATAAAATCAACCTAAGTACCTCTGGGAAAAATATTCCAACAACTATTTTTGAAATGTATGCAATGTATTTAATAAGAATAAAAATTGCTCTCTGACAAAGACTGGTGAAAATTGGACATAGAATTCTAACGTTATTGATCGGACAATACCAATTTTAGGTAATTTCTCTAATTAAAGGGCAATAACTCTGCAGTGACAAGTGTGATATGGCTGGTTATTGAACTATTATGCCAATACACATTCTGACCAAGTCCGGTGAAGATTGGACAAAGAATTCTGAAGTGATTGATCGGACAAGACCAAATATAGGTAATTTCTCTAATTAAAGGGCAATAACTCTGGAGTGACATGTGCGATATGACTGGTTAATGTTTGTTTGTTTCATCGGGTTTAACGCCGTTTCTCAACGAGTTATATATGGCGGCCGGTTCACCTAACCGGTTTTTCCTGGACTGAATTTTAACCAGTACTAACTTACCCTTCCACAAGGAGCCAGCAACTTCTCCACATGTGGAGGAAAATCGACATTTTTGTCAAATTTTCATGGAAGGGTATGACCTGCCTCGACCGGGAATCGAACCCTGATCGCCGGGTTACAAGTCCAGCGCACTAACCACTGGACCACGGCCGCGGCTTATGACTGGTTAATGAACTTGTCCAAGATATTATGCTGATATACATTCTGACCAAGTCTGATGGATATTTGACAAAAAATTCTTAAGTTATTGATCCAACAACTTGCTGGAGGCCTCCCGCCCGCCACAGGTGAAACTATAATATGTCCCGTTCTTTGATCTTTTCAAGGAATTTTCAGGAACTTTTTCTGGTTTTCAAGGACTATTTATATTGCAAATTCTCTGTAAAGTTAACAAATGTGACATTAGATCATGCTTTCCAGCATAATAGTTGAAGTGACACTCCATAAATCACAATAAAATGCCCTCCAATAGTAAACAAAGATAAATTTAATAAGTAACCTGTTATCAACTTAAACAAAGATAATTTAATAAGTAACCTGTTATCAATTTCTTCAAACAACCTCTTTATTTAACTTTTAAAACTGTGTCCTTTCTGCAGGGCAAAGTTAGTAATAAAATGTTTTTCAAGGAGTTTCAGATGAAATTCAAGCAGTTTTATTTCAAAATTGAAGTACTTTTCAGGGTTTTGGTTTTAGAGTTTTCAAGATCAAGCATCGATTCAATGACTTTTCAAGGCCTGTATCAACCCTGCAGAATTCATTTTGTCTGAAAGCATACTTGAAAATAATTGTTTGAAATAGCCTTGCCAACTCCAGTAAATGGCACCTACTCATATAAAATTGGAGGTGTTGCAGTGGGGAAAATGTTTGCTTGTTGACATCTATAGATACAATATTGTTCTAATGTGTATACAATGAAATATAATTGAATTTAACCATTTTTAAAACACATTTAAATATTTTTTCACATACCTCTCATTTATTTGACTATCCATACTCGCCCAACAATGTTAATTAGAATGCACCATTTTGGCAACAGTACTGAGCACTGTCAAAATAGCATGCAACCTAGAAAGATAAAACATTTTGTTTGCATGTTAAATGTAAAATGTGCAAAGCGTATGTGGTTATGAATAACTATACACAACTCTCAATAACAAAATGCATTCCATCAAGGACAACTGAAATTAAATAGTTCTTGTATCAGAATCAAAGCACTAAAAGTTATAAATGTCAGGGAGTGATTATAAGGTTAAAACATTTCCACAGTCATGATTTCCTAAATCTGAACATTTATGGTGGGAGGGAGGAAAGAACTAACAAACGAAGGAAGGAACGAAGGAGGGAAGGATAAAAGCAGGGAAGGAAGGAACAAAGGGAAGGATCGAAGGGGAAGGAAGGAATGAAGGGGAAGGATCGAAGGGGAAGGAAGGAATGAAGGGGAAGGATCGAAGGGAAAGGAAGGAACGAAGGGGGAGGAAGGAACAAAGGAGGAGGAAGGAACGAAGGGGCAGGAAGGAACGAAGGGGGAGGAAGGAACGTAGGGGGAGGAAGGAATGAAGGGGAAGGAAGAATTGAAGGGGACGGATCAAAGGGGAAGGAAGGAACGAAGGGGAAGGAAGGAATGAAGGGGAAGGAAGGATTGAAGGGGAAGGAAGGAATGAAGGGGGAGGAAGGAACGAAGGGGGAGGAAGGAACGAAGGGGAAGGAAGGAATGAAGGGGGAGGAACGAACAAAGGGGCAGGAAGGAATGAAGGGGAAGGAAAAATCGAAGGGGAAGGAAAAATCGAAGGGGATGGATCGAAGGGGAAGGAAGGATCGAAGGGGACGGATCGAAGGGGAAGGAAGGAACGAAGGGGAAGGAAGGAATGAAGGGGAAGGAAGGAATGAAGGGGAAGGAAGGAATGAAGGGGAATGAAGGAACGAAGGGGAAGGAAGGAACGAAGGGGAAGGAAGGATCGAAGGGGAATGAAGGGGAAGGAAGGATCGAAGGGGAAGGAAGGAATGAAGGGGAAGGATCGAAGGGGAAGGAAGGAACGAAGGGGAAGATCTAAGGGGAAGGAACGAAGGAAGGAAGGATCAAAGCAGGGAAGGAAGGAACAAAAGGGGAAGAAACGAAGGGGAAAGATGGAAGAGGAATGTAGGAACAAAGGAAGGAAGGATCAAATGAGGTAAGGAAGGAACTAAGAGGAATGATCAAAGCAGGGAAGGAAGGAACAAAGGGGAAGGATCGAAGCAGGGAAGGAAGGAATGAAGAGGAAGGATAGAAGGGGAAGGAAGGAATGAATGCCTCCCTGCCTGCCTGTTCACAAAAAACACACAGTGATGTCATATTTTTTGGACTAGGTAACCATGATATATTTCGTCATGATATTGCATCATCTTTTGATGTCATTCAAAGTGTAAGATTTGACACAGCTTTCGCAAAGATTCAAATGTAATAAGAAAGCTTCCAGATGATTCAGATCACTGACCTTCAGTTTTTACGCACATGTATCATTGCAAAACATAAACAAATGTATCTTCAGGCTTTGTCATAACATACAATAGAATGTTGTATTTTAGTTTTAAATAATATGTAAGTAAACTGTGTATTGAATGAACATGCTATGGGAAGAACGATTGACCACGCACTACCCAAAACTTCTTAGTAATGGCATTTGTTTTATAAATCAATAATGATGTTTTGATTGTTATTTTCACTTTTACTCGAGTTTAAATGCTTTAAAATCATAAATTTGTACAAAAATCGATTACAGAGAAACTTCACTTACAAGTGTGACAGTAATAGCGCATGCTCAGATATATATTCTATTTACTCTTGTACTGGTACACTGCAAGGGCAGTCTTAATAAAATTATAGAACTGTTTACCCACACATTGTGGTCTATCATCACACACATGGTGTTAGAAAAAGGAAACTTAAGTTAAATATTTTGGATAGTTAAGACTCATTATTTAAATTGACTTTTGGATAATAAGCAATTCAATTCCATGTACACAACATACTAGTGTGTATGTGTCTTAAAACTCTTGTAGTTTTGCATTATGGATAATGTAAACATGAGTGACTTAACCCATGTATGGACTGAGAATCAAATGATTTACCAGGCGCTTTCAAGTGATTCAAGGTTTGTGTTTCTTTTCAATGCTCTGGAGAAAAAATCAGAAGACAGGCTAAATGCAGTAACTTGATGTTATGGACCGGGGAAAAAGGGAGACAGATATACTCAACATGGAATTTGTCTGCAGATGAAAAGAAAACCCTAAGTACTTACTGGGAGAGATTTAAAAATTAAATCCAGAATACAAAATGATGGTGAACCTTTTTTCACAGAGCTAAAACTTCTCATTAAAGTTTGTAATTACAATGTTGACTTACAAGAGGAACTGATGAGAGATCATATTGCTTTTGGCGTATCATCTTCGAAAGTTCGAAAAATGCATGGACATAGTAAGAACTCACGACATTGGTCAAGCACAACTCAAAGAATTAGATGATAGGACAGGCGCAACTCCCGTGCTATATGAGAATCATCAAGACCAGGACAGAAACCATCTCAACTTAGAAGAAATCCTGCACAGAAATACAACCAGGGACCAACGATCAAATGTGGACATTGAGGATGCACAAAATGTATGCCCTGTAAGGGGTTTACAGTGTCATGTATGCCCTGTAAGGGGTTTACAGTGTCATGCATGCCCTGTAAGGGGTTTACAGTGTCATACATGCCCTGTAAGGGGTTTACAGTGTCATGTATACCCTGTAAGGGGTTAACAGTGTCATGCATACCCTGTAATGGGTTAACAGTGTCATGCATGCCCTGTTAAGGGGTTAACAGTGTCATGCATGCCCTGTAAGGGGTTAACAGTGTCATGTATGCCATGTAATGGGTTAACAATGTCATGTATGCCATGTAAGGGGTTTACAGTGTCATGTATGCCCTGTAAGGGGTTTACAGTGTCATGTATGCCCTGTAATGGATTAACAGTGTCATGTATGCCCTGTAAGGGGTTTACAGTGTCATGTATGCCCGGCAAGGGGTTTACAGTGTCATGCATGCCCTGCAAGGGGTTTACAGTGCCATGCATGCCATACAAGGGGTTTACAGTGTCATGCATGCCCTACAAGGGGTTTACAGTGTCATGCATGCCCTACAAGGGGTTTACAGTGTCATGCATGTCCTACAAGGGGTGTACAGTGTCATGCATGCCCTACAAGGGGTTTACAGTGTCATGCATGCCCCACAAGGGGTTTACAGTGTCATGCATTCCCTACAAGGGGTTTACAGTGTCATGCATGCCCTACAAGGGTTTACAGTGTCATGCATGCCCCACAAGGGGTTTACAGTGTCATGCATGTCCTACAAGGGGTTTACAGTGTCATGCATGCCACACAAGGGGTTTACAGTGTCATGCATGCCCTACAAGGGGTTTACAGTGTCATGCATGCCATACAAGGGGTTTACAGTGTCATGCATGCCCTGCAAGGGGTTTACAGTTTCATGCATGCCCTGCAAGGGGTTTACAGTGTCATGTATGCCCTGTAATGGATTAACAGTGTCATGTATGCCCTGTAAGGGGTTTACAGTGTCATGTATGCCCGGCAAGGGGTTTACAGTGTCATGCATGCCCTGCAAGGGGTTTACAGTGCCATGCATGCCATACAAGGGGTTTACAGTGTCATGCATGCCCTACAAGGGGTTTACAGTGTCATGCATGCCCTTCAAGGGGTTTACTGTGTCATGCATGCCATACAAGGGGTGTACAGTGTCATGCATGCCCTACAAGGGGTTTACAGTGTCATGCATGCCCTGTTAGGGGTTTACAGTGTCATGCATGCCCTACAAGGGGTTTACAGTGTCATGCATGCCCTACAAGGGGTTTACAGTGTCATGCATGTCACACAAGGGGTTTACAGTGTCATGCATGTCCTACAAGGGGTTTACAGTGTCATGCATGCCACACAAGGGGTTTACAGTGTCATGCATGCCCTACAAGGGGTTTACAGTGTCATGCATGCCATACAAGGGGTTTACAGTGTCATGCATGCCCTGCAAGGGGTTTACAGTTTCATGCATGCCCTGCAAGGGGTTTACAGTGTCATGCATGCCATACAAGGGGTTTACAGTGTCATGCATGCCATACAAGGGGTTTACAGTGTCATAAGTGTTTGAAATATGGTCATTTCGCAAACGTTTGTAGATCTAAAGGAATTTATTCTGTAAACTGTGACTCTCCGAAGAATACTTATGAAAGTGATAACTTTGAGGAGGAGAATATCTATGTCAATACAGTAAATAAATTTTCATCTTCTCGTTCTGATCAAACTTTTGCAAAACTTTTAATTGGCGAATCTCAAACTGAAATTGATTGCAAGATTGACACAGGTTCACAAGTTAACAAAATTCCAAGTCATATTTTTAGGAAATTCAATGTCCCTTAACTCCCTCAACAAGTACACTGACATCATATACTGGGGAACAAATTGTCCCTTAACTCCCTCAACAAGTACACTGACATCATATACTGGGGAACGAATTGCCCATTCTTGGTACAATCAAATTACCCTGTAAATTCAAAGATAGGTTAATTAATGCCGAGTTTTATATTGTTGACAACAATACCCCACCGCTGATATGCCTCAAGTCCTCACTTGATCTAGGTTTAATTAAGATAACATACTCTGTAGAAAAACAGAGTGACACAGCATAAATAAACCAGCTGTCTTGTCTATGTACAATGATCTTTTCCAAGGTATTGTACTCCCAGGACAATGTAGTTTGTCCATGACAAGGACCACAATGGAAATAAGGGATATTTTCTCTTTTTTGTGTAATCCTTAGTACGGATGTGTGTGGCATGTTTTTTTTATATTACTCATGTGTTTTATATTATAAATGAAACATATTTGTCTTAATTACCATGTATATATGTATCTTATGCTGAAATAAATCTATCTATCTATGTTTACATTTTAAGGAAAATGCTATTCCTGCTGTATGCCCCCCACATAGAGTACCTTTTGGCCTGCAAGATAGGCATCAACAAGAACTTGATTCAATGGAGGCCAAGCAAATTATAACTAAGGTTTCAGAGCCTTCTACTTGGGTGAATTCCCTAGTTTGTGTGGAAAAGCCGTTAGGAAAATTGAGATTTTGTCTAGATCCAAAGGCATTGAATGATAATATTCGATGACCACATTATCCAATGTGTACAATCGATGACATAACAGCTAATTTGACTGATGCCAAGTACTTCAGTGTACTTGATGCGACAAAAGGCTATTGGTCTGTGTTACTTGACACACCTTCATCACATTTGACAACATTTAATACGCCTTTCGGACGGTACCGATATTTGCAACTGCCTATATGGGAATTAAGAACTTGCAAGACATATTTCAAAGGAAAGAAGATGAAGTATTCGAAGGTTTACAGGGAGTGACCTCAATTGTAGACAACATATTTGTTTATGGACGTTCCATGGCGGAACATGACATAAACCTTGCAAACATTTTGCAACATGCTAGAGAAAATGGGTTCAGGTTTAACCCAGACGAATGTATAATTGTCTGAAGAAGTACAATATTTCGGTCATGTGATTTCCTCTGACTGACTGAAAGCTGACCCAGATAAAACGGCTGCAATACTTAATATGCAAATACCCGCAATCGCGTGGAACTAGAAACAAGTCTAGATTTTTAGGATTGCTCTTTAATTATAAATACAATAATGAAAAGAACTTGTCGCCATTATATTACTGGCCAGGAGTACTTGTGTACTACCAATAACTATTGTAAAGACGTTTAAGTCTTTTTATAGATAGATACTTTTTCAGCATTCAATCGTTAATTTGGCAACATAGAAACTTTGTAATTTTATATCTGCATCAATTAGATGTACATTTGTAATTGTATTTTTTTTTATCAAAACTACTTCATTAAAACCTATTGGAGAATCTATTGGAAATGAACTCTACTGTTACACAAAAACGTTTGCAGTTCTCACTGTATGTTATTATTTCAACTGTAAAGCATTTGTTATTTCTGCTCATATCCAGCCTTGACAGGTATTATATCAACAAATCAACTTCAAATGGCAGTTTAAAACTGAAATAAAGATTAAGACAACAACTGTTGGCCAGTACTAATTACTACCATGAAGAGTTGGGCAGCCATTGTGTGGTAAATCGTGCTACCCACATGTGATTAATTTTTGACGAGAAAGCGGCATAATGACAGTGATTAGTGGACCGGTCGGGTGAAACACACGAAGAAATGCTCGTCCACGAAATACACAAAAGTAATCAAATATAATTCAGACTATATATAACTGCGACACACTTTCCTGTGATAAACTGAAGTACGTTTCTTTCATGTGCGCTTCAGCACAGGGACGTTTCGTCTAAGTCCGCCTCGATATAGATTAATGGACTTACAATATAATTTAGTTACTTACTTATTTCATGATTTATTATAATATGCTATAACATGCTCATTCATATACATAATTTTATTTACATATCTTGCACCTTACCGAGTTTCTAGG
This sequence comes from Mactromeris polynyma, assembly GCA_032209605.1. NCBI lineage: Eukaryota > Metazoa > Mollusca > Bivalvia > Venerida > Mactridae > Mactromeris > Mactromeris polynyma. The sequence continues at coordinate 25,025,162 of JASFXZ010000002.1, read as the reverse complement.
GCGAAGGTCGTAAGCACGGTGCATATCAATCTCCTTTGCAGAGTTACCGTTCCTTACACTCTGTCTTAGGGTTAGTAAATGTAATGATAGCCGATAGTGTAAGAGTGGTAGCCTGGATTACCTGCCCTTGCCATTACATTTATCTTATGTGCAGAGTACGCTGGGCACCAGCCCTGCGTTCAGTTACGGCGAACGATAGCCCGCTCACTGTTATATACCTAACAAGTATATTGACCGCCTCGTTTTTATTCTGGTTCCTCGCCTCAAAAACAGTGACGACAGGGAACCAGCCCTGTGATCATTTTGCAATTTGGTTCCCCGTGTGCAGTCATTGTGATACGGTGGGCCAGGGATACAAAACAAAACATGAGTGACTGTTAGCCGTAACTGGACGCAGTGTTGGCTCAAATATTCGCGTGCTACCTCCGAGTTGCGATAGCGAGTGGTATGAAACGTTTTTCGCTAACACACCGGTCAATAGCAAAACTAGCTCGCTGTTTCGTAACGTTTTGGAATGATAGCCTTTACTGAACGCAAGGCAGCCGTGCGTTCGGTTAAGGCTAACTCGCACGAGTTAAGAAACTGTGCACGTATTTTGCAACCGAACGCTCTGTTTGCCAAAAAGTACGCGCCCTTCGCTACTAGCTACCACAGAGATGCTCGTGCGAGTGGGCGCGCAGTGGGATTTGGGTGTCGGAGATTGGGAGGTGTTTATTTTTGTATAATTTTGCGATGAATTCTACTTGAAATAACAGGTACTGTGGTTTTAATCAATTGTTTATTGTTGCCTCAACGACTTTACGTCGTTTTCTTGTTATCTAGACTTTTCTGGTTGATGAAAATTATGTTACAAGTCTTATTTGTTTGACCAAAGACCTAAATACCATGGTATTTAGGTCTTTGGTTTGACCGTACTGATTTGATTGGGCTTTATCCTTTAATTTCCAAGATGGCGGACTTATTCTTTTTTTTACTTCCGGGTTTGGTTATTTTTTGTTTCATTTTCTCTTTTTAGGTATTGGAGGCTTAACTATGATGCGTTTGGTGTTTAGAATATATTGCTTTTAGAAGAGGATGTTTGCCGTGGCTTGTTGACTCCAAGATGGGTGAAAGAATGCGGAAATAAGTGAACAGCTGATCTATTAAAGGCATTTATAGATTTATACATCAATTTGTTGACACATGTTTGATGGTTAACAACAAATAATTTGTTAATAGAACTGATCAAATCAATAGGGATTCATAACGAGCGACTACAGCTGAGATGCGAACTAAGAAACACAAAATGTAATCAATGTTTATTTACATGTGATCGGTTCAACAACATTAAACAGAAAATCACCCCATTTAAAGCAATTAATTGATAATGAAATACAAACTGGTTATACCAGCAAACCAACGACAGTGTTTACATGAGAAACAATTTAGAATTAATTATGACGTTGGGTAACAGGGTCAGCATAACAAGGAGTTATTGATCATGTTTGCTCTTGGAACATCTTTTGAAATATCTAAGACCACCTCAATAATAAGATCACCTCAATAATAAGACCACCTCAATTATAAGACCATCTCAAAATTTAGACAATTTTCTTGTCAATTTTTACTGTTTCGCTCTTTATTAACCTCAAAATTAAGACCACCTCATTAATAAGACCAGTTTTGAAGAGTCTCTAATGTGGTCTTATTATTCATTTATTGAGGTTTTACTCTACTTAATACTAAAACAATACTATCAATAGACTGTAGTTCACAATCATATCAGTTTTAAATCTTTTGAAAAAAAAGTTTAACTACATATCCAACATCAAAAGGAATTGATACACTATATATATATTATAGTATTAGCAACCCCAGCTGGGTCAATACTACCTTCAGAAAACACCAAAACACCATGGGTGGTTGGTTAAAACTAATTATTATGCACAGTTATACTACTAATATCATGATAAAACTTATATATTTAAAAAGCTTAATTAATTATCTTTCAAATGATATAACTTTTAAAAAATATATAGAGATACCAACATTTTTTTCTGTCTGCCTAATACACACTGGTAAATGATTAAATTTCTTTTTTCAGGCACCGGTATGGACTTCACATCAAACTGACATCATTTATGTCTACCATATTTGTATGATGCAACTGAAGGCTACAACATACGTTGTCACATAATGGAAATGGTAGGCCATTTTGATAACTTAGTTTAATTCTGTTTTCCTTTGTTAGTGTTGTGGTATTGTAAAATTTAATTTCATTTAAGAGTTTCTGGAGTGGTAACTGTAACTCTATGTCTTTTAATATTGCATGACTATAATTCATGGGATGAAAGGGAGACTACTGTAAACCTAGAACTGTTTGCGACGACCATATTTCGTGTTTTCTTTTAATATACTATTTCTCATTTAAATAATGAACGTCATCTGTCATATGGGAGATTGACATAGCAGAAATGTATTGAAAATGACATCGTAATCATGTCGGAGATAGACAGGCAACATTTACTTATTTACTATTTCTGTAGTACTCGGACAGACAGGTTAATCATGTGCTGCGAGCAGGCTGTCCCAACCCTTCTCTTTCTTTTTTCATAATAATAATTTCATAATTTTATGGGGTAAAAAACTGTAGAAAAAATAAAACCATTAAAATCAATGTTTGAAAATAGATCGGATCACATGGGTTATAAATAACTATGCAATAGACATCAAAAGTGAGGGAAAAGTCCAAAAATGGCTGTCAAAGTGAATGTACTTAGTCTCTGTGGAGAGTATGACAGAGATATTTTAAATGTTAGGAATACGGGCTGTATGGGACTACTCACTCGATGAGTTAAATTTATTTATAACATAAACAATTTTCGTCCGAAAATAAAATCTACATACACAATATGGAATCAATCTGTTTATTTCAGGTATCGAAAGGTGATTTGCTTTGGATTGACATGGCTATTTATATAGAAGAAACCTCTAACTACCAAACCCTTGACTACACCTCATGCCATCAGAAACAGTGTAATGTCAGAACCCCATACAGTCAGGCCAATAGATATAGAAGAAACCTCTAACTACCAAACCCTTGACTACACCTCATGCCATCCGAGACAGTGTAAGGTCAGAACCCCATACAGTCAGGCCAATAGATATAGAAGAAACCGCTAACTACCAAACCCTTGACTACACTTCATGTCATCCGAGACAGTGTAAGGTCAGAACCCCATACAGATAGGCCGATCGATATAGAAGAAACCTCTAACTACCAAACCCTTGACTACACTTCATGTCATCCGAAACAGTGTAAGGTCAGAACCCCATACAGTCGGCCAATAGATATAGAAGAATTATATCAGACGATGAAACATTCAACTCTTCATCAGCGATGTGATTTTTTTCCTGGACAGAAACTTTCACGAGTTTGTTATAGATTTTGAATGCATTTGAAAAGTGTCTGAGATGTGAAGCACAAAGTGATGCGCTAGAGTCTTCTATTAGAGATTAGAACAGTGTTATTCAATTCAGTGGTTTATAACCAATCTTTACCGATAATGGTGGTACTATTCACAAATATTAGAACCATCTAAACAGCTGTAACAGAAATGTTTGTTCACATTGTCCTCTTATTAATAAGGCATTCCTTAAAAATGTGTCCGTTTGCAGTTGCGCAACCCAGAATCTTAAGTAAGTTGGGAGGTAGGGCTTTTTGTTTTTATTTAGCTAAGTACTGTGATGGCTACAAGACTGGGAGGATTCTTTTTCATCGATGAACCTAAAAAAATAAATTGAGTCATGGCATTTTTCATGTATCGGTCGCATTTACAACTGCAAACAAAATTTTTTTTAACGTTGGTCTAATATATCAACATTTACCAGTCACAATACAAAATACATATTTGATATATTATGTGACAATACCAACTGCCAAACTAAAAATGTTGTACACCTTATCACTTGTAAGAAATGCAACAGTGCAGTATGTGGGGCAAACTATGCAATCTGTCTCTAGACATATGCACAATCATAGATTAGTTAACTTTGTTGATCCTGCATTTTCTTCTGTTGTTGCTGTAAATTTCAGTTCAGAAAATCATAGTGTAAATGACTTCATTTAATGATTTATGCCGATTGATATTGTCAACAATGATGTAAATGGTTTTGTAAAGAGACTTACTGGATTATATACTTTTATGCTTTTTCTTAGTATGACAACTACAACTGTATATTTTTCCACCTTTTAAACTTGCAACATAACTTCACTTCCACTGTTTCTGTTTGTAAATTTTTTTGTCTTGATAAAGGCTAAGCCAAAATATTGATGCTCTGAATTAACAGAAGTGTAGCAGTTGACAAATCCATTATTACATCTGTCAAAATAAAGGATTAGCGTATAAATATACTGTTGTGTTATATTCCGGCTTGTTACTACATTTGTAGGAATGTTTATTTTCATGTCTTCAGGAATAACATAATCAAGCATTTATGTTGTAGCAGTGTTCTGATGTTTGTGCAGAATCACACTGTACTTACTGATGTTCTTCTTTGTCATTGAAACATGGACCATAAAAGGCCTTTATCCAGGCGGTGTTATATTCAGTTGTTCCTGTTCGTACAGCTTGGGAAGAATAACGGACATATCAGCACATATTTATATATTATTAACTTTATTTCTCAATCTAGACTAATTATTTTAGTATCACATAGAATATTCTACATTTTCTTAGTTTATACACGCACAATACATTGAAACAATGATCAAGATTTGGATTAGTGGATCAAACTACACAACTCGCCATGAAAAAGGCAAATGTGACTGCTAAGGTAGTTGGTTGCTAGTTTATGGTGCAAAATTAATACCTTCCTGCTGTTCCATGTCAGGAGGAAACTCATTCTCAATACCACACCAAAAGCAGCCTACCATTGAACAAAGGGTATGCCACATTATGTGTCAGTATGCACATCAAGCAGGGAGGCGTTTGCCGTACTTTCTGTTCTGTTTCCTGCTAATATGATGTTTAACCCTGCTGCTTTTGATAAGTTTCTTAATACTTCTACTGGTATGATGAATGATGCTGCAGAAGTGTACCTTAATAACAAAATAACTTTTTTTTATAATTCGATGATGAAATGTGACATCACAGTTGCCTTGCAGTTATGGCTGCTGCTGTTATGAACGAAACAAAGAGTGCATTTGGGTATTCATAAATCTGCAAGTGTATCCTTTCAAAAGGAGTTAACTAAGTTTGGTATTTTTTACCTGGGTAATGAAATATCCTCAATGTATATTTGATTAACCAAATCAATATACTACCAATAAGACAATAACAACAAGAATGAATAGAAAACTTTGGATATTTTATTGCTCATAATATAATATAACAACTTATAAAATACTTAAAAATATTTTATTACAAATAATCGTTGCATTTAAAAACATGTATACAGACAAATTACTACTAGTAATGACTGATTACTATACTAGACATGAATCTATCAATATAACAACACATGTGCAATGAATATCATGTTACAACAACCTCTCTTCAACAACAAAATCTACTTTTCCTACAGTAATAATTTCAGTGAAAATCTTTTATATGGCCTCCCCATCTCCACTCACAGCCATCCCTATCTCCCTTCATTGAAATGATTTTACAATTTGTTTTTATTTATATACAAGAATAATTCCAAAACATGTATACAATGCAGCCTCTCTTAAGCAACAACCTCTCATTAACAAAATACATTTTTCCTTTAGTAATAATTTACAATCAATTTAATCTCTTTATGTCAACAACCTCTGAACAACAGCCAAAGTGTGCATCTCCCAAACTGTGTTGCTATGGAGAGGTTGTATTACACAAACAATCACAAACTGGACATAAAACATTGTAATAGTACAGACAACAACAGTTAACAAACAGTACAAATTACAGAAAGAATAAAATGTACTTCTCATACAGTCGCCTCATTTTGTTAAACTGAAAATATATAATAAATTTTGTTGTTCTACCTAACATATGTTTACAGATGGCAGTTTACTATGTTTTGAAACAAAGTTACCCTTACAAATATTACATACATGATACATGCACTATGCATAACAATATATCAAATGGAAACGCCTTAATCAATAACTATAAACCAAACTTGTTGTTTGACTATTCCGAATGTGTGATCAATGGTTGCGAATTGAAGCCATGGCCATAACGTTGCCCCGTGACCGCATGGTATCATGCATTACTATAAAGTATATATCTTCATATATATTATTAAAATACCATTTAAGGAAAATATCAATCACTTTAGAGGGGAAGGTTTTTCAAGGAGGTTGACCAAATATTCGAATACTAAAACTGTCATTTGTTGACATCCCTCATTTTTAATAATATTAATTGTAATTTTGAGCCGTTTCGATCTTTGAGTACATGAAAAAGAAATACCAACTATAGAAGCAACATATATTCACAACAAAATAAAGTAATGAAAGAAAACTGTAGTGCTGCGTATCACGATACAATATTCCTATCATACAAAGTGATTGATATTCAATACATTTATATACGTTTTTCAAGTACGAAAAATAAAGGATAAAAGGAATTCTCTGGTGCAAACATTCACAGTGAAGTCATATCTAAAATTACCAGTCTTTGCTCACACATGAATCTTTACTTCTCTTCCCACTGTGGCCAACGTTCAATACAAAATCAGGTACAAAGCGAATTGAGAATATTAGTAAGTTATATGTACTTATGGTACTTATATATTTCTGACAAAACGTTTTAGGAAGAAAGTTTTTGCATTTTGATATTTGTCTAATATGGAAAAGTTGGATATGACACACTGATTAAACCTCAAATAGCGGTATCTGATAAATATCGAGTTCCGGTATGCAGCCCTAGAATACAGTAGGATAAAAGTATAAACATGCTCTGTCGCAGAACAATGGGCTAAACATTAAGTTGCAAATACGCATTAGGCTGCATTTAAGAAAGTCATTGTTTGCTGCCTCCCCAGCCTACTGCATGAGGTTGGATTGGAAAGCATTTATTTTCTATATATCCAGCACCTGGTGTAATTAATTGAAAATAATTTATCTAGATCAAGATTTTTCTCTCGAAGGCCTAAAATTTACTTGATGGCAACATTTTCGGCAGGTTGGAGGGGAGACAGCAAATACATTTAATTTGGACATAATGTTAAATCTTCATGACTTTAGGAGTCAGGTCAAACCAATACATAATATGTGCATGTTGTGGTAAGTTAATAAACATACGCTAACAGTAATAACACAATGTAAAACAAAAACTAGCACAAATGAGTTTTATCATTTCTATCACCACAATGTGTGAATGGTTTCAACAATTTTCTCTGCATCCGCTTCGATCAAATACTCATGTTGATGTCATGAGAAATGCTTCAATAGAACTGATGTGTTAATGTCACAAGAATGTTCCTGCAGGTTTGCATTTTTAGAATGCTCCTACATAGATCTCAATGCATAAATGTCACAAGAATGTTTAGAAATGTTTCTTCAGGTTGGCAGACGATAATGCTCCAATAGTTCATGTCAAATTTCACAACTTTTGGCAGATTTCGAGTAAGTTTGTCTAATCTAATGTTCCCTGTACAAAGACTTGAAGTTTCTGAGACATCGGCTGAATGAGACTACTACACATTATCACAAACACACACATATCTATACCAAACGTTCAAGGAGAATTTACAGATTGACTTCACAACTACTTGGAGAAGCTGTGGTTCTCCAACACGCAAGCTCAGTCTATCATCACCTCCACAATTCGTCTGTTGTTCAGTGTCCTGAAATTATAATAATCATTTATTATATTTATTGAAATAACGTTTAATTAGTAACAGCTCATCAAGTAAAATGCATAAATAGGTAATAAATACCAGGGAAAAAATTGAGATAGACAAACTAAGGACTAGGCCAATATACAACTCATAATAATGTCATCAGACAAGTGTTGTAGTGGTTAGCATAACGGACCGGCATTCCGTAGACCTGGGTTCGATTCCCGGTAGCGCCATTGACCGATTTTTGGTGTTTCTCAAACATGACTTTATTTCATCAGCTACAATATTTAGATTTTAGTTTTGCTAAAAATTGTAACATCTCAATAAATTAAACAACGAAAATAGACAATAAACATATTCTTCAACACTGAAAATTGGATGTTCAATAAATTAGCTAACAGGGTATAAAATATGATGTCACAATATATGATCTACCATGTATCTGTTGGCAACTCAACAAAGGTCATCTCCCTCTCTCGAAAGTCCACTCCATCTCGACATCTTTGCAATGTTCTTCACCATCATTGTCAGCACACTCTTCACCATCAAGCTTTTTGTGAAACTATACCAAATTTTCAGATCAGCAATATTCGATGTTGCATACAATATGACTGAAAGACAAACGTGTACTTTACAGAAAAACTGATTGGGAAACAAGGGGCAACCACAGCATTCCAAACATATTCATTGAAAATCGTTTAATATAGAATACAGTAAAACTTCACTTAAAGACCACCTCAATAATAAGGTCACCTCAAAATTAAGAACACAGTTTTCAGGTCCATTTTCACTGTTTCGCTCATTATTCAGCATCAATATTAAGACCTGTTTTCAAGGGTCCCATTAGGATGGTCTCATCATTGAAGTTTACTGTTAATGCAAATAATTCATTCTACCAGATATTTAAGATGTGCATAACATGCATATTACATATTAAGGGTATTTAAATAAGAAAATTGTACTCAACTTTTCTTGAAGGTCCTCTTCATCTTGACATCTTCGCCAACGGCAGCCTGCAAGAAGAAAATTGAACAAACGAATTAGCATAACATGCAAATTACAGTCATATTAAGGGTATTTAAATAAGAAAATTGTACTCAACTTTTCTTGAAGGTCCTCTTCATCTTGACATCTTCGCCAACGGCAGCCTGCAAGAAGAAATAGAACAAACGAATTAGCATAACATGCATATTACAGTCATATTAAGGGTATTTAAATAAGAAAATTGTACTCAACTTTTCTTGAAGGTCCTCTTCATCTTGACATCTTCGCCAACGGCAGCCTGCAAGAAGAAAATTGAACAAACGAATTAGCATAACATGCATATTACAGTCATATTAAGGGTATTTAAATAAGAAAATTGTACTCAACTTTTCTCCAAGGTCCTCTTCATCTTGACATCTTCGCCAACATCAGCCTGCAAGAAGAAAATTGAACAAACGAATTAGCATAACATGCATATTACAGTCATATTAAGGGTATTTAAATAAGAAAATTGTACTCAACTTTTCTCCAAGGTCCTCTTCATCTTGACATCTTCGCCAACGGCAGCCTGCAAGAAGAAAATTGAACAAACGAATTAGCATAACATGCATATTACAGTCATATTAAGGGTATTTAAATAAGAAAATTGTACTCAACTTTTCTCCAAGGTCCTCTTCGTCTTGACATCTTCGCCAACGGCAGCCTGCAAGAAGAAAATTGAACAAACGAATTAGCATAACATGCATATTACAGTCATTTTAAGGGTATTTAAATAAGAAAATTGTACTCAACTTTTCTCCAAGGTCCTCTTCATCTTGACATCTTCGCCAACGGCAGCCTGCAAGAAGAAAATTGAACAAACGAATTAGCATAACATGCATATTACAGTCATATTAAGGGTATTTAAATAAGAAAATTGTACTCAACTTTTCTCCAAGGTCCTCTTCATCTTGACATCTTCGCCAACGGCAGCCTGCAAGAAAAAAATTGAACAAACGAATTAGCATAACATGCATATTACAGTCATATTAAGGGTATTTAAATAAGAAAATTGTACTCAACTTTTCTCCAAGGTCCTCTTCATCTTGACATCTTCGCCAACGGCAGCCTGCAAGAAGAAAATTGAACAAACGAATTATCATAACATGCATATTACAGTCATATTAAGGGTATTTAAATAAGAAAATTGTACTCAACTTTTCTCCAAGGTCCTCTTCATCTTGACATCTTCGCCAACGGCAGCCTGCAAGAAGAAAATTGAACAAACGAATTAGCATAACATGCATATTACAGTCATATTAAGGGTATTTAAATAAGAAAATTGTACTCAACTTTTCTCCAAGGTCCTCTTCATCTTGACATCTTCGCCAACGGCAGCCTGCAAGAAGAAAATTGAACAAACGAATTAGCATAACATGCATATTACAGTCATATTAAGGGTATTTAAATAAGAAAATTGTACTCAACTTTTCTCCAAGGTCCTCTTCATCTTGACATCTTCGCCAACGGCAGCCTGCAAGAAGAAAATTGAACAAACGAATTAGCATAACATGCATATTACAGTCATATTAAGGGTATTTAAATAAGAAAATTGTACTCAACTTTTCTCCAAGGTCCTCTTCATCTTGACATCTTCGCCAACGGCAGCCTGCAAGAAGAAAATTGAACAAACGAATTAGCATAACATGCATATTACAGTCATATTAAGGGTATTTAAATAAGAAAATTGTACTCAACTTTTCTCCAAGGTCCTCTTCATCTTGACATCTTCGCCAACGGCAGCCTGCAAGAAGAAAATTGAACAAACGAATTAGCATAACATGCATATTACAGTCATATTAAGGGTATTTAAATAAGAAAATTGTACTCAACTTTTCTCCAAGGTCCTCTTCATCTTGACATCTTCGCCAACGGCAGCCTGCAAGAAGAAAATTGAACAAACGAATTAGCATAACATGCATATTACAGTCATATTAAGGGTATTTAAATAAGAAAATTGTACTCAACTTTTCTCCAAGGTCCTCTTCATCTTGACATCTTCGCCAACGGCAGCCTGCAAGAAGAAAATTGAACAAACGAATTAGCATAACATGCATATTACAGTCATATTAAGGGTATTTAAATAAGAAAATTGTACTCAACTTTTCTCCAAGGTCCTCTTCATCTTGACATCTTCGCCAACAGCAGCCTCCAAGAAAAAAATTGAACAAACGAATTAGCATAACATGCATATTACAGTCATATTAAGGGTATTTAAATAAGAAAATTGTACTCAACTTTTCTCCAAGGTCCTCTTCATCTTGACATCTTCGCCAACAGCAGCCTGCAAGAAAAAAAATGAACAAACGAATTAGCATAACATGCATATTACAGTCATATTAAGGGTATTTAAATAAGAAAATTGTACTCAACTTTTCTCCAAGGTCCTCTTCATCTTGACATCTTCGCCAACGGCAGCCTGCAAGAAGAAAATTGAACAAACGAATTAGCATAACATGCATATTACAGTCATATTAAGGGTATTTAAATAAGAAAATTGTACTCAACTTTTCTCCAAGGTCCTCTTCATCTTGACATCTTCGCCAACGGCAGCCTGCAAGAAGAAAATTGAACAAACGAATTAGCATAACATGCATATTACAGTCATATTAAGGGTATTTAAATAAGAAAATTGTACTCAACTTTTCTCCAAGGTTCTCTTCATCTTGACATCTTCGCCAACGGCAGCCTGCAAGAAGAAAATTGAACAAACGAATTAGCATAACATGCATATTACAGTCATATTAAGGGTATTTAAATAAGAAAAATGTACTCAACTTTTCTCCAAGGTCCTCTTCATCTTGACATCTTCGCCAACGGCAGCCTGCAAGAAGAAAATTGAACAAACGAATTAGCATAACATGCATATTACAGTCATATTAAGGGTATTTAAATAAGAAAATTGTACTCAACTTTTCTCCAAGATCCTCTTCATCTTGACATCTTCGCCAACGGCAGCCTGCAAGAAGAAAATTGAACAAACGAATTAGCATAACATGCATATTACAGTCATATTAAGGGTATTTAAATAAGAAAATTGTACTCAACTTTTCTCCAAGGTCCTCTTCATCTTGACATCTTCACCAAGTTCTTCGCCATCATGCCAACTCCAGCCTGCGAGGAGAAAAAAGAACGAACGAATTAGTATAACATACATACTACATAGATAAATGCCCATACAAAAGAAAGAAACAGGATTAGACATATCAAACACATGGAACACACATAACACATGGAACACATAAAAACACAAAATCATTAAACGAATATCAAAAAATACAATAAAGCGATTGCGAGCGGTCTATACGCATTCACTGATACAACGTTCTCCATCACCGAGATGAAGGCAGCTACAGAAGAAAGAAACAGGATTAGACATATCAAACACATGCAACACACATAACACATGACACACATGAAACACAAAATCAATGAACTAATATAAGGAAATCCAATAACACGATTGCGAGCGAACTATACGCATGTACCGATATGACGTTCTCCATCACCGAGATGAAGGCGGCTACAGAAGAAAGAAACAGGATTAGACATATCAAACACATGCAACACACATAACACATGAAACACATGAAACACAAAATCAATGAACTAATATAAGAAAATCCAATGACACGAGTGCGTGCGGACTATACGCATGTACCGATATGACGTTCTCCATCTGCGAGATGAAGGCGGCTACAGAAGAAAGAAGCAGGATTAGACATATCAAACACATGGAACACACATAACACATGAAACACATGGAACACAAAATCAATGAACTAATATAAGAAAATCTGATAACGGGATCGCGAGCGGTCTATACGCATGTACCGATATGACGTTCTCCATCACCGAGATGAAGGCGCTTCAAGAGAAAGAAACAGGATTAGACATATCAAACACATTGAACACACATAACACATGACACACATGAAACACAAAATCAATGAACTAATATAAGGAAATCCAATAACACGATTGCGAGCGAACTATACGCATGTACCGATATGACGTTCTCCATCACCGAGATGAAGGCGGCTTTATAAGAAAGAAACCGTATTAGACATATTAAACACATGAAACACAAAAAATACAATTTGCACAGGACGCAAGGGTCACAACTCCCTATCAGAACTAACTGCCTTAGCGCCATTATTTTACATCAATTCTAAAAATTTATTTTATCTTTAAATGAATTTAATTAAGACCAAGAAGGCCAATCGGGAGACCGTCCCTGAACAATGGCAGATTGAGACTTTTTAGACCATGTGTCAACAATAAACAGAAACTTATATGATTCTAATATACCATCGACGAAAGTAATTATTACAAAGTTAAAATTGATTTTTTTAGACATTAAATCATAAATTTAAAACTTATTCTTTAAAAGCAGAATTAGTTGAATGGAAATTTAAAATAAACACTCTCAGCTAATATCACCATTACTGAAACTTAAATTAATTAACAAAGTTTGAATAAAAGTAAAAGGAGTTAAGCCTAAATGGAAACTTAAATGAAACCTTAGCCTCTGGTGTACTGTCAATAGAAACCACGAAAAATCTTTGAAGTATATTGTTTCCGTGGTTCGCAAGTGAACAATGTTTGGTAGAAAATACAGGTAACCATGACACAAGAGGCAGTACATTATACAACATCACCATGCATCCTGAAATAGATTTATATTACATATATAAATCTATTTCAGGATGCATGGTGATGTTGTATAAATTTTTTTAATGTACACATGCGCTACATCTATGACCCGGGTTCAATTTTCCGGTAGTGCCATTGACCGATTTTTCGTGTTCCACAAACATGACTTTATTAAACACAAATGGATGAGGAAGTCCGTGGCATGACTAGCTCAGTTAATTGTGAGTGGAAAATAGAAATGAACACAGATATTCAATGACCATACATGTATTGTATAATATCCTGATGATGATATTCATAAACATATATGATGATGTAGATATAAAGCTATCAAGACCTATAACTCAAATTTGCTATTTCTTTCATGATTGTGTTTACCTAAATTTTGATAATAGGGGTGTTGTATACAACCTATTTACAGCGAGTTAAAATGACAACACATGATTTAGACAAGCTTCCCACCCTATACCCAATATAATGGATAAATGGATAAATTGATAATGAAAGCCTTATCGAAATGGGTTTATAAATATACGATGTATGGCAAGATGGGAATACATAAACAAAAATACAGTCCTGAAATACATAATTACACATACTTACATTAGGAACAAATAACAATGAAAGAATGAACCAGTAAAAACATAACAATTACACATAGAACCTACCAATTGAGGATCCAACTGTACACAACGGTCACTCACACAGCTATCACTCTCATGTAGTGGTTACTGGTATACATAGTTCCTACATCTACAATATTTACCTCCCTTGTTCTCAACTGTCGGCCATTAAACTGATAAGCCCTTATAGGAGTAATTTCCAAATATGTGATAATTGAGAAAATACCAACAGAATTTGCATGTGACAACCACGTTTTCTTCAACTTACTGAGCCAAATGCCCACATGAGCATAATGAAGAAGTTTTTTTTTATATATTGGATTAGTTTATCATCATTTACATTATATTCCCTATAAACTATATGGAAATTTGCCTATCAAAATGGCCGACAATTCAGAACAAGGGAGGTAAATATTGTTGCTGTAGGAACTATGCATTACTGCAATATTAATTAACAGGTGCATAGAGTAATGATATGGTGATTACTTTGAGTTTCTACAAAGATATAAACATGCTGCCATTTAGAATGTCAAACACCATGCACAGCACATTGGTGTGCGTTCATTATAAACTATAATCAACTAGCAATGCACGACTCAATTACAACCCGACCACAGAAAGTATTGCAACAATACGTAAGTGATATGGACCTTCCAAAACTCTAAACAAAGTATTTAGAATAAAAGCGTACAGTATAATTTTTTTTAGAAAACTTGTAAGACAAACAGCCCTGTGTTCAGTAAAGGTATTTGAGGCTATCATTTTGTAACGTTTTCTCCATTGGCAGGCAATGTGATCCAGTGGAAATATGACCCTGTTACATATAAATGATCATTTTGACATTTAAAATTTAGCCTAAGTAGAAGATTTAATTCCGGCTTAAAATATAAGTGTTGACTGGTGTAATTAATAAAATGATGACCGGTCATCATCAATAGGCGCTACATTCTCCATATTTTTTCATATTTGGCAAGTAAATATAACATACTGCTTTTCTGAAAAACTGATTGAAAATGATCTTGCCACTGTGATACAGAAACTTGTGGTCGGGTATATGGTGTGTTTTGGGAAGCAAACAATCTATGAAAAAACAACTACAACTTTCAAAGAGAGAAATAAAAATACACTAACTGCAAATTCATCATCTGTTACACAACAAACAATCCATAATTGAATTATTAGAATATCCTAAATTCCAATCACAAATTGTCCAAGTGTCCAAGTCCTGCTTGTCACCAACAACTAAGGGTTTCCCACCAAACTTTTCCCACCAAAATTTAAACAAATCTGACAGGAGAAACCAATTCTATCAACCAATGAATGAGCCAGTAACAAATATGAGTGAACATTTTTTTTAGCCAGCAGGCCAACACAAAAACATGCTGAAATTTATCACTCAATACACTGACCTGCAACAGTTTTAGTTCAATTTAGCACTGTGAGCACAGAAGGCCTGGGGCTGCCGATAGCTGGACTGTGGATTTGTTTACTTAGTATAGATCTAGTGACTTGTTTGAATACAAATTAAAATTTAATCACATTATCTATTGTACTTCCATATTATATCAGTAGTAAGGTTTTACTATTAGTTATCATAAGTTGGTGTATCTTGTGAATCATTGACTTTTTGTTATAACAACATTATAATAACACTCACAAACTATTACAGTATTTTATGCAATCAATGATTTCAACAATAAACATTGACTAGAAAGTTTGTAATTTGAAGAATTAAAAATTATTTATATGGGATGTTGAATAACAAGATAATCTCAGACAAGATCCAGCAACTTGGCCACCCTTGGGTCAACATCATTAATCCAGCACATGTATATCACATCTTTAAAAATTGACTGGCAGAATTAATCTAAGGCCCATCTTCAAAAAACGACTTTATTTCAATATTACTATATTATATACAGCTGGTGAACTTAAGTGCTGTGTCAGGCAGATGTAAAAATTTGCCCAGTACTTCGTCCAAAGTGTAGTTAGCCATAATCAACTTTATATAAGTTAAATTTACACGAAAATGACGTTAGGTCGCTGTGGTGTAGTGGTTAGCATAACGGACTGGCAATATGAGACCCAGGTTCGAATCCATGTAGCGTCATTGACTGATTTTTTCGTGTTCCTCATGATCAAAACATGACTTTATTTCAATATTTAAAACCTACACTTCACTCATACATCACTCACCTAAGTGACACTCATGTATTACTGAGCTGGAGTGATGGGCAAGTAAGTGTTGGTCAAGTAAAGATTTGGAATTCACAAGCCTCATATACTCCACTCACTGGAGTAGCTAATGGTCAATGTAGACAGTTTTTATGGTCTAATGACTAAAATAATAACTCTTAAGTAATTCAACAAGTAGTGTGTTTATAAATGAATGTACTGAAGAAATCAGACTAGTTTTGATGATAATGTGTTTGTTCTGTGGTTAAGGTGGTGAAGTCACCAAGTTTATCAATATACACATTTATGGATTAATTCTATACACAGTATTAGTAAAGTTGTACATGTAGAATGACTTTTGATGATATTATACATTCCGGTAAATGCACACAAAATTCTGTTAAGTATTTTTTAATATCAAAAGTATTTTAAGGCATGTCTGAACGACATTACCTGGATAAAAGTATAAGCAAATCACAAATTGATCTACGAACCACAATGGAAACAATATATCTTAAACACTTAATAATTTCTGCAAATGAATTTTACAAATTACTTAATTCAATATGTATTTTAAATAAAAATCACTTGGCATAAGATTTATCACTAATAAAAACTTAATCAACTCTGAAATAGCATGTCGATAACTGATACATATTTAGTGTCATTATACTGTAACGATAAGGCCAACATTAAAAAAGTCTTAGTTTGCCCTTTACTGACCCTAAGATTTTATAGGTGGGTAGGTAGGTAGGAAAAATATTTTATTTTATTGTGGAAATTATAATAGAACACATAGTTGTATGGCAAAATTGAAGTCTATTAACCTATTTTGTTTTTTCTTCGCGACACTGGATCTTTTAATTACTAATGTCCGATTGTTGTGAATTTACAAATTAACAAAAAGTGCAATTTTTTAGCTTCCAGTCAGTTTATGTTTTACATATCTCCACAATAAGAAGAAAGCATGTTTCTAGTCACACACTGAATACATTATAGTGTGCATACAATAAGCCTTCGTTTTTAGCCATGTATCAACCAAATGCTAGAAACTCTCAAAGTAAATTATAAATCTTTACTCCATTTATCATCTGACATATTATGACCTGTTTACCTTCGATAACCTAATATGAGAAACCTAAGCTTTACATGCTAATGTAAATAGGGAAAACTAGGAAAAACCAGGAAAACTAGGAAAAACCAGGAAAACTAGGAACAAAGGAAAGCCTGGAGTAAGGTACCCTCGATCTTCCCTGTTTAGGTACAATTTAGGTACATATAAGATGCAGATTATTAAACACAGGCAGTGTTTTTAAGAATGTGATATATTCATACTCAAATACAGTCCAACCTGTTTTAAGAGACCTTCATTGGGAATCAGCCGATAAGGTCACATATGACAGGGAGTCTCTTAATACAGGTTAATACAGTCAGTGACTTACGACCTCTTCCAAATACAATGTCATTGTAATATATAGCTTGTAAGATGATTCACTGAAGCACTGTTATTTTATTTCTTGTTTATTTTATTCTTGCTATTAAAGTTTAAACAAAAACGTGAATAGTCGTACGATGTCGTCGGCAATTTTAATTTTTACGAGATGGCATTTTCAGCGATATTAGATCTGTTAAGTTCCTGTAGAAAAGCCGCCATGGGCTCAAGAATTTTCGTTTATTAATGAACCGTAAACTTATTTCAATCATAAGTCACCTTTCAAAGTCTAAAGAACAGTTTGCAACTTTTTCTACTGTCAATCGTTATTTCGGCATATCAAACACTGCAAACATCGAACCAATTTAGTTCTCTGGAATGTTATTATTATGCGTTTCACATGTCCATCACAAGGGTCGGGTACGCGGGACGTGATCTGATTGGGTAGAATTGGTTTTAATGACAAGCGACAAGCTCCGCCTCCGATTGTTTTTGGCAAGTGTGTGAATAATCATGTCATTATACACGCGAGTTATACAGACATTGAGAACCGGTCTCAGCCGCTTTTAACCGCATTTGGCACATGATCTAAATACGACATGATTTGTTTGTTTATTAAAGTTTCACACACTTCTATTGTCTTCAGACATGACAATTGGCAATAAATTGACCGTTTCAAAGTCGCTAAAAACAGTCTACGGGTGCGTTTGGGCGACGCTTTTCATGGTCGCTAGTCGCGTCAGACAGGGAGTCGTTTAATTCAGTGTTATTATAGAGGAAAACTCGTCGGGGGCAAGATTTATAGTCGCATATGACAGGGAGTCGCTTAATTCAGTGAGTCACAAGTGCAGGTTAGACTGTATACTGCGAAGGGTCCGTAATAACAATAAATGTGCCATCAATTACCCATCTACCTACCCACCTAAATTTCGCTGGGTAAGGTAATGCCAAACAAAACACTTTTTTATTGATTGCCCCATTGAAATTTCATCAAAACTGATGTATTTTTCTGTTTTGCCAAACTGCCTTTTAACAACCCATATTTCAATAAAATGCAAGTTCTGTATACATGTATATTATAATGTTAAAATATATTTGAAAGAATTAATACCACTCCTTACAAATGATTGACCGACTGATTGACCTAGTCTGATTGATTGATCGATCAATTGCTTGACCAAACAACTGATTGATTACTGATCAACCAATTGATTGATTTTATTTGATTGATTTACTAACTGATCCATTTGCTTATATATAAATATCAGATCCCATGGAGGGTGATAGCAATACAATGTTAACCTGAGAAATCTAATGTCAAGCGAGGCATTAACTTTTCAAGGGTTACCATTATATGCTATCACCCTCCATTGGTTCTGATAACAAATATTTTGATATTAGATATAAAACAATAAAGTCAATGTGAAACAGAAACAAACAATTTATTGTAATACTGAAAAATCAATTTAGTAAAGAGCTAAACATTTCGCTTTACCGTTCCTGGGACCAATATAATTATATGCCCCTTAAGTGGCCCCATGGCTCCCAACTTTAAAATTTCACACTCCTGGCTCAATCTGATCCCTGACAGCTATGAAGTGGAAAGCATACCTTGATTGGAATGTTGCATTTTGCGGATAAATCTTCGTAAACCATACAGACTTTATCGAAAATGGCCCAATAACTAATTTATCGTGTGCATTGACCATGGAAATATGCAATTTTGACAGGTCAATAAATCTATACAATATAACATGTATAACATTATTTGATATTGGATGATTGGTGTTGAACAGATCTCATTAGATTGCAACCTGACTTCAGTTATTTATACTGGTGGAATACATTTCCAACTGGTGTACCACATTGAGACAAGTTATGTAGTTATACTTTGCATTTGTTTTCAGATGCTGAAGTTAATATTTATCTTTCATACACTTGACTGGCCAATTTTGTTTTATAATAAAAATAATAATCATACATTCTTTATTTTAATAAAGTTTTTGTAGCGTAAAATTTGGGCATCCGAATTTTCTGAATTTCATAAAAATGTTATTGTTGTACATCTATGAAAAACTGCCTATGTAAAGTAAATACTTTTAAATCAAGTGAAGAAGAAAATGGAAATCCAAAATTACCAAATGAAAGCAGAAATCCCTTATTAATGCCCCCACCCTAATTATCGCCCCCCCCCCTGCCCTTGTTTGAAAATGTTTTTTTCTGAGTAACGAGAAAATAAAGAAAACAAGTTTTAAATCCCATTCTCTTCCTAAGTATGTAACACGAAACACTCCAGTTTATCACTAGTGGATAGCACAAACACATTAATAACTATGGTATTGTATATTCATGAACACGTCATTTTTCAGTGAAAACTGCATTAACACATTTATTAACACAATTTGTACAAATGTATAGTAATCCACAGATTAACTAATGTCCGGGACCAGCGTAAGAACTATTCTAGCCACAGTCTTCCAACGCTTTCAGCGCTTTGATTAATGTTAATTACGGCTGTAACGGACAGAGGGAGTGAAAGCAATGTGTAGAGCCAGTTTAATAACCAGTTTTTGCGACCTGGACAATTATCAAATTTCGAGTTAGATACGAAGATAATTATCTATATTTTGTCGACAAAGAGAACATTTTCTAGAATTTCGACGATTTCTTATAAGGAAAACATTGTAAGAAGGTTATTTTAAGCTTTTAAATGCCATAGTCGAATCTTCATCAAGACAAAAATCAAAAACGTTCGGACCATAGTTTTGTTTATGCTTTTACCATAAATTGATATTTCATCACTTCCTCACACATGATTAAAAATGGCAGACAGTCAGGTGTATATTTAGAAGCGGTCTTGATAAATTTGAATTTTCACAGATTTCTACTATATTTTCGGAATTATTTTGAGTAAGAGTGTGAACAATAATTTGTAATGGATCTAGACAATCAAAGTTTGAGTCAAATACTCAATATGTCCCAGAAAATGGAAAATAATGACATGTTTTCAAAGGCGGGAAACTCACAATGGAGAAGAACTGTGGACGATAAACAAATAGGTGAAAATTTCAAAAGGAAAAGAAAAGGAACCGATGTTGAATTAGAACAGTTTCAGAGTATGGATTTGAATGAGAAATTGAATGTTTTATTTTCAAAAATTGATGCGTTTGAAAAATCGCAGATAAATGTTGATGCTGTTCAAGAATTAAACTATCCAGGTGGTGAGTGACAGAGTTGATGAACATGATGAAATAATTAACTCTCTTGCCTACAAATTTATTGATCTGGAGATGAGGGATAAGAGTAGAAATTTGCTGGCTTATGGATACAAAGAAACGAAAGATGTTTCTGATGATCTGAATGATTTCTTATATGACGTTACCTTAATCTTGATCCGTGGGATTTCAACATTGAAAAAGCTGAGCGCCTAGGACGCCTTCATTACCAGGATAGAACCAATCGAAAAAGAATACTCTTAACTTTTTTTACTTACTTTTTACTTTTAGACATAGACATGAAGTAGACACTAGCTGTTATGAACACAGCAAAATATATAGCTAGAACATCTTATGCAATAGACAGAGACTATCCGTTAGAAATCAGAAACGCTAGGAAAAAACTGTGACCCATATACAAAGAATACAGAAATAAACAGCTAAATAGGGTACAATTGAAATATCCAGCTTGTTTGATTGTCAACGAACGTGTGATGCATGATGAGTTCCCCGACTGGGAGCGATTAGTACGGTCATCCTGGACTAATAAGAGAACCATTAGACCAAGTGATGATAAGGCTACTAGTCAAGCCAACATGCTACCCAGGTCCAAGTCAGCAAATGATCACAATCGTTTAAAACGACAGCAACATTATCCGGACTGGAGAAGAGATGTCAACATGTCCCACAATATGACACTGTGTAACATCAAAAGTGATACACATAACATTCCAACTCAATCCGAAAACTGTGTTCGCCAATCAATACCTACACGTGATAATTGCTGTGTTAATCCTATTGAACTATTGCAAAATACACAATCTCAATATTATTAAAACATGTGAGTGTACACAAAAATATTGATCCTGAGCAGAACGCACTCAACAATTCCATGTACATGTACTTCCAGTGTTGACATTCCTACACCACGTGGACGACCACGATAAAAAAAAAAGTAAAACAAAAACGAGGCAGGTCAACTAGTGCACGCGTCCAGAGGTCCACTAGCGCACGTGTCCAGAGGTCCACTAGCGCACGTGTCCAGAGGTCCACTAGCGCACGTGTCCAGAGGTCCACTAGCGCACGTGTCCAGAGGTCCACTAGCGCACGTGTCCAGAGGTCCACTAGCGCACTCTGGACTAGCGCACGTGTCCAGAGGTCCACTAGCGCACGTGTCCAGAGGTCCACTAGCGCACGTGTCCAGAGGTCCACCAAATCTTTAATCCGGAAGAACACAGCCAATAGAAAGCAGTTGACATCACCCACCAAGAAGAGACAAACCAATGAAAATGCAGTATTTCCAAATCTGCCTTCATCACGGGTCACTGAATAGGAGTACGGTAGTGCGACAAATAATGAACATACAGTCAAATTTGCACTGTTAAATGTGCAAGGTATAAAAAGTAAAAGAATCAAAAAGCTACAGAATACTCTGGGGGGATTATTATATATGTGAAAAATAAATTAGTTGATCAGAACTCTCATACTAAAACATGATGATTCTCATATATGGATACGAATCGATGGCAAACATTTCAATCTAAATACGAACTTGTTTCTTTGTTTATGTCATATTATTCCAGCATCCTCTAGCAGAAATATTGTTACTGATAATAACATGTATGACAAATTAATGCTTGATATTCTTAACATACAGGAAAGCTATGGGGGTCAAGACAAGTGTTCATTTATGTTATTGGGGGATCTAAATTCCAGGATAGGTGATTTGCCAGATTTTGTTGTGAACGATAGAGAATCATTAATGCATTGTAATATATTACCCGATGATTCAACTAGAGCTACTAGTTTTTATAAAACATTTTGTAGTTTTCAATTTCAACCATATTTAAAGCTTCTAAATATCAAATCATATAGAAGTGCATTTGCTAAACTAAGAGTATCCTCTCACAGATTAAACATCGAAACTGGCCGTTGGAGTAGAACACCGCGAGAACTTAGACACTGTCCTGCATGTAACAAGTTAGAAGATGAATTTCACTTTCTTTATGAATGTACACTATACAAGTCTAGCAGACATATTTACATCAAACCTTACTATCGTGTGAAGCCAAATATGTTTAAAACCATTGAACTTTTAACCACTAACAATTGTCAAGTGCTTCGCAATCTTGCTGTTTATGTCGAGAAAAGTTTTGATGTCAGGAAAGAATATGTTTTAATTAATTAATGTAGTAAAATATGTTAAGTAGAATGTTTTTAGTTGCGAATATCGTGAACAAAATCATTTGAATTTCACTATTGTTGCCATTGTGAATTATAACCCTGCTTATGTCCTTGTTTTTCGTTTCGATAAGGATTATAGCGTTAAGGTTGATTTTTAAATATGGTACTCCAATATTTATTATATATAATATTGAGAACAAATTCAATATTATTGTATTATGCAATTGTACAAAGTTACTTAGCTTTCGTCCTCATATATTGTTCCTACATGTATAAGGATACAGCATTCGAGTTAATGCATAAACTATGACTATTAATAGATAGAATGTGTTATAACTGAAATAATATAGAACTTGCATTTTAGCATATACTAAACAAGCATGTGCATTTATAGCATAAAGCTAATTTCAACACGGAGTATCGATATCTGTACTTTGCAAGGGGTCCATTAAAAGAATTAATGTGCCATTTTAACTTATTCCAGTCTATCAATATATTATGTATACCAGTGTATGTCATACTGAACAGCACTCTTTCCAGCATTTACTAAGAAGTAAGATACAATGAAATCACACACCATTTGCTCAGGCCTTAATTAAAAAAAATGTTTGTTTGCCATAACCCTACTTACTCATGAAAATGTCCTTTGCTCAATGAATATTTTAGGGGTCTAAGTGAGAAAATGTTTTATATAATATCTAACAATTCGCTAACATCAAGTGAAACTGTAAAACATTCCTCAAAAAAATGTCATTGATAAATATGTTTAATCATGTCATCACATAAACAAGTCTCTGACATCATTTAGTATATATGCTTTCTGTGAGTCTGTTCCATCTATCTATCAAGTGTGCAGAATCTAGTTCATTTTGATTGATATAGGACTGACCTCCTCAAACAAAGATAAATACAATTGTTACAAGTACCTGTGTGTGCTGATGACGGGTTATGACGTCCGAATGTGTCGGCCCAGTGCTTTTTCGCCCTCTTTATTCAATAGTAAAAGTTCAAGTTTAGCACTGGAATTTAGAAATCCACAACATAGGCCCAGCTATATGCACTCTCTAGTTTTCAAACACAACACTATCCCAGTAAATCCACACCAAGAATACACCAACATCAACTAGAAACTTTTCTGCTTTCATCCAATGTATATATAGTCACTGTCCAAATTTTCAATACACAACTGTCAACATTTCTGAACCGGTGCAATTTGTTAAATCCTTCCATGCAAAAATGTAGTCCTGCAAAACAAAGAGAAATCACTGTTTTAGTGATCAGAAATGACACATAAGTTACACAGTAACAATAAAGACAGCTGACATCGGATCAGTACAACCAGAGACAGTGCTAAATCTGGGACTTCAACATTTCTATGAACTATATATACTTCCTAGGCTACAACGACACGGAAGTACTTGCTCACCAGACCGACACCTGAAACATATTGTTTAAGATGGAATCAACTTAAGCCCCAGTCACACTGTGAAGTCATAGGACTCCTCCGTTTAGACAGTTTTCAAGTAGTTGTAGGACTAGCCACGACAAAAGTAGTGTTGGGAGAGAGTCTTGCGTTGGTCCGCAGCGATGACACAAGACCTGAGAAAAGATCGCCATACAAAATTCTAAGAAGCCAGTCTGTCGTGCATTGACGTACGTCATGGTGTGTTAGATACGACGACCCATGTCAATGCACGATGACATATGTAGTCTTGTCTATCAACACAGACTTTATAAAATTAAGTGTGCTGCAGGCTTTCCATTTCATAGGTACAACTTCAGTGTGAACATAATGGCTCACGTTCCATCAAAAAGACTAGGCTCAGTCCTAGTGGCATTAGAATTGCTACAGCAGAAGCAGGTTGAAGACAGCCATTCTAGCCCTGATTAAATGTTGTTTAATAAGATGAAGGAGGCGCTGGTTGGTCCGGCCATGGATGCAGCGAAAAATTGTTTTTGCAAATTTGGGAAAACTTTAATCGCTTCAACTCCAGTTGAGGGAATTTTTATATTGAAATTTTATATAAACAAGCATTCTAAACAACATTTCTAAATCAACTGTCAGAACCACAAACATTTATGACACAAGGGACAATAATTATTTAAAGAGCTTCAAGACATACCAGGCCACTCCAGTAGACGATTTATAGCAGGTGCTTCTGATTGGGAAAACAATATATATTTGGCTTTGGGAATGTGTCAAATAGTCTGACCAGTGAGAACTATAGAAAAAGGCCTGTAATGGGACCTCTCCCAAAACTTCCAGAAAAACAGAATCTACAAACATTTGATATGCCTACATGTGTCAGAATGCCAAGACACTAACCTTTAGTACAAATCTTTTTTTCCTTGTAGTCAACTGTTTGGTACTATTAAAGTCTCAAGTACAACATCCCCTGGTTTGTACTTCTCTCCTTGTTTTGATGTTTATATGGACTCATGGCTCTTGTACCCAGTGGTAATCCAAGCACCTGAAAATTAAAAATTTGCATTTTTTACCACTATTCTCTAGGCATTTATGTGCACTTAAAAAATAAATGAAATATTCTTCTTAGGTTATAATTATATTCATTAACTATATCATATATGATAAGCATATGACATTCTAATGGTTCTCAATGGTTTTCATACTTGATATGTTTCATTGGTGTATTACTAGTGCACAATGGTTATACACTAATCTTTCAGATTACTAAGATTCAGATTATTAAGGATTCAGCCAATTTGTTGGTCACTTTGTTATAATAAGTCAGTCACAAGTACAAAAACATCCTAACAACTAAATTGTATCTAAAGTTTTATTGTAGGTGTTTGCCTAGTATTCAGTTTTTGATGTTAAATAAATGGAACGTTACTGTTATACATATGTTATAATTTAGTAGAAGAAATTAATTTGTGGAAAAGTGATATTGGACCATTTGTCATCACATCAAAGAATACATATTTAATATAGCACAATCATGAACTATGTGCAAATTAGGGCAATTGGCTGGTAATAAGGTCATTGACTCAATTCCCCAGAAATTGCAACAGCCAACCCTTTCACCCAGCCCTCTATCACATACATACGTGTAACAAAAAAATATTTTTTTAATTTCTAATCATACACACACTTAATTATACCAATAATTTGACCAAAATCATCTGATCATGTCTGCAAAATAAGCCATATTACTACCATGACTGTACTTAAGGTTCATGTCAAGCGGATTGGCATTGCAATTGCTACAAATAATGCAACACAAATTTCTGGGAATTCAATACATTCTAACTCAAATCAGTTGCATAATATAAATGATAAGAGTAACAAGAATAAATTGGGTGTTTAATATTATGCCTTTGTGCACTACCATAGCTGTTATAGGCCAAAATTAAGTGACATTTCAGGTAAAAAAGGGTCCTTCACTTAAAATATATCCAACTTATTATCCGAAAACATTTTGAGTTTAATACCATACCAACATTATTATCCATTATCATAGTAAGGTGGTATGAGACCTTATTTATTCTAGATTTTATCAACAAAGTAGAAATTTGATGTCAAACTTGTTAAAATGTTGTCACTGAGCGCTGCCATTTTTGTTTGTTGACATTTAAAAATTAATCCAAGTGTTTAAGACTTTCTTTTGTCTCTATCACCTAGAATAGTGTTTTATGGATAAAAAAAAGTAATAGTTGAAATTATTTTTTTACATATTTTCTAAAAAGTCTGAACATTTTAAGTATTTTTGTTTTTAAATTATATTATTTGTCAATAACAAATAATCTATCTGTATCTGCTCATTCAGACGAACATTTAGATACATAATAATCCATATTGCATTGTTATTTTACTTAAAAAATCAGTGAATTGTAATATGCAAAATCCGCTTAACATGAACCTTAAGGATCTGTATAGATCTATGTATAACTGCATGTAAGATCAAGTTGTTACAGGGAATGCCACATACATAAATCAATATTTACCTCCCCACACACACCCATGATCGCAAATTATCTGATCAGTTTAAAATCATTAATACAGAAAACTTAAGAAATACTCTCTACTCACTTCCCAGCAAATTTATAAAAGTTATAACGAATAGATCATTGAATAGCTTCAGCCAAAACACATCAAGGGACTGAAAACACCCATGACGTCATTTTAAAATGTTTCTTACAAGATACAGCATCGGATCCTGCCCTAAACAACAATGTCAACTGTGGTACACAAATATGAGTCAAAAGTTACATGAAATACGCACAAATGTTTCTGTAAAACTTACCAGTTCAATCGAGAAGCCTAGCTACATCCATCCATTCATGTCCATTGCCTGTTTGAAATATGGGGACTTCACACCATGTCGACCAATCAGATTGCAGTAACTCGTTATTTTCCGCCAAAGATCGTCCTTGTTGGGCGGCCACGAGTCACGTCTCCTTTGATTACCAGAGGTGATCAGTATAGTATATTATCGTACATTCAGATCACCAAGAAACATTTTATCACACTTTTGAAGGATCAAACCATTCATTTAGTTGAAAACATATATTCATTTGTAGATAGCATATTCGTAGGCGCGCAAACACACATCACTTCAATGGAAACTTTGTAATCCATATTTTAAAAAAATACTGTTTTATCAAATTCCGTTCACTATGAAATTAGTCCAAAATATTCGCCGTTTACATGACCATTTAGCCATAAACTTTCATTATGTTGTTATTTTACTTTCACTTTGCATGTAATCTACATAACCGGAAATTGTCAAAATGTTAAATAAGTTATGTAGGGTCTTAATTATTTATAGGACTACTATGAAATAAGACCTCATCGCAATAGCACAATGATTATGTTGGTCAGTATTTCTACACTGTACTGTCCGGCATGTTGCCATGGATACCACGTGGAGTTCCTACCGCACGCACCATGGATAAGAATAATGACGTGGTCATGTAAAGTCGCCTGTAAGACAGCTCCACGAGATACGTGACTATAGCTACACATGAAAATCTCGTGAAATTCACCCTAAAAATACCATTTAAATACAAATTTTGCTATTCCACCAAACATTGAAATCGCTGTCCCCACGCCTAAATAAACACTAGATGGCGAAAACTCATAAATTTAGTGTCTAGCTTGTTCTTATATTGGTGAATCTATAACTTTTGTCAGCTGTTTGTTACTCACATGTTTACAAGAAGGCCCTGACATTTTCATACACTTTCTTTGCTGTAATTGTCAGTAAAAAATGAAATTTGACCTACTTATCTAAACAAGAAATGAGAATGTGGATTTAATCTGATGTATGAATTGTTATAATTTTAAAACCGAGAAGCCAGATTTCTATGACGAGTGCACAAGCTACTGTCGTTAATTAGCAGAACATACCTATGCTACGGTGAAAGCGACATTCGCCACCGTATATGACTGAACAATTGTTGAAACACGGCTTAAACCCCGATGAAACAAATCAAAACTACATTTGACCGAATGTCGCAACATCAGCGAACATGGTCATGAAAAACCAAGCCTTATTGTTCAACTTTTGTAACGTATAGATAATCAAGCAGACGACAACTCAAAGAGCTTTTGGTAAGTATTATCTATCAAAACTCCAAAACAACCATCATGCAATGGATATATGTAACATGAAAGACGCAAACACAAAACACTAAACAAATACGAACATTGTTGAAACTTTCGTATAGTAAAATATTTTCTGCAATGGATAAACATGACTCCAAATTATTTATAGGCCTATAACAGAGGAAATTATTTCAGCATTTATTCCCAACAAGCGAAGTTGTTCGCGGAATCGCGCAGAATGATTTTTGAAAACATTAGCCTAAGTCTCATCAATAAGAATCATTTAAACTTTCGCGAGGACGTTTCCATTCCAATAACATTCCGAATAACCTTGCAAAAGGCTAGCATGTTCACACAAAAAAACATTTGTTATGTCGCGAACATATGTGATAATAAATGTTAATCAATGCGGTTTTAATAAATGTCTACTATTCATGATCGAATGAACATGCACATCGATCTTCGTTTCTAAACTTAGCGTTAAGGGACATCACTTTCAATGTAAAAAAAGTTGGTTGCCGCGATGTGTTCAAAGCGGAACCAACAGCGGTTTTTAAAAGTTCTTTCAGTGCTTTGATTTACTTTGTATGACTCATAGGAATGGATTTTTTCCCACGGTATCTTCTTGACGTTGTTTGGCCAATCCGCTGTCAACACAACGATGATTGAATATCCCCTCACGAGTGGTCTCCCTTCTGTCTAAATACAGTGAAACTTCGATAATAGGACCACCATTTGTTCTGAAGAACGCCAAACTGAGTTGGGAAGGTGGTGAGATTATCTAGAGTCGTATTAAGGAGGTGGTCCTCATTTCGAGATGGTCTTTATGAAAGATTATACTGTATTTTAGATGTTAGCGGAGAATTCGACGCCAAAATTTGTAGATCTAGATATATAGGCCTACCCAACTTGTTAATCATGTAATTTACTTTAAATTTGATTTACGAACATTTGGAAGTATTCCAACATGTCCTTTTGAACAACACAGCAATGGAATATATGACAAGGAAATGTTGAATCTAAGTCTGAGTTTTAGTCTTAAATTGTTCCGGTGAAGTCAAATCATGTATTTCTCCGATTCTAAATCACAAACGAACATTTTGAAGCTACGCGTTTCATTTTAATACACCCTAAGACTATCACAGAATCTTTACAAACAAAATAATCTCAAGTTCGTTTGTAGAAGAGAGGCAATGACAGCTCCGGACACCTCGAGTCTAGGTACCGTCGTCTGCTTAAAGATGTATCTGGTTCAGCTGAACCTAAAATTTGTGTAATGGTCTTCATCCAGTA
Organism: Mactromeris polynyma; assembly: GCA_032209605.1. Classification (NCBI taxonomy): domain Eukaryota; kingdom Metazoa; phylum Mollusca; class Bivalvia; order Venerida; family Mactridae; genus Mactromeris; species Mactromeris polynyma. The sequence goes on along the minus strand of JASFXZ010000002.1, from coordinate 24,995,180 downwards.
TTGTTGTTACATAATCTAAAACATCATTAATAAGAACCATTGCTATGTATAACCATTCAAATCAATCTTGTTTAATCATATTACTAACAGACAAAACTAGTAATAAAACACCAGCTTGTTTTGTTTTATTTTATGATAATACATTACAAACGTCTTTTTTTCGACAAATACAGAGAAGTAGGCCTACATTGTATTCTGTGATAATGCATATTTATTGACGTTTACATAAGCCCTGTACAATACCTTCGCTCGAATTTAGTGTAATATATATATGAGATCTGGGAGGGAGTGTGGAGTGTGGAGTGTGGAGTGTGGAGTGTGGAGTGTGGAGTGTGGAGTGTGGCGTGTGGCGTGTCCAGGATTTTTCTCCAGGGGGGTCCAACTTTTGCCCACAAAATTACAGAAATATAATCCCTTTCCACATTCAAGCAGATGTTAGCCGTTTGTATCTGTTTTAACAAACGTTACCGGTTCTAACCACGAGGAGGTCTCCACTAATATAGATCCGTTTTTTTGTGTGTTTTTTTAAAAAGTTTTTTTAGTATTTTTAAGAACAAATTGCGGAAAAAAATCAAACTAACAAGAATGACGTGCTGTTTTTACTCGAAAGCCAAACTGCACTGCAAATCCTTGATACATCAAATAACTACGTCACTATTGCCTTAAATGACGTCACAAATATGAATATTTGCGTGTCAGCTATAAATATTTACGCAGCGTAGCAACAACCTGACATACAGCCTAACACAGTGGCTTACACATTCATTACACGGGTGATTGATGCAATATTGAATTCAGAAAGATACACAATAACGATAAAAGTGAAGCTATGGAACATAATGTTTGATAAATTTATTATTCATTGATTAATGTTATAGAAAGCTGTCGATTTATCACGCTTGTTTATCATTTTTTTATTTTTTCCAGGGGGGTCTGAGCCATTCCAGGGGGGTCGGACCCCCCGTACCCCCCCGCTGGATCCGCAACTGGCGTGTGGCGTGTGGCGTGTGGCACTCAACCGCGAATATTACTCCCTTATGTATACCAAAAAATCTCAAAGAAAATGGACCCAAAAGAATATTCACTGACCACACATTTGACTTTATCATGTATTTACCACTCTCAAATTTTCAATGTCAGGCTATTAAGAGTAATTTGTGTGATTTGATGGTGTTTACACGTAGGCCATCAGTTATGGCGTACGATTAGGGTCTTTAATGCACGACCCAGCATCATGCTAAATGTTTCAGCATCATGCTGAAAGTTTTCAGCATCATGCTGAAAGTTTTTAGCATCATGCTGAAAGTTTTTAGCATCATGCTGAAAGTTTTAGCATGATGCAGGGTCGTGCAAAATCATTTTTCAGCATCATGCTAAATGTTTCAGCATGATGCTGAAAGTTTCAGCATGATGCTGAAAGTTTTTAGCATGATGCTGAAAGTTTTAGCATGATGCATGGTCGTGCAAAATCATTTTTCAGCATCATGCTAAATGTTTCAGCATCATGCTAAAAACTGAGTTTAGACCCTTCCGTACGTAGATGATCATTCAGCATCATGCTGAAACTTTCAGCATCATGCTAAAAACTTTCAGCATCATGCTTAAAACTTTCAGCATCATGCTAAAAACTTTCAGCATCATGCTAAAAACTTTCAGCATCATGCTAAAAACTTTCAGCATCATGCTAAAAACTTTCAGCATGATGCTGAAACTTTCAGCATGATGCTGAAACATTTAGCATGATGCTGAAAATGATTTTGCACGACCCTGCATCATGCTAAAACTTTCAGCATGATGCTGAAAGTTTTTAGCATGATGCTGAAAGTTTTAGCATGATGCTGGGTCGTGCATTAAAGACCCTAATCGTACGCCATAATCAGTTATATATCTGATAATTCCGGGCCCTGATGATTTGTTATGTTATGCTCTTCACTAACTGTGTCATGTGATTATCCATTCGGTTATGAGCACAGTTTCATATATATTACATGTTATTGTTACATTTTGCATATTATTCACCATTATTTTGCTGATTAAGTATTTCGAATTCCTAAGGTAATTTACGAGATTGTTTTCACGGGTAAATGTTTTACATTGCACCGCCAGACGATGCGTATGCTACAGACGCATTTAGGCCATGCACTTTACTTAACTCCCAACGACTTTATCTAGTAAGTTTACTGAATTTATCGACAAAGAAATTACTTTATGTGATAATTCATGATTGATATCCTATTTATGGAAAACTCAAGTCCGTGGTGAAGATTTGGATGCTTGATCGTTTGTAATGTGTTTTCGCGAGACACTAAGTTGACTAACATCAGTGTATGTATCTGCTGTTTATACAATTCTTACCGATATGATTATTTTTCAACCAATGTATTTCGCGTTAAAATTTAGAAAGTGTACATACTGTTACAAACAATAAGTCAAAAAACAAACAATCAAATTTGCAAATGAACTAAATAAACTCAAACAACCTGATTTCGACCACAACCTAATTTCGACCGGTACTGGAAAATACCAAAAACTGGGTCACCAGGGTAGCCAGACCAAAATATATGCTACGCACATTCGCGTTCCATCTGGTATCTCAGTATGTTGGTATTTCGATTAACAGTAAAAGGTTTGAAAGGAGAAACTGAACAAAAAAGAAAGATTGTTATCGGTCAGGTTCTACTGTCCGATGGTTATTTGCCATGACTGTCTGTGGTATTGAAAAGAAATGCACGGACGCTGCGCAGCAACCACATGAAACTGCCATCAAACCTGCCGTACGTTGACGATATCCCAGTAGTGAGTGTAGCTTTATAAAGCAGCTAATGACAGTGGAATCAAAGCACAGTATGTAAGTGTAGGCAAAGTCAGCACAATACTGCTGCACGGAAAAATAAGAATAGTACACATCATCTGTTTTGAAAAGGGAAAAGTACATGCTCATTTTCCTTTCATTGAATATTATGCTCTGTTGAATGGTTTTCAATTGCAGATATCATAACAACAAAGCAACTTAGTGGTAGTGGTGGTGATTCATCTTTCAAATGTCTACTGTTTCAGCTTTCTGTGGTATGTGCTATGCTTATCATGATAATGGGCAAAGAGGAGTCAGGGTTTAGTACAAGTCCTTGTCCAAGCACAGCATCAGATGTGAAGTATCTGCTGTCAACATGAGGAGATAGTGACAGAAAATAACCATATGGCCCTCTTTTGAGGCCTTGTTATTGGAGTAAGTAAACTTTGATCTTCTGATGATAATCAATTGTCAAGCAAGGCTGGTGCCAGCTGTCACTGTAGTTATGGATCCCATAATGTACATGTATTGAAATTACTTCAGTTGCTTGGAACTTTGGTGGAGATAACAGATCTGATCCACCTAAATACATGGTCACTGCTGGTGCTGTCCACCTAGATACATGGTCACTGCTGGTGCTGTCCACCTAGATACATGGTTACAGCTTGTGCTGTCCACCACTAGTGCTGAGTTCTGGTGCTCTTGACCAAATGTCTCTGACAGCCCTAACATTTACTTTAGAGAAAAATGTTCAAGGGGGCTGCTTTCATGTGAATACAGGGTTGATTCAATCCTTGAAAAGTCCTTGAATTGATGCTTGTCTTAGACAATTCCTTGAAAATGGCTGAAAGCCTAAAAAACAAAACAAAAAGTACCCAAATTTTGAAGTAAAATTGCATGAATTTAATCTGAAACTCCTTAAAAATGTTTTATTGCTAACTTTGCCCAGCAAACTGATGTCAAGAAATAGATATCAGGGGCCGGGATTATAACAAATACTTACACTCACACTCAGCACTTACACTCAGGATTGAAGTATTCTCAGGTTTAGTGGATCACAAAGAATACTTAGCACTCTGCACTCCGAGTTTACTCAGATTGGAGTGCAAATGCTGAGTGTGGTTAATACCAAACTCAGCCTTTACTCAGAGGAAACAAAATGGTGTCTTTTGTCAGACGTCGAGAACGCCAACAGCGATTGTTTGGTAATACTCGCCGTATGCATCAATTTAGGCGGGATTTCGAGATAAAAGACATGTCCGACGAAGCCGTATATGAGCGTTTTAGGTTTTCCAAACGCTCTATACTGGCTTTGTTGGGCAATATAGGTGAAGATTTAGAACGCCCACTCACCGATAGGAATCAGCCAGTGTCAGTTCCTCTTCAACTCTTGATTTGTTTGCGGTTTCTGGCAACCGGTGCCTTTTATAATGTCATTGGCGACGGCATGTCTGTGTTCAAGTCAACCGTAGGACGATGTGTACATCAAGTGGTGCCACTCATTGCCAGTTTGGCCAGTCGCCACATTCAATGGCCTCAGCAGACGATGAATGACGTGAAACAGAAGTTCCATCGTCTTGCAGGTATTGTTAACATTTTGTCGTAGAATACACAAATAATTACATCCGGTGGGACTGTTCAGTATTTTTTTAGTGATAATCTTCGCATTCAAATGAGTGCGTGTAATGAACATGTACCTTAAATAATTATTTTTATAATTTAATAGTTACTTATAAACATGTTTAGAGCACGTTGTCGTGATTTAGCCAAATCAAAAAGTTTGTATCGTCTGCTGATCGTTTTGTTTAAGTACTTCTCCGGAACGGTAGATAACTCACGTATATTGATGAAATTCATCCCAATATTATTTGTAACTACTTTTTTTCGTACCAAGTACGTGCCGATCATTAAATCACTTATTTATTAGAATCGTTAGTCCAGTGAGCTAATTCGAAGTATATTAATAAGTGTTTTATGTTTTTATAATATTTTGTTTATTGATTAAATTGAAGGGATATAAGTGGCCCAATGTGGGGTTCAAACCCATAACCCCATAAACACCAGTATGGCGCTAACTGAACTAACTTGACAGCTGTATAACCTAACACGACTACAATCCCCCTTGCAGCATATGAGCTAGGCTTAACCGCCATGGGTTTTCAAACACCGCTGTCAACATTGAAGTAAGTCAATGGGAAAGTGCGGCCGATGTTGGCTAGAACCCTTTACCCTCAGAGTGAATGCAGTTACTACGATCTACATATTGAGCTAACTGGGCATTTGTATAAACCCAAACAACCCTTAACTTTTTTAGCATGCCAGTGCATGGTAAGAGTGTTTCGTGTGTCGGTGCATAAATTACTTAGTTTTTTTTTCTTACAACATATTAACATCTCAAAACCACCATAATTCTATGCAATGGTTATTATGAATACAATGACAACACACTTATATTTATGTACATATATTTATTTGTAATACTAATAATGTATATAAATTGTATCACAGATAATTATGAGACTGATTAACAACATCACATATAATGCAACAAATAACCAATAACAATCTAAAATACATTCACTAAATTCATAATGAATATGTACTGTCTAACATTGAAAAAGGACTGTGTATAAACATTTTTTAACAATGACAAATATCAACATTAGATTTCAAATATCTAATGAAATAAATCAAGTAAATGTTAACCACTCCATACTGCAAATGTTATATAGAGGTAGTTCGATCAGCAACTATAGTGACTATGGTTGATGATAAAACTCAGTCTAGTTCATCTATGGTCTAGTTAGTCTAGTCACTCTTCGAATTTGGAGGGTTGAAAACCCTATAGAGGTGTTCCGAATATCGATTTTAGTTCAACCGTACTAAATCGGTGGTTGAACCATAGTTAATGTTCGGAACACTTCTATATAGTATTCAAACCTCCAAGTTCAAAGAGTGACCAGAGTAACTAGACCATATATGAACTAGACATAGTTTTATCATCCAATCATAGTCACCATAGTCACTATAGTTGTTGATCGAACTACCTCATAAACAGTATAATTTCAATACAATACATAGTTACATACATAATAAATCATACATTGCATAATTACAGGATTCCCAAATGTAGTGGGTGCCGTTGATGGTACATTTATAAAGATATGCGCCCCATCAGCCAACGCGTCTGACTTTTTGAATCGGAAAGGTTTCCATTCTCTAAATGTACAGGTAAGATGATTACTGTGTATCTACTGTATATTATTTGTTACCATTGTTTGTATTCAGATTTAGCAACAGATTTCACACACAATGATTGAAAACAATAATGAAGTATGTATTTTGACAACTGTATTATCATTTGTTGAGTATAAAACTTCGAATTTCTTAAATTGTAGTGGGTGCCGTTGATGGTACAGCTACAATTAGTTATAAATACATCATAACATGGATATTTACACATATTGTTTTTTCAGATGACATGTGACGCAGCACATTGGATTACCAAGTGTGTTGCCAGATGGCCAGGTTCGGTACATGACAGCCGAATTTTCAAAGAAAGTGCACTATGTCGAAAATTTGAAACAGGTAATAAATATTGAAATCAATATATCTTGTTACTCTAACAATGTAATGAAATATAATTTAACAAATAACATTATTGTCACATACAGTTTGACTTTTTTAAGGACATTGTTAACGACAACCTCAGAATTAATTTGTTGTATTTCAATTAAGGATGTCAACGAATACCAAAATTGGTATCCGGATACTCGGAACGCCATCCGAACGAATATCCGGATACTCGGAACAAAAATTATCGAAATGTTAACGATTTGCTTGTAATGTCACATAATTTCGCGACTTAAATCATCTATTTGCACCAAACAAACTTACTGTGCATGCAGTCAGCTAGGTTCCAGTTCATTGAATTTCCGAAGTTATCGAAATATTTAATGTGTACTCTGAGTTTAAAATCGTTAATATTTGATTTCTTATAACAGTTTTATCTGATTTTGAGAGCATGTGTTCATAAAGGTAGGTAACTCCGTGTGATTGTGTACTTTCGTTTTGACAAACTCTTGCGCAGTGATCTCCCTTTGTTTTGGTGTGAGCCTTGATTAATGTTTACACAAGAATTCCAAATGTTATCAATAAAATACAGATTTGCTCACTCTAACAAGTTTAGCTTATTCACTAAAGACATCATTATGTAGTGAACAGACGAAACTTGTAGATTGATGAAATTTGTAATTTTGAGAGATATTTGCGAACTCATGTGATGTTAAATCTCCAGGTACGTAGTACTAACTGATGATGATTCCTTGTGTCGTGTTCAAAGCATGATTAATGATATGATGTATCCACTTGAGATGGAGTTTGCTTTTACGTATCAAGCCTGTTCTGTAGAACAACTGGTACATACTGTTTGCTTGTATTTTTGCGGTAGATCTAATTGTGTACCATACGGTATAAATTTGTAAGTACCGCAAACTTACAAACAAACAGATTATGTATTACTCAACTAAAGACAATGAAGAAACTCTTAAACTGCAGCTTTATCTTTTAATTGCATGCATACTAATTAAATAACGAAAAACAACAACATATAAAACATACAACAGATAGACAGAACATGAAACATTAAATATTTACATGGTACGGACAAATCACAAAACAATATTTACATGGTACGGACAAATCACAAAACAATATTTACATGGTACGGACAAATCACAAAACAATATTTACATGGTACGGACACATCACAAAATAAATGAAAATATGTACAACACGAAATCACTCCTCAACACTGTATCTGACCATTTCAATGTTCATTAAATCCACATTTAAACCTCTGTTACTGACACTTTGTTCTTGTTCAAGAAAATGATATTGTCAACTAAATCACTGGAAAGTCGGTTTCGCAGTTTGTTAATTAAGAGTGGACACAAGTCTCTACTTTACCGGTTAATCCAAACTCAGATATACAATCTTGAAGTTTCTGAGCGAGATTCACACCCGTGTGTCTCTCCGGCATAGCTCGTGTTAGCAACACATTGCTATTCATGAGCCAATCTTTGTCTATATGGTGTTCCGTCACTGTAATGTAACTTTCGGTTGCATTTGAGGTCCAAGTATCCGTTGTAATTGCAACAGAAGAAACTGACTCTAGAGAAGATATTAATAATTCCCGTTCACTTTCATATCTTGATGTTATCCTAGAACGAATAGTATTCCGTGAAGGAACTTTATACACGGGTATCACAGTTTCCATCAAACTTAAAAAACCAGCACCTTCCACTACACTTAACGGCATGTAATCCATAACAACCATATTTGTGATCGACTGTGTGATCCTTTCACTCTCTGACGATGACACTTTTTTCGGCGTAGAGACAAATGATGTAATAGAAGCCTGTTTCTTAGCATCACTGGTTGGAGTACTTTGACAATTTTGATTATTTTCCACTGATGGGTGCTTGGCACGTAAATGGTTCCTCAAGTTGGTAGTGCCCCCAGAATAGGCAAGTGAAGTCTCACACAAACTACATTTTGCTGACTTGCGGTCATCCGCCCTCGTGAAGAACTTCCAAATATTAGATTGTAGACTCGGAGGCATGATGATTTAGGATATTTTAAACTTATTGTTATTATATAGCAGTGATATATAGCAGAAAGTTAATGACTAACTGATGATATTACAGCAGTGTTGTCAGTTTTATTTTCAATCATAACCAATTGGTAATCTTGATACAAATGAGTAATATTTAATTGCTATTGGGCGTTGCGTGATCTGGACCAATAATATACGTCAATATATAACACTTGTTTGTTACAAGGGGATTGTATTTGTAGAATAAACCATACTTCAAAGCAGCATAAAATTAATAATAGCAGCCCGTGAGCAAAGAGTGTTTGTAACATGCGGCGTAAGACTAACGCTCAATTTGTAACCCCCTTCCCCACCTACTACAATTAACACGAAAATCGATGTAATTAATTCCAATAGTGTCACCCTTAATGAGGTATAATTAAACATGTTTGTAAAAACAACAACACCAACCAGAGAACTTTTTTATACAATTTTATTTACTCGTATCTTTAATTGGTTTTAGTCCCGTGAAAAACATACTTTAATATACGCCGCAGTGATTATCACGCTTTAGGGTATCTCACAAAGACACCGATGTGCAAAGAAGACCATAAACAATATGACACACGGTATCGAATTGATTCTATTGTTATAGGTGTTAAAATAAATTGTTGGTCGTTAAAGATACTGAGAGTCAAATATTTCGTAATTTTAAACGAGTATCCGAATGCCAAATTGTGATTCGGATACTCGGAACGGAATGCGGATATCCGGATATCCGGATACTCGTTGACATCCTTAATTTCAATGCAATTCAACAATACAGTGTATCATGTACTCATAAAGCCGTTAGTAACACTAATTGTTATGTAATTATAGAAAATGTACCAACATATGAATTGTGTTATTTCAGGCACTTACGACGGAATTTTGCTGGGAGATTCTGCTTATGCCTGCAAGACTTATTGCCTGACGCCATTCATAAATCCGACGACGACGACAACACAAATGAATTACAATAGGGCACATTGTCGCACAAGAGTTGTTATAGAGCAGACATTTGGTATCCTTAAAAGACGTTTCGCTTGTCTACAATATGGATTGAGGGTTAGTCCTAGTACTGCATCAAAAATCATAATTGCATGTGTAGTTTTGCACAATTTCGGAATAACTCATGGCAACATTCTATACGAACTCAACGACAAGGACATTCCAGACGACAACGAACCAGACAACATGCAAGACAATACTGACAACGATGACGGAAGGTGCATGAGGAATGCATTAGCTAGATATTATTTTTCTTAATTGTATATAATATTTGGCTGGAGTTCGCTTTCCTGGAGTATTCCAGTAACAGTACATTTCAAAAATTGTTTATTGATACTGTTCTGTATTTTCTGCAGGGTCCTACATTACTAGATCCACATTGATGTCACTTGAACTGAACAGCCTTTCAGGAAGATGTGTGTGCCTTTCAAGAGTTTCTCTCACAGGTAACTTGTAGGCAAATGTTATTATGGTTTGCATAACAGTTCTCTGTTAGCACAAATTGTGATGTCAAGCATCTATTGTGATCAGGCATGAGAATTTTTCCCCGGATTCACGGAAATCAGCGGATTTGACGCTGGCAAGGACTGTTTTTGAGACAATTCAAGCCATCTTAGATGCTTAAAAGCCTGGAGCTTCCCTGGACCCCTTGCCAAATTTCAGCGGATTTTGAAATTTTGCATTCTTGTGCCTTTTATATTCATAATTATGAATTTGTTTTTACTACAAGAAATTATTGATTTAGTTTTTTTACTGTCATGGCCTAAATAGAATGTAAGCTGTCAGTGAACTTGTGGCCATATCATATTTGATATGCTTAATGGAATAGATAACAAACAATTCCACACTTGCAATTTACTTAACTGGTAAATTTTCAGACCTAATTTTGTGTTTATCTTTAGATATTTTGTGTTATGGTAAAATTGTGAATTTCTACACCGTTCACATTTCAGTGTAACCAATTACCTTTGCCAGAATGGAGAGCTGACATTGTCCATAGTATGTTGATCTACCTGTATCAGTCAACGAACAGTCCATACCACTTCAGTGTGCATGAATTATAAGGTATGAATTTGTAAAAAACTATTGGCAGGAGTAGAATATCATTAATTCCATATTATAATAAATACAAATAGGAAAACATTTCACATTATGTGCAGATTGTTATTTAAGGGAAGTAACTTCACCTTATTTTATCGACCATAATTTTAAAGTAACAAATTTAACTGTTTTATATAGCAGGAAATAGATTTCAAAATGATTAAAGGGAGGCAAATCCTATAAAAGTCATTTACTTTATATTTTCTTTGTAAAGTTGTAATTCAATTATAATAAGTTAAGTTATTGAAACTAGATACTCCAGATAGCTGGAAATGTGTCGTGGAGGTCACACTTTCTGTGCAAAACTGGTAGTTTTACTATAGAATAAAGAGGGCAAAAAAAAACTGGGCTTACGCCTAGATGGCAAATTTTTGAAGTTCAATATTTTAGCAACCAGTAGGTTTTCATCAGTGAAATTTCACATGCTAGTATCTAATGACAATGGAAATCAGTGGCTAAAGGGATTTTATTGAGGTTTGTGAAATTTTGATTTTATTCAATTTTTAAAAAAATGATAGTCAAATTTGTATTGGAAGCATTATCCCCTTGACTTCCTCTTGTCTGCTTCTTTGCAAATCCTCCAAAAAGGACTAGTTTATAATTTGGGCTGCTTTATGTACATCATATACAATATTATGCTATTTTTTAAAAGATCAATTTACTTTTATTTATGTTGGACATATTGTTATCTTATTCAAAATGATTGCTCGATGAAACAATTCTGTGAATGGATGAGCTTTTTGAACATTGCTACAATATACTATGACAGCATATTATATGGAAAGTGGGAGTGCATTACCTGGACCGGATGTTATCTATCAGTAAGTTTTGGAACTTATATTTTTGTTCTTGTGTCATTTCAGAGGAACATCTATTGAAGACATTGTTCAAGTGAGGAGGGATAACATTAGTTTCGTCATTTGTTTCTACAGAAATAATCTGTTTAACATTCTCTTGAGGTAACACATCGGTAGGTGCCATACTTCCAATAACAGTATGCTTATTTATGGTCAGTTTTTCATCGAAGACATTGGCTAGTCTTACTGGTATTTACGAGTTCTTTCCCTACAGTATACCACTGCGGTCTATAAAGTCTAGTTTTACTTCTACTATTGAATATGCTTAATGGAATAGATAACGAACAATTCAACACTTGCAATTTATTTAACTGGTAAATTTCAGACCTAATTTTGTGTTTATCTTTAGATATTTTGTGTTATGGTAAAATTGTGAATTTCTACACCGTTCACATTTCAGAGTAACCAATTACTTTTGCCAGAATGGAGAGCTGACATTGTCCATAGTATGTTGATCTACCTGTATCAGTCAACGAACAGTCCATACCACTTCAGTGTGCATGAATTATAAGGTATGAATTTGTAAAAAACTATTGGCAGGAGTAGAATGTCATTAATTCCATATTATAATAAATAGGAAAACATTTCACATTATTTGCAGATTGTTATTTAAGGGAAGTAACTTCACCTTATTTTATCGACCATAATTTTAAAGTAACAAATTTAACTGTTTTATATAGCAGGAAATAGATTTCAAAATGATTAAAGGGAGGCAAATCCTATAAAAGTCATTTACTTTATATTTTCTTTGTAAAGCTGTAATTCAGTTATAATAAGTTAAGTTATTGAAACTAGATACTCCAGATAGCTGGAAATGTGTCGTGGAGGTCACACTTTCTGTGCAAAACTGGTAGCTTTACTATAGAATAAAGAGGGCAAAAAAATACTGGGCTAACGCCTAGATGGCAAATTTTTGAAGTTCAATATTTTAGCAACCGGTAGGTCTACATCAATGAAACTTCACATGCTTGTATCTAATGACAATAGAAATCAGTGGCTAAAGGGATTTTATTGAGGTTTGTGAAATTTTGATTTTATTCAATTTTTAAAAAAATGATAGTCAAATTTGTATTGGAAGCGTTATCCCCTTGACTTTCTGTTGTCTGCTTCTTTGCAAATCCTCCAAAAAGGACTAGTTTATAATTTGGGCTGCTTTATATATATCATATACAACGTTATGCCATTTTTTAAAAGATTAATTTACTTTTATTTATGTTGGACAGAATTGTGCGTTAATGTGAATCACCTGGTCTTTGAGGGGAATAGTACCATTAGTATGTGAAAGGCTTGCTTGCTGTGAGCATGTTGAGGCAGGTGGAAGTCGGTTACCAGATAGCCTAGTTCATTTGTCATCATGATTTCAAGACATACTTATTTCTGCTTAAAATTCACAGGGCTGTAAAGGTATTACAAGGAGTACAGTGGGGCAAAAGTTGTGAATGCAGCTGCAGTGATTGCTGTGACTGTTGTTGTTGTAATAAAGGTAATGTACAGTTATTTGTATAGACCATATTTTATTGATTGAGCTTTCCTGCTTCAGCCGGCAACAGGCCATCATCAGACATTCTGCCATGAATGTGACATACCTCCCCACCTTTCGCACATTGTCATTGTCTTATTAATGAACTCTGCAACGTTTCCCAGAGACACTACTGGGCTTAAGTATCAATGGAGATAACCATGAAGAACTGCAATAGGTGTTATTTGCTAAGGCTTTGAGACAGGTATCTATTCTTAGTAAAGGATGACTGTCATACTTAATTTTGGTATTTATTTTTCTGTAATCTGCTGCTACTCGAGTACTTCTGTCAGGTTTTAGTACAAGTATCAATGGAGATAACCATGGAGAACTGCAGGGTTCTATTATACCTTGTTGGAGTAATTTATCAATTTCTACTTCAGCTACTTTACATTTCTCTATTGGTAAGCGATAAGGTGGGGTTCAGACTGGTGGACTATCTCCAGTGTCAATTGTATACTGTACTAAGTCTGTGTACCCAATGTCAGTTGGTGTCTTAGAAAATATGCATTGGTTATCTATCAGTAAGTTTTGGAACTTTTATTTTTGTTCTTGTGTCATTTCAAAGGAACATCTATTTAAGACATTGTTCAAGTGAGGATAGTTCACTTAATATTGACAAAACAACTCACATGCGTGTGACGTCACAACAGACAAGCGTGACGTAGACATGCTCAATTGATGTTGACATTGTTAAATCTTAATTTTGTGTGCAGTGTGATATTGTATTTCATTTAGAATTAACAAACTTAATAATTTGAATATGATATGTGATTTTCGAAACAATTGATCAATACAACATATTTATGTTTCAGGGCATTTTGTGCGTGGGAAGAGAACCTGCATGTGGACGTTAATGCAGAGCTTGCAGAACAGCGCCTCCAGCAGGAATACAAGGCATAGCTGAACATCAGAGGCGATGTCATCCCAGACCCATTTTCGTTATCATCCGGATGGAAAGGCGAGAAGAATGGCTTATCCAGGTGGCCATCAGTGTATATAACAGACATTGCCCATTACTTAGGTGACATGACATCTAGTGAAATAGTAAATCGATTATTAAATGAGTACAAGGAGGGCAAAGCGTACAGATACTTTGAATGCAGATGGGTAAAAGAAGTTCACATACATAAGTGAAAAAAGTGACAAATGTTTTTTAAAGGCGAAAGTGACCCCATCACAAGCTTTAAACAAAAAAGCGTATGACATCTGGGTCTTAGTGGAAAAAGACATACCAGGGCTAAAGGTAGGTGGAAAGGTCATTGTTTCATACTGCAGCTGTACAGCTGGAATGTTGGGATTTTGCAACCATGTTGCTGGGGTGCTTTTCGTGTTGAAGATGCTGTTAAAAGAGGTGTTACCAAAAAGTCAAAGACAAGTCTTCCATCAACCTGGAATGTACCCAGTTCAAAACCTGTTATGAAACCAATTAAAGCAGAGGATGTTACCTGGACTTAAATCCTCTTATGGTAAGGAACGAAGTAGTGTAGTAGAAAAGCTTAAACACAAGAAAAAAATTACGCCTCTAAATGAAGAACAGACAAAAATAGTGAATGATGAGGTTTCCGTGAGAAATGCTCTATACAATCTTTTAAAAGATGATGTGGGAGACTCTTGTTTCATCCAATTTCAAGAGAAAAAGACATGTCAAATACAAGCCAATACTCCCACCATCAGTGATTGAAGTGACATTAATTGAAATTGACAAGCCTGACTACACATTAGAGTCCGTGTTGAAGGCCATAACTGTATCAAAGGAAGACACAATAAATCTCTGCAATGAAACTGTAGCACAGGCCTCCTCTGAATTGTGGCACCATCAGCGAAAGGGTCGCATCACTGCCAGTGTATTCCATAGGGTTGCCAGTCAGGTCAGAACCCTGGAAAAAGATCATGATGTCACTGCACTTACAGACAGTATTTTAGGAAAAAAATCATTTAAACCATGCCTTGCCATGAAGCATGGAACTGCTCTTGAGCCAGTTGCCAAGAAGGTGTATAATTTTTCAATGAAGAAGGAACACAAAAAGTTTACATTCAGCGAGAGTGGGTTGAATGTTTCTTTGAAACACCCTTACTTGGCAGCAAGCCCAGACTTGGTTGTGAAGTGTGAATGTTGTGGCGAAGGCCTATGTTAAATTAAGTGCCCAGAAACATTAAAAGATAAAATACCGAGCGTGGACAATGTGAAATATATTCTTAAAAAAGATGGAAAGACTTATCTGGATCCAAAACATCAATACTTTTGCCAGATACAGGGTCAAATGGGAATTCTTGGCAAAAAATACTGTGACCTATACATTTATACGTTCCATGGCAGTCTCACTGTCAGGGTGTTTTTTTATCTGGACTTCTGGGCTACGTTGGAAATGAATCTTGGCATGTTTTGGACAAAGCATGTGTTTCATGCTATTTGTGAACTAAAAACCCAAAATGAAAATAACTCTCCCACTCATAAACCTACAGGAACTGATCCTAATGTGGATGTGAACAACAACAAGATCCCTGTTGCTAGCATGCCAAATATGAGCGCAATGTCCACTTCATCATTAGCATGGCGTGCATTGATACCAATCTGCCTACCGTCAAGTAAGCGGAAAAACACAGGTGGTAAAGCTGAGGCAAAGACATATTTTATACTTTAAAGAAAAAGTTGAGAGGATAAATTATTTAACATTATATTTCATTATGTAGCTAAAATTCCATGTGACAATCAGATATACAGTAGACATTGCTCGAGCGACCACCTGTAATAAGCGACTTTTGTATTAAACGACCACTTAAATTCCCGCCCGAGCGTTTTTACTATATAAATTGTATATTAAACGACTTTTCTTTAACGCGACCAGCGACCGCATTAAACCAGTCCCGACAGGTAAAAAAGATAGTTAAATAATCCATTAAACGACCGCATGCACTTAATCCCATTGTGCATTTCACACCTTATCCACAACTGCATTCGCGCATTGTCCTTTAAACAATTGAATAAACAATTAGGGCGTGATAAATGCGACCAGGTAAAACGTCATTTAAAAATCGATGAATATATGTGTCCGTTTGAGCGCGAGTCTCAAATGTAAATGGATTACACAGCATAACAATCGTAATTTCTACAAGAACCAAGTTCATGTAACGTCGTTGCTAAGCAACTTACGTTGTTTGATGTCACCGAGTTTTTACATTACGGTGTCCCGAGAACAAATATGCGAGATGTTGTTTGTGTACCGACTCGCCCGCTTTTATCTTTACTTGAAAGATCGTCGTGCCGACAAAACTTCTTTATACTCACTGAGAGAATGAAAATGTCAGACAAAAACACATCGCATAATTTAGCTCTGGGTTCGAATGTGTAAACACTCACTTTGTTTAGTATCTAATCCATTTTAAAGTCCCCGTACAATCATGGCCTTATGGAAAAAAACGTTTATTACTATCAGCCTGCTTAGCACGCACGTGGAATAAAGTTTTAGAATAATTCTATTTAATAGCTGTCAAAACTTCGTCACTGAATGCATGACGTCATGTGCACCATGCGCAGATTCGTGTTACTTTGATGAGTACACTGTACAGTTATTTATTTATGGACTGAAAATTATTTTGTACCTGTGTAAATGTGTGTGTCCTTCCCCTTTTACTTTCGCGTTAGTTAGAAAATTTTGCGCGTGTGATAAGAAAATTCTTGAATTTTAAGCACGAGGCAACTGTACTATTCAAAGTACATGAACATTGTCACATTGGATAACTTACGTGGAATTTAAGAATTAAGCACGTGTACAGTGTTCTATTGTCTAGTGAGCTGATTGAGTGGTTTAAATTTACGAGCTTTGATTCACACTATAGATACACATGAATGGAAAGAGGATGGTATTTATATGTTTGATTGTTCAGTACGACATTCATTTGTACTTAACTTTCGTTACATTTGTTGATATCTATTAAGAGACCACTCTATTAAGCGACCACTTTTTGGCCATCCCTTGGGTGGTCTCTTAATACAATGTCTACTGTACTTCCAATTTCCTGTGATGCTTTGAATCATATGTAAATGTATGAGGACATCCGTAAAAAAATGTTTGTTTGACATAACCCTACAGATCTGAATTTAGATGGGTAGTAGGAAGTTAAAGTGTTTCTGTATTACTATTATGGTTATTTACTTTTTAATTATATACAGAAGCAAAAATATTTTAAAAGTATGTAGGTTTATGTCATACCAACAATTTTGTGCAAATGGCCTGATGTTTTATTTATACCAAAACCGAGCAATAAAAAGACTTGGAAATAAGCTGTCAGTAAAATACATTTCTTTTGTTCCACAACACAGTTATGTGGAAAACAAACAAGTCTGTTTTGTTTGAAAACTGTTACTTATGAATGCATTAGGTTGATGTTTCATTTAATTTATTTGTTTTCTTTAAATTTCATGTTCTTGTTCTGTTTAATAGTTAATTGTAGATTTTCACCACTGCTCAAAAAATGCCAAATTTCTTTCTGAATAATTTTTTTTCAGAAATTGTGCATTTGTTATAGACTACACAGTAGTTATTGTTCAATGCATGTATTTATGTAGATTATTATTACTTATTTATTTTCACCTGATCTCTTGTTGCAATAATCCATTGCTGATCTCACTTTAATAGCTCATACATGTATTTAATAAAATTGAGTTGATATTTGCAAGTATCTTTGTTACTGAGTGTTACAAGATTTTCAATATGTAATACACATTTGTATATGTCATAGTACTTCAGGGCACGTATTTGCTAACATTTTAAGACTGAAACTCAGACTTAGAATTTGCACAATTTATATTTATAATTCTTTTTCGTTAAATCTAAATGAATGAAAATTTTCCGGTTAATTTTTATCACCCACTGCACACTTTATCCTGCTCTTATTGAAATCTATACGGTACTAGCAACCCAGGACTAAAAAGAACATTTAACATTTTAAAGTCTAAGTCTAAATTTCCTTCTTTGGAATGTTAGTGATTACGGGCGCTGGTATCTCGCACTGTGCCCAAGTTCAGCCCAAAATTGCAACAAAGAAAAGTAAAAACACCAAAATAAACCAAACAAATCCATGTTTTATTGAATGACAAAATATGGCGACTTTTATATAATTATGTGTACCATTTTAGCACATTAAATAATAACAGTTAATCTACTGCATCAAAAGTTTAAACTAATTAATTATTTATTTGATGATTCAAGCCATCAACCCATACATCAGAAATGAACATATATACATACAAATAAAAACAAGTCACATGACAGTACACATATAGATACAAACACACTTCATACATGTTCTAACACTACCAATTTACATATAACCATTCAAATATATACAATTTGTATCTCCACCCACACATTCATGTTCTATGTTTTGTAAATTGGCACTTTTAAGTTGCACAATGCACTGCAGACTACAAGGATGTCATCAATGTGGGGAACACTACTTATGGCAAGTTCATTTGACAGAATTCTAAAAGTGTTTAGACGCCTTACCACTTGCTCTATGAGGATTCTATGGTATGCATTTTTTTTGGTTTTCCTAACACAGTCACTGGGCATCTGAGATGTCCCCCTCTGCCCTGGTGGAACATACAGTGACACATTTCTTGAGGCACATTCTTCTTTAATATTAAAGCCCTTGTCTGCCATCACCATACTGTGCATAGGTATGTGGTCTAAGTACAAGTGTTAAAGCCTTGTCTGAAATTCGCCCTAGGTATGCCTTGAATATAAAGATAATCCCACTGTTCGGAGCACAGGCCACCAACAGTTTTAATGTATTGTGATGTTTGTAATCACTCCAGGTGGCACCTTGTAGTAAGAGGTCTTAGGGTGTCGCGATAAATATTTCTGTACAGTCTATTATAGAGTGAAGGGAAGGAAGTTTACGGAATCGTTCTGGTTTCGTTGATATTAAAGTCTCTTCATCAGGGAGTTGCACTTATGATTTAAGCGCTGAGCTGGATGCTCTTTACCATGCCAAAAATATTCTGGAAACAAGACATTGGGATATATTGAAACGTTTTGCAAGATCTCCATTGAGTATTTTAATTAGCATTAGCATAAATTCACACTTTGAGGTTGATTTCCTGTCTGGTCCATACTGTGAGCCGCCTTTAAACTTCCTTACGTTCTTCAGAATGGATGTGACACCAGTCCATCTCCTATTAATATAAGGACTGATGAATGAATGCAGTCTATCAAAAATGGCTCTTGTTGACAAACCAGTGTAGAAATTGACATCTTTGTCACACAGTATTATTTCAGAGTACCTTTGATGTCTGAGGTTTTTATTATTATGTTTTATTTTTTTAATTTGTTCCTGAATGATTTGATACTGGCTTCTAACTAAATTAAACAATCCAAGTGTAAATGCTAACAAAATTAAAATTGGTGGAAATGGCATTGGTGTTTTGGTCAAGTTTGGCATGGGAGGGTCTTCAAAGATAGGTGTAGCGGTGAATTCCGGTTCAGCAGGGTCATCCATGAAGAACTTGAATCTTTTCTGTGTTGGCATGTGTTTTGTAGCATCAAACTGTGCCATCTGCTTTACCCGCTTTGATGCTTCATTGTAACCAAGATGGAGGGTTGGCAGAGGATTCTGTACGGTCGGCTCCCCGTCTACAAGGTGCCTACGAAGATAAAAGCAATGAATTCATAATTGGAATTTGGATGAATACAGATTGAGAAAAAAAACATAATCCCTCATGCCAGGACTAAGAAATACAAATACATTTAAAGCATGACTCATCTGTTATAACAAGAATTAGATGTGATTTGGTAAATGAATAAAAATATTTGTCTAATCTTTAAAGAGTGCAGACTTTTATGATTTATGATAATATGGTGAAATCCACATTCAAATGTTGATCCGCTGAAATTAAAACATGAACCCTACATATGCTGTGTGGATATTTTAACGGTATTTACTATTATAGACCCTCAGGATTTTTACCGAAGGTAAATTTGTTTTCTAAATTAAAGGTATTTTGTCTAACAATGGTTAAATTGGATAATAAATGTCAAAATGAGCCTTTAGATTCAGAATGTAGTGGAACCCCAGGACTTATGTATATATCAATGTGTATTGTTTGAAAATATCTGCCCAGTTAATTGATTATTGATATTATGTTCAACAATCTGTACCTTAAACAAACCCGATATTTTAGTAGTATGCCGGCGACGTCAGGACGTCGGTGGCTGACTTTTAGCCCATGCCTTCGTTATCTCGGACGTTCTTGGATAAAGTCCGTTTACATTCGGATTGGATGGCTGACGAAACGAAAATTAGCGAGAATATGAGCATGTTCTGTGACGTTTTATACGATAATAAATTAATGTCATCTGACATCGGGTTATTGGAGATGTAGATATTTGTATAAGGTAACGATTCACTATGATATATGGTTTTGTTCGTGGTGTATAACGTCGATAACAGTTCGAATTAAGTTTGAAAGCTTGTGTCGTTTTCGGAAATTGGATACGTGCAGACGAAACAAAATGAGCGGCTGCTAGGTCGTTACAATATCTATTATTCAGTAATATAGTATTTGACAATTTGTCAGTGATAATTTCATTTCCTTTATATTGTTTGTTTTAAATGCTAGTCCTTACTACTACTACTAGTCATTATTGCTGAAAGTGTAAATGCACTTGTGAGTTTGACATCATTCTATTCAAGTCGGGGACTGACGGTGAGTCTGACATCATGACGCATTGACTATTCAGTTTTGTGACTTCGCAGTAAGTTCACACAATGTTTATCTGGTGTTTGTTATGCCCTCCTTCGAAGAGGGTATATATATTGGTTTGCATATATTGGTCGGTCGGTATGTGGGCAGTTTAAAAAAATGGCACCTTGAAGTTTCTCAATTGTATAATCTTTTCTTGATAAACAATATGCATATTTCAACTTGATTCATGTATGTTCCAATATTGTGCACTACTGTGCAAAGTTTGGTTTCAATATGTTTGACAACAAATAAGTTCTTTGAAAAAAAACCTATCAAAAATGTCAGGAGTGCAACAGAAATTTGGGACATTTATAAAAAAATACTGAATTTGAGTTGCTCTTATGAAGAAAAGACTTCATTTAACATTTTAAATCCAACTCATTTCATTAGTACAATATCTTGACTTCAGCTGGTATTCATCATAATGCTAGTATTTGTACTTATCTTGTAAGAATATGGTAATGAGGAAAATATAAGGCTAAAGCTTCTATTGCAAGTTATTTTCTCGGGGTTTTAAATACATGTGTGATGTGTAGCTGTACATGTAAACTTTGAATTCTGACCATAACATTCGCACTTTCAACCTTTTCCCTTCAAATATCTGACACAACATGTTGGCAACCAGAGTTTGTCAGGAGTGCAACATTTACTGTTCAGGGCTGTAGAAAGTTTAAATAGGTCAGCTGAAAATAGGGTAAGTTGCATTTCCAGGAAAGTCCAGATCAATATTTTCAGATTTCTTCACTTATAACTGGACTTGATGTATTGAATGAAAGCATGAGGTTAAAAAGTGAATGTCAGGAGTGCAACACTTTTTGGGGCCTTAATTTCACATGATGCTTTGAATAAGTAAGTATATTGCTAGTACTATTGCACACGTGACAAACATTTATTGAAGTTTATGTCCGACTGTAATCTTAATGCTGTAAATTGTTCACTTCTATGTCATGGTCCTAGGAGCTCTTATGTGTCGCATGATAATCAGTTTGTATCTATGATTGACTATGTTTTATTACCTGTGGAATATGTAGATTTAATATTGCATTGTGAGATAGCAGATGATCATTGCTTGAATGTTTCTAGACATAGACCTATTCTATGCTGTATTGCATGCCATATTTCTAACAGCGAGTATCATAATATAGAGCATAGTGTGAACTGGATGAAAGCCAATGATGAAAATGTGTATTCATACCAAACTCTCATTGTAGGAGATGTAGACATAAATAGATATACACATAGTGAACTTGATGAACAAGGTATTGACCATTTATATCATACATTGTGTGCGAAAATGTTTTCGTGCCTTTCTAAAACCTTACTGGAATACAGAGTTGAGTGATTTACATAATAGAATGAAGCGTTCAAGAGAAGATTGGTGTAAAGCAGGTAGACCTTGAAATAAGGGATCGCTTGTGCTCTTACATTATAAACGTCTTAAAACTGATTTTAGACGTCGTCATAGACAATGTATCCAAAAGTACTTACAATCTCTTGACCAGAAGCTAGAAAATGCACCAGAGACAAACGATGTTAACTTTTGGAAAACTTTAAAATCACATAACCAATCGACTAAATCTAGAGCTGGGGCCAGAATATTATTTAACGGCAAAATGTGTAGAGGCCGAGAAAAGTTATCTGAACAATGGGGTCTATACTTCAAAGATTTATACTCATGATCAGAGGCGCGAGCATTTAATGATGAGTGGAGGAAAGTCGTTGAATCTACGGTGAACGAACATTTTAGTTTATTAGAGACTGATAAAAGTGCATTTGTGAGTATGGAAACAGTAGAGAAGGCTATACAAACTTTACCGAAAGGAAAGGCCGGCAGTGATTACCATGTAGTGTATGAACATCTTACCTATGCAAAACGACAGATTGCACCGGTGTTATCAAACTTATATACATATATGTTAAGATTTAGTCATATTCCCGATCGCATGAAAACGTAAAGATGACCCAAACAACTATCGGGCTATAACTATCGCAAGATACCACTATTAACTCTTTGGGAAAGTATCTTATTAACTTTTGTAAAGCATACTCTTGTTACATTCTCAATGGGCGATGTCTGACCGAGAATACTGATGAGTCTTATACAAATTTCACCTTTATAAACCACAATGGATCCAGTTTTATTGATTACTGGTTAGCATCTAAATCTATTTTGGGTATTGCATTAGATTTTAGAGTTATAGATAGAGCGGAAAGCCCGCATTTTCCAATTTTTGTGTTGTTGAATACTGCTATTGAGCAGACAGTTAATGCTAATGTTACTGGTGTTCAACGCTTTAAACTAAATGAAGTTACAAAATGTGATTATATTGCAGCGCTCGCTGAGGGCACAAATAGTGGTATGTTCCAATCTTTAGAGTCTTGTTTAAACAATGATGTCAATGTAGATGTTATAGTAGATGAGCTCGAAAAGTTGTAAAACAATGTAGTAGGGAATTAATATATACAGCCAAACCAGGAACAGTTAAGCACGGTAACAAGGATTGGTTCGATATAGAATGCAAGAAAGCGAAACGAGACTAAGTTTGCTTTAAGGCAGTTTCGGTCATGTCCTAATTTAGACAAGTTGAATAATTATATAGACAAAAAGCATATATATAAAAATATGTGTAAAAAGAAACGTTGTTTATATGAAAAACAATATGTTGACAACATTGACAAATGTGTTAATAATTCCAAATTGTTTTGGAAGGAAATTAATAAGTTAACAAAACCAGTACATAGGGATTCTCCAATTAATATAAAAACATGGTATGAACATTTCAGAAATGTGTTTTCACCTAAAGATACGGGAACTGATGAGCCTAATATATTGGATGAGCATCATATTGATTTAGATAATGATGAAATAGAAGCTTTTCTTTTTAATAGCCCCATAACTGAACAGGAGGTAATTGATAGTGTTAGAAAGTTAAATACTAACAAAGCAAGTGGTGGATCTCTCCTGCCATCACATATTGTGTATGGTATTGATATTCTTTTACCATATATTTGTAAATTGTTCAATGAAGTATTTGTATCTGGATCATTCCCAGAAAAATGGTCTCATTGTGTTAGTGTACCAGTATTTAAGAAAGGGTGTTTATCAAATCCTAATAATTACAGAGGAATTTCTCTTATTGATGTTGTAAAGTTTATATTACTATTGTAACCAATCATATAACATTCTATGTTGAAGCATATATGAAAATATCGGAGAGTCAGGCTGGATTTCGGAAAGACTACTGTACATATGGGAGATCCCAGTGGCGACATGCACTAGAGAACCTACAGCTGCTCGCCCATATGGGAGATCCCAGTGGCGACATGCACTAGAGAACCTACAGCTGCTCGCCCATATGGGAGATCCCGGTGGCGACATGCAATAGAGAACCTACAGCTGCTCGCCCATATGGGAGATCCCAGTGGCGACATGCAATAGAGAACCTACAGCTGCTCGCCCATATGGGAGATTCCAGTGGCGACATGCAATAGACAACCTACAGCTGCTCGCCCATATGGGAGATCCCAGTGGCGACATGCACTAGAGAACCTACAGCTGCTCACCCATATGGGAGATCCCAGTGGCGACATGCAATAGAGAACCTACAGCTGCTCGCCCATATGGGAGATCCCAGTGGCGACATGCAATAGAGAACCTACAACTGCTCGCCCATATGGGAGATCCCGGTGGAGACATGCAATAGAGAACCTACAGCTGCTCGCCCATATGGGAGATCCCGGTGGCGACATGCAATAGACAACCTACAGCTGCTCGCCCATATGGGAGATCCCGGTGGCGACATGCAATAGAGAACCTACAGCTGCTTGCCGCACATGAACCTACAGTGATAACCTTTTGTATTTCAGACATAGAGGTCGATTATGGGAGGTCAGCAGAAATTGATGAACCACAACTTGATGGAAATTTGGCAACAGGTATGGAAATAGGTATGCCATAGTGTAATACCAACACGTTGCGTATATCAGGGCACTTGAGGTCATTCATGATGGAATTATGCACTGTTTTAGGTGTTAGGATGCCATGTCTGCTTAATACAAAACCTAACATTCCACCTTGAGACATATGGCAGTTGTCATGATTATTTTAATAGTAACCATTATCAGACGTTCACAAATGACTAAATGAAGTATAACTAAGGGCAATTTATTGAATAATAATTAAAACGTGGATGTTGCATTTTGCAGCTATAAGATAAAACCATGATCTTTAGTTCAGAAGTGACAGAGTCTGCAGAGTTAGGAGATGAAACAGCAATAGTAGAAGCTCCTACTCATACGAAGCAACCAAAGGTACATAAACCTTTTTGAAAACCTGTAAATTTATTATTAGAATGGATATTATCATCCCTACCACATTAAACAAACGCTGTTTTGTAGTTAGTAGTATAAGTATACCACGATAAGTTGAGAGCGACGTCATGCAATATTTACATGGTTTGGCCACCTTTAGTGATCAAAATAGGTAAATCAAATAACAAGCAAATCTATTTAATGAGATATTGATTTCATTAAACTAACAGCCGTGATAGCTCAGATGGTAGCGAGTCCGCGCCTTACACTGCTAATTAAGCTTTATAGTTTTGAGTCCGAGTTCGAGACCATCGGAAGGTAGTTTTTCATTACAATATTATATATTTCGTTGGTCATCTACAGATGTACTTACACGACTTATAATCATTAATGTTCGCTCGAATATCATTAATTAAAACATTGTATAGTATGTGTATTTATAAGCTACATTGTATTAACTAATAACGATATGGTTTCATGATTTTTAATGGTGCACGATATCATCGTGCAGTAGATTTACATGTACATTTATCAC
This sequence comes from Mactromeris polynyma, assembly GCA_032209605.1. NCBI lineage: Eukaryota > Metazoa > Mollusca > Bivalvia > Venerida > Mactridae > Mactromeris > Mactromeris polynyma. Next base: position 24,969,670 of record JASFXZ010000002.1, on the reverse strand, counting down.
TACACAATCATATGGAATAAAGTTGATATGGCTACTCCGAAAAACATCAGGGGTTCAAATGAATATTTTAGCGACGACGCTATAGCCATCATTAAATACGTTTGGTTTAACAATAAAGCAATTAGACGATAACAAAAAACAAAAGTAAACAGACAGAAACGACAAGTAATTGACAAGCTGAGTGAGTGAGTAAGGGATAAAATTCATATTGTCCATAAAAAAGGGAGGCAGGAATGTGTCTCGAACTCACACCCTATCTATTGGTCGAAGTTACTAGTCAGAAGCTCTACCAATTGAGCTATCGCTACTGTCTACTTTGAGCGATATTTCATCAACATTTAGTACTAATCCTAAAGATAATAGGCATGATAATGACGTAAGCTGCTTTACATGTATTGGAAAGTGGGTATGGTCTTGTTTACTATCTACTTATCTTAACTGAGTTATAGCAATGTACTTTCAATGCCTTGCTGTCTACACAATGTTACATTTTATACCATCATCAAGTCCATGACGCCTCAAACATCTACTTAATGATTAAGCTGATTAAGTAGAGCACCGAACTGTAGTCTGGAGTCATAGGTGCTTCAATTCCTGTAATCTGGAGTCATAGGTGCTTCAATTCCTGTAATCTGGAGTCATAGGTGCTTCAATTCCTGTAATCTGGAGTCATAGGTGCTTCAATTCCTGTAATCTGGAGTCATAGGTGCTTCAATTCCTGTAATCTGGAGTCATAGGTGCTTCAATTCCTGTAATCTGGAGTCATAGGTGCTTCAATTCCTGTAATCTGGAGTCATAGGTGCTTCAATTCCTGTAATCTGGAGTCATAGGTGCTTCAATTCCTGTAATCTGGAGTCATAGGTGCTTCTATTCAATTTGAATGAATATATTTCCTTTTTTTTGAGGGGAGATATTTTTATTTTCCTCGTACATAAGTATGTGTGGATCGAGGACATCCCACTCCATACTTTACATGAATATATATCCAACCAAAATCCACCAAGTTTAAATCATGTTGTGAAGTTGTTAGATGCTGTCAATAGAAGCAGCTAGTAATGGTTGGAAACAATAGGGACAATAGAATAGTAAATGTGACTTGAAAGTATCTTTACACTATTCTTTACACTATTCTTTACACTATTCTTTACACTATTCTTTACACTATTCTATTCTTAAATGGCGATGTACAGTTTATTTTCCGACCAGTCATTTTACAAATAGACCATTCGGTAAGCAGCATACCTGTATTTATATAAATATGAAACGAAAGTAGAGAATTTAAAAATCATAGAAGATGTTCTAATTTACTGTTTTGATTACAAACAGTGAATGAAAGTTGCATTGCATCAATTAAGTTTTGAACACATGTTTTCACATCAGGATGTGTCAAATGAATGTGAATGACAAGTTATTCTGTGTCGGCAAAATATCTTCAAAGAAGTTCAATGTCTGATTTAATTTAACTTCTGACTCATTCAGCAAAACTAAGGAACATTATTGTGGACAAGAATGTCATTCCTTACCAAAACTGCAAGGCATAATTACCAACATTTAATTTTATAAGAATGTAATGCTCCTGTACCCGAAATGCTGCAACACAACAAAACATTAATTGTTGTTGAGAATGTAGTATTGAGCAGAAATTTTTTGAAACAATACCAATAGTTACATGTTCATCTAGCTTATTAAATGAAAGTATATCACCTATATGAAATCACTGCAATATGCAGCAAGTCAATTCTGAACAGACATGTAACGTACTACAATGGTAGTATTATTGACCGACTTGCCTTACCCAATTTAATGTCAGTTTGCGTCAGTTATTTTCAAACAGTCCATTTGATTACCAAATTGAAGAATCTGTATAATGTCATTTTGAAATAATGATGTGAAATGATAAGATGTTAATGATTTGTTTGATTTTTATTTACAGAGTTACATATAGTTCTGCCAAAGGTTGTTGCATCACACAAGAGAACTTGTGGTAAATGCAAGCGTCCAAGAACAGGATCCGACTGAATAAGATGTGATTGCTGCAAAATGGATTTTCATGAACATTGCAGCCGTGTTTACAAGAAAAGAAAAACAGAACATACACAATGGTTACATATGGATATGTACTATGTGTAACATACATAATGGTTACATATGGATATGTAATATGTGTAACATACATAATGGTTACATATGGATATGTACTATGTGTAACATACATAATGGTTACATATGGATATGTACTATGTGTAACATACATAATGGTTACATATGGATATGTACTATGTGTAAAATGGCCTCAAGATAGGGACTCATTCAGTGTTAGACCTAGATTTATAAAAGGGGTAGATTCAGCAAGTGATGAAAACATTTAAGGAAAAAAATTGATCTCATAGTGTTTATGACAGGGTTTTGGTAGGATTTTGTAACGGGACTCCCTTTGCTGAAAAAGTATGAATCCCATGCAACTTCATGCGAGTCCTGAAGTGACATATGATTTAACTTATCTTATAAATGTGTACCACATAAATAAAATGAAGTTGATTTTTTCACAGCTTTTAATTATTATTGCACCACATTATGGAAATGAGTGTTCAAACGAAACTTATGAGGCTGAATAAATGATTTTGAAATCGGGCACTGGAGACTTACGAGGCCATAATTACGACGATGTGTGGACCATGATTATTATCTCCAGGTTGAGACTATAGTGTGTCATCCCATCACTATACAGCCTGCTTTACACTCTATTCATGATAATAGTAAATATACTCTGTGGATGAAATAAATCACATTTTGCAATCATAACGGAATTGACCTTGCAATACCTTTAGTCAGCAATTCTGTCAGATATAAATCAAAATACTGAAATAACCAGGTGCTTAAGGGCAACATGTCTAGCCTGCCAATTGCTAAGAGATGAAGAGAATATTATGCTATACAGTGCATAATCTATCATACCAATTTTTTACCTTCGACCTGCAAGTGTGATCTTGACCTTTGAGCTACGTAACTTGTCTTATGCATGACATACTGTCTCTTCATGGTGAACATTTATGCCAATTAATTTGATCATCTCCTAATACATAGTTCCTACATCTACAATATTTACCTCCCTTGTTCGGAATTGTCGGCCATTTTGATAGACAAATTTTCTTAAAGTGTATGGGGAATATAATGTAAACGATTATAAACTAATCCAATATATAAACAATAACTTATTCATTATGCTCATGTGGGCATTTGGCTCAGTAAGTTGAAGAAAAAGTGGTTGTCACATGCAAATTCTCTTGGTATTTTCTCAGTTATCACATATTTGGAAATTACTCCTATAAGGGCTTATCAGTTTTGCCTATCAAAATTGCCGACAGTTAAGAACAAGGGAGGTAAATGTTGTAGATGGAGGAACTATGTATAAAATGGTGTAAAATTCCAGATATTTTAGATACATTTTTTATGTTTGACCTGTGTGAGCACAAGAAACACTAGTTCATCATGGTGAACATTAAGTAATTTGTAAATCCCCTAATAAATGAATGACAAGATCTTCCTATCCAGGCAAAATCAAATATGACCTTGACCTTTGAGCTACTGACATGGGTCTTGCAGACGACACCGTATCATGGTAAACATTTGCACCATGTAATTTGAAAATCCCTCTAAAAATGACAGAGCAATGGTTTTGACAAACCAAATCCTGATACACGCACACATGCATGTACATACACCAAACTGCCATTGTGGCCACTATTTCAAGCTCGATGCACCAGGCTTGACAACTAATTTGCAGCGAATATACAAAATGTATATATATAATTATATATATTATGATGACAACAACGAACAGAATAAGGATAGAAATTAAATATAATTTAATAATCTACCTATAGAAGGGTAAATAAAGAAAAAGTATTCTACAAGTATAATATATTTTTCACTGTGAATAAAAATAAAACATGTATGCGAGGCTTGAACCAGTATCCTCTAGATTGCTAACTGACTGCTCACCTAATTGAGCTACAGAGGCACACTTGAATAATTGTTCATGTTTCGAAAATTTTGTACGACGCAAGCGTTTATTGACCGAGATTCTAAATGATCACCCCTTTTTATGCAAAGTGAAACCGTCGGCTAATTAGCATAAGTAAATATTATTGTGCCATCACTCGAAACACCAGGTAACTCGCTTTTGGGACGGACCCCAGCGTCCTCGAGTTATCGAAGTTTAACTGTATTTACAATCGAGACAAACATTTCACTTGCTTTACAATTTTAAGGTTCTACTATTATTACTGACCATAATCGTTACTTCGGTTTGAAAATCTCTTGGAAAAAATATTTACTATTTTTTCAATAAATTGTTATTCTTTTTCACATTTCTGTCTTATGTTTTTGTTTTATTCCATATTCCATGCAAACCATCTGACATATTTACACATACTTTGATATTATATAAAACTGTTTAGTTACAAAACGGAAGTATGCAACGAGTTGTCAGCTTGGCTACAGAAACGAGTGTTACCGTCCCACATCACCTTCTGTGCTTTGATTAAACTAAGTCAAGGGCCATATATTACACATATTGGGTAAAGCAACACACACAACCCTACATTGCTGGTTGACATTCCTGGAAAGTTTTGTGATTTCTGGAGGTATGCATGACATGGACGTGCAGACAGCCAGATAGACCGACAAACAAGGGCAAATCTATAATGCCCTCCCCTTTCAGAGTGGGGAGCATAAAATTATAACACATTATATTATAGATACAAATGTAGTCTATTTATTCATTATCTTTTTCAACTATATAAGGTTCATACATATATTTTATATTTCGGAAAATATTTCCTTTTACAATTTACAAAAAAGTACATGAACTAGACTTTTTTAAGGTACATTTCACTCAAAATATAATTATCATTTTCACTGTTTTAAAGCATCGATTTAAAAATGGAAGAAATAAATCGATACAGTGCTACTACAAATAAAGTTCTAATAAATAAACAATGCATTTAAACTTAAATGCAATAGGCAGCGTTTACACGCTATTCAACTTATCACAAAGAGATTTGAAAGGTGACCACTAGAGTTCATACAATTTCTTACATAGCAAATCCCTTAACAAGAAGGCACATATTATGTTAAAACGAACAATTCAGAACAGATATAGAAGAAGAACATGCTAATAATTATGTAACTTATGTCCAATATCCAATGTAAAGACACAAATTTTCATTAATAAATAGTGAATGGATTATCCAAGAACTGAAACAAAATCAATACATTCGGATAATTACAATTATGGATGAAACATCAACTAGTAATATTGAATTTTATGCTCAAATTTCTACACATCAACTTCTTGGTACAAAAATAGAAATGTGTCATACACACGGATACTCCTGCTTTGTGATATGTGACACAGGCACGGATACTCCTGCTTTGTGATATGTGACATAGACACGGATACTCTTGCTTTGTGATATGTGACATAGACACGGATACTCTTGCTTTGTGATATGTGACATAGACACGGATACTCCTGCTTTGTGATATGTGACATAGACACGGATACTCCTGCTTTGTGATATGTGACACAGACACGGATACTCCTGCTTTGTGATATGTGACACAGGCACGGATACTCTTGCTTTGTGATATGTGACATAGACACGGATACTCCTGCTTTGTGATATGTGACACAGGCACGGATACTCTTGCTTTGTGATATGTGACATAGACACGGATACTCCTGCTTTGTGATATGTGACATAGATACGGATACTCTTGCTTTGTGATATGTGACATAGACACGGATACTCCTGCTTTGTGATATGTGACATAGACACGGATACTCTTGCTTTGTGATATGTGACACAGACACGGATACTCCTGCTTTGTGATATGTGACATAGACACGGATACTCCTACTTTGTGATATGTGACATAGACACGGATACTCCTGCTTTGTGATATGTGACACAGACACGGATACTCCTGCTTTGTGATATGTGACACAGGCACGGATACTCTTGCTTTGTGATATGTGACATAGACACGGATACTCCTGCTTTGTGATATGTGACACAGGCACGGATACTCTTGCTTTGTGATATGTGACATAGACACGGATACTCCTGCTTTGTGATATGTGACATAGACACGGATACTCTTGCTTTGTGATATGTGACATAGACACGGATACTCCTGCTTTGTGATATGTGACATAGACACGGATACTCTTGCTTTGTGATATGTGACACAGACACGGATACTCCTGCTTTGTGATATGTGACATAGACACGGATACTCCTACTTTGTGATATGTGACATAGACACGGATACTCCTGCTTTGTGATATGTGACATAGACACGGATACTCTTGCTTTGTGATATGTTACATAGACACGGATACTCCTGCTTTGTGATATGTGACATAGACACGGATACTCCTGCTTTGTGATATGTGACACAGGCACGGATACTCTTGCTTTGTGATATGTGACATAGACACGGATACTCTTGCTTTGTGATATGTGACATAGACACGGATACTCCTGCTTTGTGATATGTGACATAGACACGGATACTCCTGCTTTGTGATATGTGACATAGACACGGATACTCTTGCTTTGTGATATGTGACATAGACACGGATACTCCTGCTTTGTGATATGTGACATAGACACAGATACTCCTGCTTTGTGATATGTGACATAGACACGGATACTCTTGCTTTGTGATATGTGACATAGACACGGATACTCTTGCTTTGTGATATGTGACATAGACACGGATACACCTGCTTTGTGATATGTGACATAGACACGGATACTCCTGCTTTGTGATATGTGACACAGGCACGGATACTCTTGCTTTGTGATATGTGACACAGACATGGATACTCCTGCTTTGTGATATGTGACATAGACACGGATACTCTTGCTTTGTGATATGTGACACAGACACGGATACTCCTGCTTTGTGATATGTGACATAGACATGGATACTCCTGCTTTGTGATATGTGACACAGACACGGATACTCTTGCTTTGTGATATGTGACACAGACACGGATACTCCTGCTTTGTGATATGTGACACAGACACAGATACTCTTGCTTTGTGATATGTGACATGGACACGGATACTCCTGCTTTGTGATATGTGACACAGACATGGATACTCCTGCTTTGTGATATGTGACACAGACACGGATACTCCTGCTTTGTGATATGTGACACAGACACAGATACTCCTGCTTTGTGATATGTGACACAGACACGGATACTCTTGCTTTGTGATATGTGACACAGACACGGATACTCTTGCTTTGTGATATGTGACACAGACACGGATACTCCTGCTTTGTGATATGTGACACAGACACAGATACTCCTGCTTTGTGATATGTGACACAGACACGGATACTCTTGCTTTGTGATATGTGACATAGACACGGATACTCTTGCTTTGTGATATGTGACACAGACACGGATACTCCTGCTTTGTGATATGTGACACAGACACGGATACTCCTGCTTTGTGATATGTGACACAGACACGGATACTCCTGCTTTGTGATATGTGACATAGACACGGATACTCTTGCTTTGTGATATGTGACACAGACACGGATACTCCTGCTTTGTGATATGTGACACAGACACGGATACTCCTGCTTTGTGATATGTGACACAGACACAGATACTCCTGCTTTGTGATATGTGACATAGACACGGATACTCTTGCTTTGTGATATGTGACACAGGCACGGATACTCCTGCTTTGTGATATGTGACACAGACACGGATACTCCTGCTTTGTGATATGTGACACAGACACAGATACTCCTGCTTTGTGATATGTGACACAGACACAGATACTCCTGCTTTGTGATATGCCACACAGAAATGAGTGTTTATTTGAGATATTTCTTTGATAATAATACAGAAATATTTTATACATAAACAGTATACTCGGGGAAACAAAATTATGTTTACAGTAACAGTGACCTTGACCCTAGGAGGCTGGGTGTTTCACGTGACACATTGCCTTGTTATGATGATCACATCTGCCAAGTTATTTTGAAATCCCTCCATCCATAATGAAGTTACAGCCCGGACCAGGTCTTGTTAAGGCAAACATTCTGAACAAGTTACATCATTGGGCAAAAATTGTGGCTTGCAGAGTAAAGTGTGGGCGACGATCTCTGGATGACACACATCCAACGATCTTAAAACTTCACCATGAACACTTCATGCCCAGTTGCGCTAAAAAGCTAACAAGCATTAAACAAGGGAAAATTTCATTAACGCTTGTATGGTGTTAAAATGTTTCATCCAAGAAATATTGAAGCTGCAAATTACTGTCAAACATTGACTATTTGTGTTGTTTTTCTTACTGTAATACAATTTCAATAATTTCTAACACTAAGATTCGTTGAGTGTGAACATTGAGAAATACTACAATAACATATAACAGATGGTCCCATGTAAATCAAGTTTCCCAGTGGCCAGAACACCAAAAAACTGAACATGTTAATAGATTTTGTTTGTAAATTGGAGAATCCATTGATAGATTCTGTTTGTAAATTGGAGAATTCATGAAAAGTGTACAGTACAAACAATGGTGTGGGGAAACCAAGTGGTTTCTGTCATTTTTGCTACTGTAGACAGCTGGATTTGCCTACATGCAAAAATTATAACTTTTAATGTATTTACAGTTTTTAATTAATGAAATAAGTGTAATAACATTAAAAGTTCCTTCTGCCTTGGGTCAACTTCCATGTGTTAAACTGTTCTTTCATTTTTTCAAACACTGCAAAGTTCTGTATATAGACAATGTGATAAGAATAGAAATCATACATTGAGGATTGCACTAGAAAGGAGAACATCACATGGAAGTGTTTTAATAGACGAACATTATAGGTGTAATGTAGTATACCGGTATGTATACAGTTGCAACTTATGAAATGTAAGAAGCGATTGCACACCATGGTGGCGAGATGATAAATTCTCTAAATCTGGAATGTATGCAGTCACTGAAACAAATTACCTCTGCATGAACAGACATGAACATTCTGCCAACAACCTTTAGATGTAACTTGTGACAAATGCCTCTTGCACTTGATCCATACCATCCCTATTGTGACCCAACACTAACTGTCCTAGTAAGCTATCTATTCATCAGGATTCGTCACAAAATCTTTTTCATATCTTTAGTTCTCGAGTGAAAATCAGTTTTCGATATTTAACAACAGCAAGCTTCACCTTGATTCCGCTGACCCACAAAGTGATCTGATGCTAGATCTCCTCTAGTTGCATCACAATAATATCTCACAGCTAACATAAGTCATTTAGCAAAACAAGAGATGTTTGAAAAAAACATTTGGCCCCCTAAAGATGCATTGCCAGAGAGAAGATTTGAGTTAATATGATGACTTAGAAGTGAGTCCAGATCTTGATGGTAAATAAATCTCAACAATTATCATGAATATAATGAACTTCTAGAAATGAATACGAGAGACGATGGCTGGTTGACCAATGTTTGATATATGTTTTCTGACAATCCAAGTCATAATCAAGGAATGTGACTGGCAGGTTGGCAAATGATTTTCGACCACCAAACTGGTTGACTACTTTTTGTGCTTAACAGTTATCATGTGGACTAGGGTTTCCACTTAATGACCAATTTAACCTAAATCTTCTCCACAGTGATTCCAAAATCGATAAGGTTCATCAATGACCCACAGGCAATCAGACCAAGGAGGTCCAAGGGTACTTGAATAATCACGCAAACACAGATGATCTACTGACCAATCTATCTTACCGACAAGCGTAAAATATTTTTTCTATTTTTACAACAGCAGCCTTGACCAGGGGTGTAGAGTAGCTGAAAATGATGTGTAGGCCTAGTTTTAGTGGGGCCGGGGTATGGTTCCCTGGAAAAATTTCCATAGCTAGATCGTCAGAGATGCGTTTTGGTGTATGTTTCATTCCGGTAAATACGCTTACAATAACATCAAAAACATACATTAAATATCTTATTGCAGTTTCAGCCATTGTGGCCCAAAAACAATTCCAACCTAGATTTCCTTATAAGCTTGGATGTATCAATTTAGGCGACAGTATGTCAATCTGAACAAAAACATCGGCAAGCAAGGACTCCATGCCGTGTAAGTTCGTTATATATCAAGGACTCCATGCTGTGTAAGTTTGCTATATATCAAGGACTCCACGCCATGTAAGTTTGCTATATATCAAGGACTCCATGCCGTGTAAGTTTGCTATATATCAAGGACTCCATGCCGTGTAAGTTTGCTATATATCAAGGACTCCATGCCGTGTAAGTTTGCTATATATCAAGGACTCCATGCCGTGTAAGTTTGCTATATATCAAGGACTCCTTGCCGTGTAAGTTTGCTATATATCAAGGACTCCATGCCGTGTAAGTTTGCTATATATCAAGGACTCCACGCCGTGTAAGTTTGCTATATATCAAGGACTCCACGCCGTGTAAGTTTGCTATATATCAAGGACTCTATGCTGTGTAAGTTTGCTATATATCAAGGACTCCATGCCATGTAAGTTTGCTATATATCAAGGACTCCACGCTGTGTAAGTTTGCTATATATCAAGGACTCCATGCCGTGTAAGTTTGCTATATATCAAGGACTCCATGCCGTGTAAGTTTGCTATATATCAAGGACTCCATGCCGTGTAAGTTTGCTATATATCAAGGACTCCATGCCGTGTAAGTTTGCTATATATCAAGGACTCCATGCCGTGTAAGTTTGCTATATATCAAGGACTCCATGCCGTGTAAGTTTGCTATATATCAAGGACTCCATGCCGTGTAAGTTTGCTATATATCAAGGACTCCATGCTGTGTAAGTTTGCTATATATCAAGGACTCCATGCCGTGTAAGTTTGCTATATATCAAGGACTCCATGCCATGTAAGTTTGCTATATATCAAGGACTCCTTGCCGTGTAAGTTTGCTATATATCAAGGACTCCATGCCGTGTAAGTTTGCTATATATCAAGGACTCCACGCCATGTAAGTTTGCTATATATCAAGGACTCCATGCCGTGTAAGTTTGCTATATATCAAGGACTCCATGCCGTGTAAGTTTGCTATATATCAAGGACTCCATGCCGTGTAAGTTTGCTATATATCAAGGACTCCATGCCGTGTAAGTTTGCTATATATCAAGGACTCCATGCCGTGTAAGTTTGCTATATATCAACTTTGTTTTATAATTTTCTGTGTATTTTTATGTACAGCAACACTGAACTTTATCACAGTGGTCCAAAATATAATCCCATGCAGTTACCATACAAGCTGGCTGTATGTTTGGTAAAAACAAGTCAATCAGCACTAACATCATTGAACAAAACCCTTTTTAATGCAGACCACTATCCCAATGATGTACACCACTTAATAGTAGTCATCTATTTGAAAACCAGATTAGGTCATACCAATATGGATCCAAGTTGAGCGTCCTCAGACGGGTAGGGTTCAGGCAATCCAATAAAAAAGCAAATCTAAAAATGTCAAAAATCCCCAACAATTATGTTACAACATAACAACATTGGCCTATTTAGCCGATATCAATGTGTCAGGTAGCCAATGACTATGTTCAAAAGGTGAAAATCATTAAATCTGGTTATTCACTTAGTACTTGGTGATGGTTTTGTTAACTAGTATTTTGTGATTTATGTCCTGATGTATAATGTCCTTGTTTGGGGGAAGAAAGATGTAGTAGATACAAAAGATAAATTTTGCTGACTAATTGACAGTTTGTTTTTTCTTGATTGGTTTCGAAAAATGAATGTGAAACTAAACATAGATCGACTTTGGTATGGTCGAACTAAACAAAGTATGTATTATGTGAATTTCTAAACCTTGGTTATTAAATTAGGGACTGTAACTACATGCTGGTGTGAAAACATGTGTACTGAAATCAAAACCCATGTTATAAAAGTAAGCAGGCTATGAAACAAGTTTTCAACAATGATATTTATCGATCTTATATATATATTTAGACAGCATCATTGCAACAGTAATGTAACATACAATTACAACCTGTGAATTTCCAACAGGCAATCAGTTTGCAGAAAAATAAATTCTTCATCATTTACTAAGAATCTTGAAAAGATGTACCAGAGAAACATACATGTATCACCAAATAAACCTGCGAGACAAACAGAATGAATTTTTTTCACATCTTAGATTACAATTCTTGAAACATTAGAACAGTTTACAACAAAATATCATGATGTCTAAGTAACACTTATAAATCATAACAAGATTAAAGCCTAGCATTAAGCATAGACTACCAGAAGGTCTATGAGATTAAGCTTTGGGCAGTTGCTACAAACCATAATCCCCCCTCACTAGCTTATAACTGGACACTCTATCACAAACCATAATCCCCCCTCACTAGCTTATAACTGGACACTCTATCACAAACCATAATCCCCCCTCACTAGCTTATAACTGGACACTCTATCACAAACCATAATCCCCCCTCACTAGCTTATAACTGGACACTCTATCACAAACCATAATCCCCCCTCACTAGCTTATAACTGGACACTCTATCACAAACCATAATCCACCCTCACTAGGTTATAACTGGACACTATCACAAACCATAATCCCCCCTCACTAGCTTATAACTGGACACTCTATCACAAACCATAATCCCCCCTCACTAGCTTATAACTGGACACTATCACAAACCATAATCCCCCCTCACTAGCTTATAACTGGACACTCTATCACAAACCATAATCCCCCCTCACTAGCTTATAACTGGACACTCTATCACAAACCATAATCCCCCCTCACTAGCTTATAACTGGACACTCTATCACAGTTGCTACAAACCATAATCCCCCCTCACTAGCTTATAACTGGACACTCTATCACATACTTCCAATGTTGTATTACTAAGAAAGGCAGATCTTCTAAGATTTATTCAGCATTCAACCAAAAGATATATGGACAAAAAACATATCTATCATACTGAATGATGTAAATATAATCCATACCATCTCAATCTCTTTTATTGTAAAATTCGCAAAGGAATCAACAAAAAATGTTGTTATATAGATCAATATTTTTGATGTAGTAGCAAAATAACAAGAAAGATGTGCATGCATATTTTTCATATTGCCTCTCTATACAGCAAATTTCAGGAAATTTTCAAAGGATCCATCTTTTGTCATGTTTTTCACATATTTTGTGACCATAGCAACAATTCATTTAGGTGAAGTAATAGAATAAAAAGATGTGCATATCCCCTATACAGCCTTCTGTCTGTGAACCAAGTTTCATAGGAAAATCTGTTCAACTATTCAAGTTATTACAGAATCGTTTTCATGCCGTAGATACATTGACACACCCGTAGGCGACTAATAAAATACCATACAGAAAAAAGAACACAGTGTATCATAGAAAACAGAGTACATACATTGTGTTATATGATAATCAAATCTCAAATTATTGCAGCATATACAGATACTTAGTATTGCTTGTATCCATTTATATACAGTGCTCAATATCCTAGCAACAAATACACCAGTACATGAGAGAGGTACAGCTTCAACATCTATATATCATTAAATTTTGTTATGATGAATGCAAGTACACAATGTTACAAACTATAATATAAAATGCATAAAAATACAGATTTCATCCTCTGAAGATGTCTGAAAGATGGAAGATTCTGAACACTAATCGACATAAAAAACCAAAACCTTGTGAGTTACAGCAAATATAGTAAATTTCCCTAAAACAGAATATTCACATCCTCATATTGCAATAGTTTTACACAATCATCAAGAAATATGTTCGGCAAGGACAGAATAATGTAACCATTCCATATTATACATTACTACAGTTTGCATGGTACATGTTACACTAAGCCACATACTTGTCAAAATATTGTGTCTAATTCTTTATGATTAAGTGAAAAATGGAGGCAAACAATATAACCATATTATGCAGAGAATACAACCAAATTACATGTTTTACGTTTCTCATGAAGTATCCATGTTAAGTACAAGAAAGCTGGACAAATTCAAAATTAACTAAGTTTCCTTAGACTAGGTCAAATACTTTTTGAAATAATATTATGAGTGAACAAATGTTAAGTGGTATGTATGGCTGGACGGATGTTCTGACCGATGAACAGGGTGAATCTTATAACCCTATTGTTTAGAGACTTTCATTTTTATGTGCCATTATCTAGATGAATTATTCTATCGCAATAGTAACGTGATGTAGGCGTGAGCCGGACATATTGATGGTGTTACAGATTTTTTTGTAAAACTCCCGAGTTTGTATGACAGTGGTTATCAGAATTTAATGCTTCAAAAAAGATGTTATTTTAATGTACGTTATCCCGCCATTCCCGTGTATGCATTGTAAACAAGTGGCGTTTTGTAATGAATGAATGAAGAATGAATACGCAACAAAAATATTTAAAGAGAAAGGAATTGAATAAAAATTTCCATCGTCACCATGACAATGCATTCCCCATACATCAGTGATTACCAGAGTAGCATTGGCGGAGTTGGACAATGGAACTATTTGACATCCTGCCTACTCTCCCGACCTGGCGCCGTGTGATGTTTGGCTTTTTCCGAGAATAAAGGCAGAACTGAGGGAACGAGATTTGACGACATTGATGACCTGCCTGTTGTTGTTTGTGAATGTATCTGGAGAATTTCATTAGAAAATGTTTTGAATCATGGGTCCATAGATATGAGAAGTGTGTGAAGAGTTCTGGAGAGTATTTCGAGAAAATATGATAGCTTTTTGCTTCATGTGGAAAGAAATATGGTGTTGGTATTCATAGTTGCCCCGCTCCTGTCGACCTTACGTTGCCATGGTGACAATACCAAGTGCGCTACTTATACTATTATATTCCTGTTACAATACACCAATAAAATATACCTATAGCTATTTATGTTGAAAAAATCAGGTACATTTATTAAAAATAAAAAACGCTTGTCCTGAAACTGAACATAGAGCTATAATAAATGTTTAGGCCTTTAAACATACAAATACATTTAGGTGATAATATAACAAAGGCTGGTGCCTAATATGGTGGTCTCAACTTTAAAAGGAGAATTGATTTCTAAAATTAATAAAAACATTATTTAGAAACTAACAAGTCACTTACACGATCAAAGATATAGAATGATGTATGGAATGATAGATAATTATATAGTACAATAAAACTACACTATCAGAAGCATATTTACCAATGTATCACAATATCTCCTGCACAGAACAAAGCATTTTTTATTCACTTAGGTACAGGTATTGCAATATTTTACACAGTCATCAGCTTGAAATGCTTTAGCCTTTTATACTAAGTCGAGGCACTAATTGAATCTGATATTTACTTACCCTAGTTCATATACTTTACTTACCCTAGAGCATTAACTTTACTTGCCCTAGGTCACATACTTTACTTACCCTAGGTCATACATATACTTCACTTACCCTAGAGCTTTTAATTTACCTTCCCTAGAGCATTAACTTTACTTACCCTAGAGCATTAACTTTACTTACCCTAGGTCATACATATACTTTACTTACCCTAGAGCTTTTAATTTACCTTCCCTAGAGCATTAACTTTACTTACCCTAGAGCATTAACTTTACTTACCCTAGAGCATTTACTTTACTTACCCTAGAGCATTAACTTTACTTACCCTAGAGCATTAACTTTACTTACCCTAGAGCATTAACTTTACTTATCCTAGAGCATTAACTTTACTTACCGTAGAGCATTAACTTTACCTTCCCTAGAGCATTAACTTTACTTACCGTAGAGCATTAACTTTACCTTCCCTAGAGCATTTACTTTACTTACCCTAGAGCATTAACTTTACTTACCCTAGAGCATTAACTTCACCTTTCCTAGAGCATTTACTTTACCTTCCCTAGAGCATTAACTTTACTTATCCTAGAGCATTAACTTTACCTTTCCTAGAGCATTAACTTTACTTATCCTAGAGCATTAACTTTACTTACCCTAGAGCATTAACTTTACTTATCCTAGAGCATTAACTTTACCTTCCCTAGAGCATTAACTTTACTTACCCTAGAGCATTAACTTTACTTATCCTAGAGCATTAACTTTACTTACCCTAGAGCATTAACTTTACTTACCCTAGAGCATTTACTTTACTTATCCTAGAGCATTAACTTTACTTACCCTAGAGCATTAACTTTACTTACCCTAGAGCATTAACTTTACTTATCCTAGAGCATTAACTTTACTTACCCTAGAGCATTAACTTTACTTACCGTAGAGCATTTACTTTACCTTCCCTAGAGCATTAACTTTACCTTCCCTAGAGCATTAACTTTACCTTCCCTAGAGCATTAACTTTACTTAACCTAGAGCATTTACTTTACTTATCCTAGAGCATTAACTTTACTTACCCTAGAGCATTAACTTTACTTACCCTAGAGCATTAACTTTACTTATCCTAGAGCATTAACTTTACTTACCCTAGAGCATTAACTTTACTTACCCTAGAGCATTAACTTTACCTTCCCTAGAGCATTAACTTAACTTACCCTAGAGCATTAACTTTACTTACCGTAGAGCATTTACTTTACCTTCCCTAGAGCATTAACTTTACTTACCCTAGAGCATTTACTTTACCTTCCCTAGAGCATTAACTTTACTTACCCTAGAGCATTAACTTTACTTATCCTAGAGCATTTAATTTACCTTCCCTAGAGCATTAACTTTACTTATCCTAGAGCATTTAATTTACCTTCCCTAGAGCATTAACTTTACTTACCATAGAGCATTAACTTTACCTTCCCTAGAGCATTAACTTAACTTACCCTAGAGCATTAACTTTACTTATCCTAGAGCATTTACTTTACTTAACCTATGTAATATACTTTACTTAACCTAGGTCATATACTTTACTTAACCTGGGTTATATACTTTACCTAACCTAGGTCATATACTTTACTTAACCTATGGCATATACTTTACTTAACCTAGGTCATATACTTTACCTAACCTAGGGTATATACTTTACTTAACCTAGGGCATATACTTTACTTAACCTAGGGCATATACTTTACCTTCCCTATGGCATATACTTTACTTAACCTAGTGCATATACTTTACCTTCCCTATGGCATATACTTTACTTAACCTAGGGCATATACTTTACCTTCCCTATGGCATATACTTTACTTAACCTAGGGCATATACTTTACCTTCCCTATGGCATATACTTTACTTAACCTATGGCATATACTTTACTTAACCTATGGCATATACTTTACTTAACCTATGGCATATACTTTACCTTCCCTATGGCATATACTTTACTTAACCTATGGCATATACTTTACTTAACCTAGGGCATATACTTTACTTAATCTAGGGCATATACTTTACCTTCCCTATGGCATATACTTTACTTAACCTAGGGCATATACTTTACTTAACCTATGGCATATACTTTACCTAACCTAGGGCATATACTTTACTTAACTGAGGGCATATACTTTACTTAACCTATGGTATATACTTTACTTAACCTATGGCATATACTTTACTTAACCTATGGCATATACTTTACTTAACCTAGGGCATATACTTTACTTAACCTATGGCATATACTTTACTTAACCTAGGGCATTTACTTTACTTAACCTAGGGCATATACTTTACTTAACCTAGGGCATTTACTTTACTTAACCTAGGGCATATACTTTACTTAACCTAGGGCATATACTTTACTTAACCTAGGGCATATACTTTACTTAACCTAGGGCATATACTTTACTTAACCTAGGGCATATACTTTACTTAACCTAGGGCATATACCTTACTTAACCTAGGGCATATACTTTACTTAACCTAGGGCATATACTTTACTTAACCTAGGGCATATACTTTACTTAACCTAGGGCATATACTTTACCTTCCCTATGGCATATACTTTACTTAACTGAGGGCATATACTTTACTTAACCTAGGGCATATACTTCACTTAACTGAGGGCATATACTTTACTTAACTGAGGGCATATACTTTACTTAACCTATGGCATATACTTTACTTAACTGAGGGCATATACTTTACTTAACCTATGGCATATACTTTACTTAACTGAGGGCATATACTTTACTTAACTGAGGGCATATACTTTACTTAACTGAGGGCATATACTTTACTTAACTGAGGGCATATACTTTACTTAACTGAGGGCATATACTTTACTTAACTGAGGGCATATACTTTACTTAACTGAGGGCATATACTTTACTTAACCTATGGCAAATACTTTACTTAACTGAGGGCATATACTTTACTTAACCTATGGCATATACTTTACTTAACTGAGGGCATATACTTTACTTAACCTATGGCATATACTTTACTTAACTGAGGGCATATACTTTACTTAAATGAGGGCATATACTTTACTTAACTGAGGGCATATACTTTACTTAACTGAGGGCATATACTTTACTTAACCAAGAGCATTTACTTTACATTCCCTAGGGCATACACTTTATGTGTGACACAAAGTTTGATCAAAATTAAAGTGTTTTAACTAGCTATTTCACTAAATCACCGGACATATATTTGCTCTTATTAAATAAATTTGATAAAAATCACTTGTGTGCAATTTCATGTTATGACTAATATTCCTCTGAAGATTTGTAACTCTAGGTCAAGTACTTTTTGTCACAAATTTTGATATGATATAACTTAAGGTTAGCCGTTCATCATTGGTTATGGTATTCCAACGTTGGGTAATTTCTCTTTGATATATGGTGACTAAACAAAATTAAAATAAATTTCTAAATTGCATAAATGTTAAATCTAATTACACAGCTCACTATATATTTTTAAAAGGTCTTTTTAATGCAAAAAAGTACTGATTATGGGAGGTAATTGACTAAAATACTTCAACAAAAGTGTTGGAAGTGACATAATTTGGCAACAATGGCAATTTTCTTATGTTTTACAACTACAATGAACTTCATTTGCCATAAATATATCATACTGTTGAAAGAAAAATTGCAAATCCAGTTTCATGCGTTGGAAAAATTTAAGCAGCATTCTGTTGGTAAATGTTACTGAGATTTGGATATAGCTCATGTTATATGTTACAAATAATTTTCATTGAAGAAAATTTGATGCCCAACTGAAATTTAGGTTTTCTTACATACATGTAGTCAAACATTTGTATGTTCAAATGAAATATTCCCATTTTTAAACATTCTGATTTTTCTTAAATTTGCAAGTCTGTTTAGTACACAGGTGGTTTCATTACATGAACATATGAAGAAATAAGAACATAAATGTAAATTTCCATTATCAGTTTGTTTTTAATGGCTGATGTTTTTTCAAGGAAGAAAAAGGGCCGTTACTTCTTTTTGGATCGGTAAAAAATATAAAGTTTTCAAATTTTATCAGCATTATTATAAAGATTGAAACAACAACTGTTTCATTTAGTGCAGACATTATGCCATTGATGGACGGCTTACCTTAAGCAGGACTGACGGACTGACAAGCTGGACGGAAGACTGACAAGCCAGATGGATGGACTGAAAAGGGCAAATCCAAGTTCTTCCGACACAAATAAGGGGACACAATGTTTGTATTTGTTTACAAATTTATGAGGTTAAGCAAAGAAGTTTCACTTTGAAGTTAATCGCCAGAAACTTATTTTCTACTTTTAGTAACGGTCACCTTCACCTTATTTAAGGATTTGCCCAAAAAGCAATCCCAAGCAAGCTCTTCACTATATGTTCTTACTATACACCATTTGGTACAAATAAGATCAATGGAACTCGAGTTAATTGCTGGAAACCCCCAGATGGACGACTACCCCATTCCAATAATCTGGTTTTCATTGAAATCCTGGTAAATAATGTACATGTATTTGTCAAATCAAAAGTTTGTAATATCTTAAAATTTTCATCAATTTAAATAAAAGATTTTTTAATTGGTATGACATTGCAGTTGTTCATGTTAAAGATGTTTAAGCCAATGTAGCAACAATACTGGGTGAACCCAGTGAAAATATTTTACGTTCAGATGGGCAAGATACATCTTTAGAGGTCAGAATTTTCAAAAAGGTGGGGGGGAGGTAAACATGGAAGCAATTTTGTGACTGAATTGGTTTTACTGAGTCAAATCATACAGGTTGGGTGTTGATGTTTTGTGAATCGTAAACAAAATTCCATGTGCAAATATTCTGAAATGATAAAACTCCAGTAGATATTATGTGTTTGAAGATTGATGCTTTCTACCAGTATTACATTTTAACAACTACTAGCAATCTTTTATGTAATATAAACTCAGCAATGAAATGTTCCATAAATCTGGAAGTGTAAAATATAGTCAAATGTTTAAATAACAATTTTGTAATATTTCTTTTTACAAATCAAAGGCATAAGACAACTATTGTCTACACCATATTGATCAACACACCATAGATAATGGTAGACAGTTCACACCATAGATAATGGTAGACAGTTCAGTTGTTGACTTTTTCCACATAAATGGTGAGTAAGTGAAACATTTTCTTCTATGAAGTTTATTTGAACGAACTGTGGACTTGAAACAATTGTCACACTTCTGTCAGATTCAGCATACTCTATAAGAACTACAGTCTCTTTGTTTCTTCATAAAAACACATATACACATATTATGTTCCTGTACTTGTCTGGTTCTTGTCATAGCAGCCCATTATATAATTGGACATCTCTGTATCTGTTACATTAACTGGAATTGCTGCATCTGTCAGTGCTGAGCATACACTATTCAACTACAATGTTTATTGTAATGTCAGTACTTTGTTATGAAACTGAGGATTTCATCACATCATATCATGAACTTTGTATGTCCATTTATCACACTCCATATAGAATCACAGTCAAAAGATGCAAATACATGCATGCAGGCATTGCCATGCCACTAAAAATGAATGATGCCAAATTCAGTAAAATACATTTTACTCTTGTCATTTGGAAACCTTCTTTCTGAAAAAAATAAAAATAAAAAAACATTAACAAATACAAGAAACAACATGATACATTTATATCACATCATATATGACCCTTTCTGTAACTAAGACATTGAAGCAGTGACTTAACATACAAATACAATCAATAATTATCATCCAAACTGTCAAACAAATGTCTAATATTTTTTATTCCAGAATAATCTAGTCATAATTTTATATCCATGCTCCACATACAAAGCATGTTTGTCACATATAATGAAGTTACACTGTGTTCTCTATCATCTTAGCTAAGGAGATATACTTACTTTGATGATGAAATGCTACCATTACTGTTTTTTCTGACAGGCTTGTCAGCTAAAAGAGAAAACACAAAATTCTTTGTAAGATCAAACTGCTATAAGTAATGGAATGCACTTTTGTTACTGTCTCGATGGTAAAGATATTTTACTAACAAAGATGTAATGAAAACTGTGCTCCTATTCTCCCCAGGAATATCATAGATACAGTTTGCTCTAATCCCATAAAAATAGCATCAAATACTTTCAGCTCTTATCCTCCAGAGATATCACCAGATCTGTCCACAATGTACAACAAATCTAAAAATATTCTGGTCAACCAGTTTGGTAGCCCAGGATTTCGTCAGTATTTTGTTCCCATTTGAAAAGCTATGTCTTGATTAAATTGTGTGGGAGCGTATGTGCGTGCGTTAGTGCTTCTGTCCGTCCGGATTTTCTTTGTCAGGACCATTACTCTGTCACTTATTGGAGGATTTTCAAATGACTTTGCACAAATGATGAGATGGAGTGTCTCGTGCATTAACCATGTCCATATAGCTCATATGCTTTATTTACACATGTTTACTGTCCTACATTTGGGACATTAGCGAGTCCTTGCAAGCAGCTCGCTGAATGACTGTGGACTCATGACGACTCGTCTGTCAGTTGTGCAGGTGTTATAAAGCAGAGGGTGATTATGAAGGAATCAGAATAAGCGCCCGGTGCTAAAGGAGAGTAGCACGCACATACACCTGACTGCCATTGTGGCCACTATATTGAGCTCACTGTAAGTAGACTCAACAATAAAACAATAAAATCCCCAGAAAATTGCCCTTGTTTTGGTTGTACATTTGTATATCAGCTCAGAAATTTGAAGTTTCATGACACAGGTAAATGGTGAAACAATGCTGTTAGCACAGTAACACAGAGCTCAGGTAAATGGTGAAACAATGCTGTTAGCACAGTAACACAGAGCTCAGGTAAATGGTGAAACAATGCTGTTAGCACAGTAACACAGAGCTCAGGTAAATGGTGAAACAATGCTGTTAGCACAGTAACACAGAGCTCAGGTAAATGGTGAAACAATGCTGTTAGCACAGTAACACAGAGCTCAGGTAAATGGTGAAACAATGCTGTTAGCACAGTAACACAGAGCTCAGGTAAATGGTGAAACAATGCGGTTAGCACAGTAACACAGAGCTCAGGTAAATGGTGAAACAATGCTGTTAGCACAGTAACACAGAGCTCAGGTAAATGGTGAAACAATGCTGTTAGCACAGTAACACAGAGCTCAGGTAAATGGTGAAACAATGCTGTTAGCACAGTAACACAGAGCTCAGGTAAATGGTGAAACAATGCTGTTAGCACAGTAACACAGAGCTTACGTATACAAGAACAACACAGAAGTACTTCCCAGTATTGCTTTGTTGTCAAACCTTCTGGAAATTATATCATTCAAGATTAATTGTACGTTTGTCACACCTCTAATGCTCAGCTTCTTGGTCAAACTTCAATAAATTTGAGTAATAGTCATTGTTTTAATGTGAAATATGTAGGGAAGCACAAAAAAATAATCATGATAGATTCTACAGGTATTGATCGGCTATAACTATATTGGACAATACCTCCAAAATGGTCTATAATAAGAGTGGCTACAAATAAGTGGCCACTGTATCCCCAAATGTTCACCTCAGTGTCACAAATTATGTGACTGGTCCATAACACTTCTGCATATTAGAATCATTCTTGGAAATATCAGACTTGGACACAATATAGTTAAGTCTTATATTTACCTGAGGAGGTAGGAGAGCTGTTAAATGAACCTCGTCTGGCAGCTGTCTCAGATGAAGCTAATTTCGAGGTAGAAGTTTTCCTGCAATTAGGACACAGGTTTATCAGATACATCATCAACAGAAAATAAAAAGTGCAAAAAGCTGTACTATAAAATGATGAGTTTTTAAATACGTAAGACTTTTAACAAATCAAAATTCATGAGTATACTGTCAAACTACTCTAACTCCAGCAACTCTTTGGGTGGAAGGTGATAAAAACAATAACATTTTGTAAATCAAATCATGTGCACAATAGGTTCAGAGCTGATCAATTCATGGTAATGAGGGAGTTACCATGTAACATGTTCATAAAATATAGATAAATTATTTTCAAGAGTTTGTTTAGTTATTCCATAGTAAAATAAAACAAATACTCCAATAGCAATACCCCCACTTATACTAGGGCTGATACTAGGGCTGATCACTAATACTAGGGCTGATACTAGGGCTGATACTAGGGCTGATACTAGGGCTGATACTAGGGCTGATACTAGGGCTGATACTAGGGCTGATACTAGGGCTGATACTAGGGCTGATCACTAATACTAGGGCTGATACTAGGGCTGATACTAGGGCTGATCACTAATACTAGGGCTGATACTAGGGCTGATCACTAATACTAGGGCTGATACTAGGGCTGATCACTAATACTAGGGCTGATACTAGGGCTGATCACTAATACTAGGGCTGATACTAGGGCTGATCACTAATACTAGGGCTGATACTAGGGCTGATCACTAATACTAGGGCTGATACTAGGGCTGATCACTAATACTAGGGCTGATACTAGGGCTGATCACTAATACTAGGGCTGATACTAGGGCTGATCACTAATACTAGGGCCGATTATTTTCATAAATTGGAATGAATTGGCATTACCAGAGTCATCAAAGTGTACATGTTCTGGAAGTTTTTCCTTTCTGTGTTCAATGCGGTATGATTCAGCTCGATATCTTAAAATTTGGTGTGTTGGTGATGGAAAAATTATGACAATCCCCAATTCTGCAATTTTTCGTGTTATTCCCCTTTATATATGTAGTGTATGAATGAGACTGAACTAACTAGAAATGTGCCCATAGGACACAGATGCCCCCACTTCCAGCCTTTGTGACAAAAGCAAATGCTATCATTCTGCTCATAGTTTGTGAATGTGTATCAAAATTACCAGGTTAACAACTTCACAGATTATGGAGATCAGAAAAGGGCCATTACTTTGCACTTACTGGGTGGAGTCATACATGAAATCCCAGGTGCACAAATACACAGGTAGGTGAACATTCCTGTAAAGTTTTATGTCTCTGGCTCATATTCTATTGGAGATATGCATGACACAAGATTGCATACTCTGTAGGCTATATTTCAACTAAGTCAAGGGCCATAACTTTGCACTTACTGGGCACAGCCAAACATGAAACCCCAGGTGCACAACTACACACACTAGTGATCATTCCTGTAAAGTTCTAAGACTCTGGCTCATATTCTTTTGGAGATAAGAGCGACACAAGATTTTGTGATGGACGGAAGGATGGACCGACAGATGGGGACATAAGAATTAAAATATGTATTTATTTTGATATTTTTACAGACCGCTTTGCTTCCCAAGTAACATTATATGTTTGAATGCATTGAAGATTGGATAAAAACTGAATTTATGATAGGGAAAAAACTCAAAATTGTTAACAACATCTGACTGCCCTTTAATATTGTATGCATATTTGGAAATAACACATCATGTCTACACATAGCACTGTATCTCAGTTTCATCGATCATTATGTAAAATATCAACAAAATCCTTCTTGGCCTGGGGCTTTAGCACGAAGTTATCTGCAGTTAACATTGGTTGATACATGTGTATAATTTTAATTCCGATACAATGAAATTCATGAGCTGAAGTTAGTATGATTTCATTCATGAAAATAGGTCGCCGTATATTGCGCAGTTGTTGCTACGAGGGAATTCATTCATAAAAATAGCCGCTCACATGCAAGAAAATATCTCTGAAAGGGGCTCCAACTGGGTCTTAAAATAATAAGTCTTAAAAAGATATGACCCAATTTGCAAATAATTTGTGATCAAAGTGGCGATAAAGTGCGATTGGAGAATTTGATAAAATTCGACTGATTTATACATTAATTACATTAACCGCCCCTCCAGCAGCCTGGTAAATTTGGATACTCGTATAATACATGAATGTAAAACTGGATACTCGTATAATACATGAATGTAAAACTGGATACTCGTATAATACATGAATGTAAAACTGGATACTCGTATAATACATGAATGTAAAACTGGATACTCGTATAATACATGAATGTAAAACTGGATACTCGTATAATACATGAATGTAAAACTGGATACTCGTATAATACATGAATGTAAAACTGGATACTCGTATAATACATGAATGTAAAACTGGATACTCGTATAATACATGAATGTAAAACTGGATACTCGTATAATACATGAATGTAAAACTGGATACTCGTATAATACATGAATGTAAAACTGGATACTCGTATAATACATGAATGTAAAACTGGATACTCGTATAATACATGAATGTAAAACTGGATACTCGTATAATACATGAATGTAAAACTGGATACTCGTATAATACATGAATGTAAAACTGGATACTCGTATAATACATGAATGTAAAACTGGCACAATTGGCTAAGTGAAAGCATACATGAACAATTACAACGATACATGAACAATTACAACGATATTCTTGCTATGAAATATTGTTGTCTGTTACTTAATGATGGCAACCTTATTAATCTATAACCATATAAGTCTACAAAAGGTAGACTTCGTATTTCAGACTTACTGTCATAAGTCTAAGTTTTAAATATAGACTTAGAAGTTTTGTGAAATGAACTAATTATTGATAAGTCTGAGCCTAAGACTAAGATTTAGACGGGCATAGAAACATTTGTGAATAAGGCCCCTGAAATTCAGTCAGATGTTAAATCCGGTCTTTGTTTTCATTGTGATTCCAGCACAATGTTAACGGTATATATTTTATTGTACCACAGGCCATATTTATACTAATCCGGAGTATGTCTAGGTAGTGTTAGAAATAAAAATGTCCGATTAGCATGCATGCAATTCTCCCTATTAAACACAAACTTGAACATTGAAACTATTAGCCATACCGGATACATGTGTGACTGCCTGTCATAATTTTTGTTTCTTTAAATTGCCAACTTTCCGATCAATAGTGATTGCTAAATGCAGTAACAGACAGAATGTGAATATTCTTATAATAATATTATAACCACGGACATATAAACCAGGGTTAGGCCTATCACTGATGCACAAGATATACCGACTTGTATAGTCTGCACAAAATAACTAATGGAAAAAATCCTGATAACATAATACAGTAGTTAATATGATCATTTGTTTACAAACAAGTAACTAGATCTACACAGGGCAAGCAAATCCACAATTCAGCTATCTGCAGCCCCAAGCCTTCAGCGCTTTGATTTAAGTTATGACAGTCTAAACAAAATAGAAAGAAGGAAACATTTCAAAAATTGGGCAAGGTAAAGTTAGTTCTTTAACAATGGACTTTTGGACAATGGAAACATGAACTTAATCCATTGAATAGTTGAATCTTTAATAACAAGCAAATTCATTGAACTGCTATACTCTTCCAAATGGGTTACTCTGAGCAAGGGTTGGGGAAAATTTCAATTTTGTTATTGCTTATAATTATAAACACATATAGGATAGTTGTACTGAATCCTCAATACAAGCCTTGAAATGAGACTTCAAGAACATCAAATTGGAACAGCAAATATGGAAATAGGAGTTTTCCATTTGCATAGTGTATGTTTAAATGAGTTTGGCAATGCTACATACTGAAATGGGTGTCAATGTTGTTTCAGTTTCTCATTCCTCATGGAAGTTATTAAGTTGAAACAATTTACCTTACCAATGTTTACTGAAAGACAGCTTAGTAATATACTTAAACAAGAGGGCTATGATGGCCCTATATCGCTCATCTGAGTACAACGCCATTTTGGCTGAATTAAACTAATGTGCCAATAAACTGGTCTAGGCTCAGTCAAAATCCACTAAGCAGTTTAGAAAGAGATGTTAACAATGTTTCTAGTTTCCACCTTATGCATATAATGAATAAAAACCCAGCCCCTGGCTGCCATGTTTTTTGACAAATCTTAATAATTTATATAGCCTTGGAGGAGGACCACTAGACAATGCTATACATCAAACATAAATTATCTAGGATCATTCCTGTGAAGTTTATTCAAAATCCATTCAGTGGTTAAGGAGCTGTCAGTTACAGTATCCACTATATACATACAGCGAACAAACCCCTGACTGTTGGTAGGCATTTTTTATGAAATTTCATAATTTATGCACTCTTGTAAGAAGACATATAGACAATGCTACACACCAAATGTCTAAGGTCTATGCCATATACTTTAAACATGAAGATTTTCAAACATTACACCTTTAAAATCTATTTTAGCTCCTCTGACCTATATGCAGCTGACCAGAACGATGTATGCAACTTAGAATGAGGCTCAACCAAGGATCAATCCAATGAAGTTTGCACGAAATCCATTCAGTATTTAAGGAGAGTATGTCGTTTAAAGGAAATGTTGACAGACAGGCTCAGCTGAGCTTACAACAACTATGGTACCAAATTTTCAGAAATTATTCAAAACAGAGGTAGAAGTTACCTTAAAGGTGATTTATTAGGAGCAATGATGCAATGTGAATAAGAATGTATCAAATACCTGGAACCAGCACTACTAGGAGTAGGAATGCCAATTGTACTTGATCTAGATGTTTTAGTTCCTGACTTACTAGTAGAAGAATCTGAAACAAACAAAATATTCAACATGCAGTAACAGTCCATTTTCATATGTACACTTAAAAATCCAATTCACAGAAGAAAATAGTTTTTTAACAAAAACATTGATGGCTACAATGTATGTCTTATTGATTGTTAAGCTTAAGTTAGAAGACAAATTCATTCTTCACTGGTGTTAAATAATAAATACCTGAATTATCTATAAAATGGGGCAAAATATTCTGGGGCTATCAAATGGGTGGAAGCATTGGACAATGACCAATATCCTAGAATCTTTGAAGTTAATGGCATAGCCATGATCGAATTTACGTCTGTCACACATCTGACAGGTCTGTGTAAACAACATACAGACTATAAAGACGAAACATTAGAAGTCATGCTAACAACACTTATATGACAGTGCAACAAGCATGCTATATATACCACAATCACCAATACATATATACATTATAAGGCTCACATTATCAGTTTATGTTCTAGATATAAGGCTCACATTTTCAGTTTACGTTCTAGATATAAGGCTCACATTATCAGTTTACGTTCTAGATATAAGGCTCACATTATCAGTTTACGTTCTAGATATAAGGCTCACATTATCAGTTTACGTTCTAGATATAAGGCTCACATTATCAGTTTACGTTCTAGATATAAGGCTTGCTTTTCCGTTTGATTTAGGTTTTAAGCTGCATTTTCAGTTTGCTTCCTGGTTTTTGGTGATTTTGACAGGTACTCCTTTTTGGAAAACAGGTCCCAAGATATTATATATGAATACTGTTGAACACACAAAACCTACTTGATTATAAATAATAATCAGATAGTACATATAGTGGAACACGCTTATAACATACTCAGTTATAACGAAAATAGGATAGTATGTAGTAATTTTTACTCCCGGACCAAGCTCTGCTATATTTCATTGTACAACAACTTGGTTATAATGAATTTGGATATAGCATAATTTTGGAAATAATGTAGCAATTTGTGGGTCCCAAAAGGCATATTTTAATGCATAAGGTAATTCACTATTTCGATTGGTTTTGGTGGGAAAACAGCACATTGAATGACCAACTCACTAATTGGTAATGTTTGTTTGCATTGGACAAGTTTTGGGTAATTTGTATTGTAATGTGTAATCAGGGATTAATCCTGACTACATATAATTAGATTATCAATTACCAAAAAATTGGTGTGTTATTTACATGTTAAGTATTTGGCGTTAAATCTGTCCATATATTTAATTGGCTGGAACTTCTGTACTGGCCGAACCAGTTTGTGCATTGTTTAATTTTGTCAAAACATTTCATTATTTGTACATGTACAGTTAACTTTTGACTGTTCACTGGTAAAGATGGAAAAAAGTAAAGAAAAGTAGAACAATTGAAACAAAATACGATTTTTTGTACTTTTTTTGTGCATGTATGTGTGTGTTTTTCATTATTTTCAATAAATTGTATTATACATAATAATAATGTATGTTAATGCAACAACATACAATCCAGTTATAAATTAATACAACACATGGTCTGTATCACTGCACACAACTCTAGTTCAGGTTTAAACAAGAAACAAGTCAACAGTATAACAGTATAAAAAATATGTTATAAAGAAATTTGTTATATCCATACAACTATACCTAAATTTCGCTGTATGGATATAACAAAGTTCATATACAACAAAGTAAATCTTCAGGTCCCCAGAAATTTGTTTTAAGCATGTTCCACTGTATATTATATTGTATGATATTGTGGTGAGCGAGGAATAAGAGTTTCACCCTTTATACAAATAGCAACATCTCAGCTTGGGAAAGTGAAGACTATGGAAAAGTCTTCCTCTAACAAAAGTATATAAACTCTTTTTATCGGTTTGACATAAACATGCATCTGGACACATATTGATTTCAGCCTAGGCAATGTTTGATATGGAGATTGTATTTGATAACTATTAACAAAGAAATTTTGACAGTATAAAATAACATAAATTTTTTATCACTAATCACAGAATATTTTAGACAAACAAGAGATGAACTTTGATAAGAAATTTTCTGGACAAGACAATTTTCGAAGTTATTCACTACATAAGTCTATAAAAAACTTGTGACCCCTGGGTGGGGAGGTTTTGACCCCAGAGGCATAATTTGAAAGATTTTGGTAGGAAACGACTTAACAAATCTACATACCAATTATCAAAACCCTGGACCATGTGGTTTTGGGGAAGATTTCCCTACATAAGTCTGTAGAAAACAAGACCCTAGAGGCATAAGTTGACCAATCTTGGTAGGAGACCACCAAACTCTGTTAAATACCAAATATCAAAAGCCCTGGGATTTTCGAAGACATTCCATATCTAAGTCGATGTTAAACATGTGACCCCTGAGGCAGGGCCAAAATTGACATGATTTGACTAATCTTGGTAGGCGACCACTAGACAATGTTACATACTAAATATGAAAGCTCTGGGCCAATGCCTCTGGACAAGGCGATTTTAAAGTTTTCAATTTAAATATCTATTTTTAGCTCCTGTGACAACAGACCATAACCATTTGAACAACTTTGAAAGAGGACCACCCAAGGAATGTTCCTGTGTAGTCAAAATTGGCCATGCAATTTAAGAGTGGTTGTTTGAATGAAAAGTTAACAGACTGACACATGGACACATACATGCACACTTGACAGACAATTACCCATGGCATTAGCACTTTGGCCTATGGCCATTAGACCTAAAAACAAATGGCCACCAAAGAGGAGTGCCCTTGTCTTTGACCTAGGCTTTTGTAGATACATACCGGACTACTGTACAAGACACTTCTTTTCATCACGCTTTTCATTTGTGTTTCATTGGAATCAATTCCTTATTTTTTTTAATTGAAGTCTTTTGGAAGCACAATCAAACTAACAAACTTACAGACAGACTGTGATTACAAGTTACTTTTCTTCTACAGTAAAAAATCACGGAAACATCATTTATCTATCTAACATTTTGATGCATGTTACCACGCAAAGGACATTTATATATATGGCAGTGAGTCACAATAACTAATTACCCAGCAGTGGTCGCCTCATGTTGTTCCTATATGCTACAATTTAATATAATATAGAACAAATACAATAAAACATTAACAGGAGGCCATGACGACCCTGAATCACTCACCTGAGCACCTGAAATGTTTGGTACTCTGGTCCTGTGTTACAGGGTGCAAAATTTCGTTGAAGTAAAGATTCTCACAAAGATAGAAATAACATTGATTTCCATTATTTTAAGTATATTACTATAATTACAATGTATACATATCAGGAAAGTGACCTGCCCCCTGGCAGCCATCTTTTTAGTGAATCACACAACTGAACAATCTTGGTAGAGTTGGAAATTGGGCCTGTAATTTTTGACAAGATGATTTTTATAGTTTCCACTAGATACATTAAGGAAAAGTGGCTCTGCACGCTGGCAGCCATGTTTTTTGACGAATCCACATAATTTGAACAATCTTGGTAGAAAGTCACCTAAAAAATATTTGTATGAAGTACAGTAAAAATCTCTTTGTGGCCACCCTGATTTCGAGACCACACAACTAATAAGACAGATATTTTAAAGAACAGATTCTTTTTATTTATGTAAATAGTTGGTCTTAAACCATGACTGACCAACATTGTGCAAAGCAATATGCTCCCTCTTCCTGGAAAGAGGGCATAAACACTGAAACAAATGACTGTGGGCTGAGGGGTCTGGATCATGTAAATAACACAGTATCGCTTGTGCCAAACTCATTTAGTAATCATCAATGTATGGCAATGATAATGACTGGAACAGAAAGAAAGAGGGAATAAAAATCTTTGTCCAATGAGACTGTAACCTTAGGTTAGACATCTGAATCTTAAAATTGGCATGTCTTGTTATGGTAAATGTCCGTACAGAATATTCAACAACTAATGACAAAGCCAATGACCGTACAAGGAAGATCATCTACAATTAACCTAAGGCCTTATTATAATGAATGTTTGAGCAAACAAATAAGGACCTAAAATCTTAGAGCAAGGAGTATTCATTGCATTAGCTTATACAGAAACTTAAAATACATGCCAATACATATCCTGGAAGAAACAAGCAGACAAAAACACCAAGCTTGCACAGCACCATCAGTTTGGTTCAGACATTTATAATTGTTTTATACACTGATGCATTACCAAAACAAAAACATTGCATGCAAAACACATTCTACAAGAATTCTAAGTCATTTAGAACATTTTAAATTAGTTACATACCTTAAGGCCCTAGTTCTCGTCAATTCAGGAATTTTCATTGATTTTATGGGCTAGACAGACCGGAACAGTAAGAGGACACTTTTTACAGCATTTCAATAACCCGTGTATAGCTAGCTGTGTTTCAAATCATCTGGTCTTTGTCACTTTTCAAGTAAATCCTTGCTCTAAAAGTTATGGGAAGTCGTGATTGTAAACAACCCACTGTGCATGCACATTTTGGCACAGCACATGCTACAGTTGCAGCCAAAAATAATTTGTGCTCTTAAACCAGTACGGGGATACCAACATACACTATAAAAGCGGGGATACCAACATACACTATAAAAGAAAACCCCTAATGAGGAATCAGCTTCAGAGAAGTTCCTTTGATGATTTTACTTCAAGATTTTAAACGTGAAAGAATTAAGGTTATATTAAATTTTATTTATTTTTAAAAATGGCTTCATAATTGTTAAAACCTTTCAATATTCTTTCTCTTTTATTGATTTGAAGATGATTTAAATAGACAGTCATAATTTATTAACCCGTTGACTGCAACAACAATGTTCGTTTACGTTTCTCAATTAGAGTTTGTCAGTTAAAAACCCGGAAAAGTACACATACGCGTTTGATACAAGATACCGGAAGAAGAACAAGTACCTTGCGAATAATTGTGAGTAATATTGAAGTCCGTTAAGACAGTTTAATCTTTTACAAAAGTGTCCACATACTAGTAGTGTCTACGTACTGTTCCGGTCTGTCTACTCGAGCCATATATGCATATTGGAAAAGTAAACAAATCAATTCCATAACTAATATTACTTTCTTAAAATCAACAGGGTCAAATCATGTCATCGTTTGCTATCACTCATAAAGACAAGTAACTAGCCAGTTTCAACTCGAACATACTATAAAAACCAGGACCAAAAATGGCTTCACCATGTTAATGCCACACTGTCGGTGACTATGCTGGTATGAAACTCACACATTTTTACCAGCAATAGATATACCTCTCATACTAATTTTTTATTCAGCCGTCAAAAGATGATTATGATTTCATTTTCCTATCAGATGATCTACAGCCAAATATCCACAAGCATTTATCAATGTTTCAATCTCAAGTTTAATTTAATGATTATATTCATTTCTGAAAAATCAATTGAACAACATCGAAAAAGTATGCCTCTCCTGTCATTCCAGCTTGTGGACTGTCAGCGAGCATCTTTGAAGCTTGCAGCCTTAACTTTACATTTAAACATTATGTCATGAATAATAGACTATTAAAGAAACTTTTTGGATGCATAAATTAGGAACCATTTATCCACAGAGTCTAAATACAACAAGAGTGCATACAATCACAAAATACACCCGTTATAAATTTTTTGTCACTAGAGTTTAAAATAAAGCAGTGTAAAAATAACTCATCTCCTATGACTCCACCTTCAGTGATCTAGGTTTGAACCTGACTTGATCCATTTGCATAAAATCCATTTGCATAAAAAGTGCCTCTGGGAAAAATATTCCAACATCTGTTTTCGAAATTTATGCAATATATTTAATAATAATAAAAATTGCTCTCTGACCAAGTCTGGTGAAAATTGGACAAAGAATTCTTAAGTTAGGTAATTTCTCTAATTAAAGGGCAATAACTCTGGAGTGACAAGTGCGATATGACTTATTATTGAACTTGTCCAAGATATTATGCCGATACACAATAAGATTGGACAAAGAATACTTAAGTTATTGATCGGACAACATGCTGGACGCCCCCCCTAGAACATTTTTTCGCGCATTATCATTTTTTTCTTTTTGGTAAAATTTCTTGATGCTTTACAAGCATTTAGAGCATTATATTCACCTTGATTAAACATTATTCATGTTAAAAGGGAAAGGGGATTTGTCTTTTAACATATATTTATTTAAATCTATGTTTAATTTGCTTCGTTTGAAAATTAAAAAAAATCTCTTAAATAAAATAAAATTCCGACCAACCTACCCTATTTTTTTAAAGCCTTATGACATAACAGCCGAGACGGCTGATTTTCCCTAAACATTACATTAACCCCCTAACATACAAGTATGACATGAGTAGGCCTAATAAGTATTTAGTATATATATATATACCATTTTTACTTTATTATTGTTCTAACAGCAATCACTACCGTATATACTCGGCCACAAGTCGACCTCGGCCATAAGTCGAGTGGGTATTTTAGAGGTCAGAATGTCAGGTTTTTGCTACAACCCTTCCATAAGTCGAAGGGGTATTTCAGGCATCGAGCTGGGAAGAACTAGTGTCATAAATTATGGCGCACATGAATAAAAAATAATAACTCTCCAGAGAACTAAATCAGTCAAACACGAATAACAATTCTGATCATATGTGTGCAAAACAAAGGGTGATGAAACAATGATTTGTAAAGTTAGTTGCATGTGTTGTTAGTACAAGTCTTTGGTTGTTTATTTCTTAATCTCTCACAAAAAGTAGTTGTGTGTCAGCATGTTTACCTCTTAAGTCAATGTAAAAGCGGACAAATCGGCACGAAATGTGTGAAGTGCTGCGAGTCAAATTTGATCTTGCAGACTTCAAAGGCGCCGCGTCTCGACTTGTTAGATCGACAGTAGAGTCGCTAGTCGGTATAGATTGTTTGATGCGACGCACGTCGAAAATTTTCTTCTCGCAGATTTCAAAGGCGCCGCATCATCTTTTAATTTCTGAGGTCAACCGACGTGGGTGGTGATTTGTCAATGATGCACATTTGATATTTTTTAATTGGCCTTGAAATACTTTATGAGAATGATGTAATAAGTACTTTGTGGTGCAAAAACTGTAGGCCATCACATTTTTCACGCGTGATTGACACAATCAACAGTTTTACGCGATTAATTTTTCTTTTGTTCTGCCTCTGGCGAATTACGGATAAATAATGATAGGTACGAAAATATAATTGGACATAATTATTTAATTAGTTGTTACTCGAAATCTGTAATTTTCACATGCATTTTGCGAGTGTTAATTTCATGCCTCGACATTTACGTTGTTTTCTTAGTTTAAAATATGATTATATTGATTATAACGATAACTGCTCCTCTCCCCACCCACCCGCAGACTAATATACGGGTGCTTTGAATCGGACTTCTTTAAGATTTTTCCTTGAACTCGAGACAGGTTTTCAGGGTAATTTCAAGGTTCGTTTTAAGTCGACTTATGGCCGAATATATACGGTAAATTTGTTACATTCGCTTACATATGTTATGATTTATAAATGTACAATGTTAAAAGTGCGCCAATCGTAACTTCACACTTTGACGTTAGATGTAATCCATGGTTTGACTTTTCTGATACTTTTTGTCAATAATGCAGTTGTATTTTGACTCCACTAGTACATGCAATTACATTTTGGTTGAATGATCAATATAGACCAATGAGATTGTTGCTAATTACAGTTGCAGAATAAGAGACTGTCACATTATTGTTATTGATCTACTTCTCAGAATGTGTACCAGTCAATGAATACTAAAACTAGACAATCTGAAGATAAGATTTCAATATCCTATGGACCTTTTTACAATACTGATAGTACTGATCATACTGAGGAGTACGAGTTTTGTCCTTGAGACTAAGAGCACTTTGGCAGCTTAAACTTTTGTGAATCCTACAGTATGCATCACGATTGTGATGCTACAAATAAAAATCATCATCTCTTTTCATGCGAACAAGCATACTGGCTAGTAGAAGTAGGGTTGTAAAATAATCATGCATATGTATCATACATATATATTATAGTTATTTATACCTGACTTGGTACGAGCCAACTTGGACCTGTTTGCTAAGGGAATACGAGATTCACTTTCTGCTCCAAAGAAATGGATGAAATCATTATATAACTAGATGGTAGTTTTTTAATAAAAACATATGTCTCCCAGATGGCAGTTTGTCAGTAATTGTAATACTGATACAAGATGTTCGAATAAAATATCAATCAAACAAGAAAGATAGTGCTTGATCAGTTCACCATGTGCAGTATTATTATGTATAAAAACATCAAAGGGCCATAACTGAGTGAAAAATTATCTGAGTGGAATAAAACAACGAAGATGTACAACTGCACTTGATGTTGATCAATCCTATGAAGTGTGGCTGAAATCCAACCAGCAGTATTGGAGATAAAGTGCTGAAAAGCTAAAAGTGGACGGACAGACGGACAGACAGACGCTGAAGGCAAAAACAATATGTCTCCCTCAGAGAGATGGAGACATAATAATTACTATAAGTACAAATACTTTAAAGTAATTGAGCATCTGTGTGCAAATAAAATGTCGGAACACTTGAAACATTGAGGGTATTATATATAAAGGATGTAAAATAGAAAGTTATTTCACTGAGTGAGCAGAGGACAGAGTGTTTTCAGGAAAGGCATAGTCACAAGTGAAAATTTAAGTCATATGCTCACAAGGAGAAATAGTTTAATAATACACCAAAACAAATATTCTATTTATGTCATGCTTCGGTCATTTTTGTATCCACATTAAATATCCACATTGAATTCTTTAATATTTTATATGATGTCATTATTGCTTTGATAATTTAAAAACAATTATTCTGCAGTAAAAGTATGAAATAAAAAGAAATATTACTGTGGTGATTCTAATTACAAGGAAACTATTTCCTCCGATAGATCAAATAAATGAAAGTCATAAATTAAACTCTACCAATACAAGCTAAAAAACACTAAAGAACTGGTCATATGTCAAGGTGTCTGTCTTATTCATACGGTATTCATACAGTAATCGTAAGGCAACCTTGCAGCAACAGCAAAGAAGCTATGCGACTTCCGCAAGTGTACCATATGACTTTACAGGTTGCTTAGATGGCCAAGCAAATGCAAAAAATGTACAGATATCCTACTTAGGCTGTACCTCGACTGTATGGAGCTGGAAAAAAGAACGCACAATTGGCAGCCAGAAGAACTTAAACCACTTACACTTATGTCTTTTGAGATCATTGCGGCATGTCTAGAAAAAAACCTATGGATGCCACAGGGCAACCACACAAAACGGCCCTCAAACCCCCTGTACGGTGATCATATCTCGTGTGTGATCACAGCTTAAGGTAAGCCATCCATCAATGGCATAATGTCTTAGCCTTTGAGAATTACTTGATAAATGGTTAGTTATATTTGTTTTTTTATTTCTTCATATTTTCATGTAGTGCTACACAGACTTGTAAATTTAAGAAGTCAAAAATATTTGAAAAGAATAAAAAAAAACATTTTTGTGGGACATTTGTGTCATAAATTATTGAACAAGAGGTCCATGGTGGCCCTATATCACTCACCTGAGTACATTGCCAATTTGGCTTCAAGAGAGTCCAAGAGGATTTTCAATGATTTGACCTTGTGACCCACTTTTTGACCCAACATGACCCAGTACCCCACTTGCATTTTATTAAGAAAAACATTCTGATCAAGTTGTATGTAGTTCTGGTAGAAAATGCAGCCTCCCGAGAATCCACAAGGATTTTCAATCACTTGATCTTATGACCTAGTTTTTGACCTCAGATGACCCAGTTTCAATCTTGACCTAGATCTTATTAAGGCAAACATTTTGAATTAGTCTCATGTAGATAAATTAAAAAAATGTGACCTCTGGAGTGTTAACAAGGTTTTACTTATAATTGGACATAGGGATCTTTTTTTTGACCCCAGATGACCCAATTTTGAACTTGGCATAGATTTCATTGAGACAAACATTCTGACCAAGTTTCATGCAGATCAGGTAAAAGATGTTACCTCTAGAGTGTTAACAATTGAAATTGTTGACGACCGACGACGGACACAGGGCGATCACAATCAGGTGAGCTAACATATTACATTTGAACATACAAATATTGACTATGTTAGAAAAGTCAAATATTGGTTGGGCATCAAATTTTCTTCAATGAAAATAATTTGTAACATATGTCATACACTACATCCAAATTTCAGAGACATTTACTATCTGGTTTTTGCAAATTTTCATTTTGAACAGAATGCTGCCTAAATTTTACCAACACATGATGAAACTGGAATTTGCAATTTTGCTTATTTCTTACAAAAAGTATTATTTACTTATGGCAAAGGAAGTTCATTATAGATTAGAAAATTTTGTCAATTCCAAGACTAAAACGTACATTTATTTAAATATAAGTATTTTAGTGAATTACCTCCCTTTATCAATGATTACATTTTTCTTTATTTTTGTAATAAGAACACCTTTAAAAAATATACAGTGAATGACGGTCTAGAATATTAAATAACTTGCAACTGCTGTGTAATTAAATTTAAACAAAATTTATTTTAATTGTGATTAGTTACCCTATATATTTGAGGGAAATTACCCACCATTATGAAATGAATACTCTAAACCAATGATGGATGGCTTACCTTAAACATGAAACAGACCAAAAAAAAATTCTTTTGTAGTGTTGTCTAGTTCGTAATATTTGCTGACTGGACTTAATTAACCATACTGTGATTTACTTAAGTTTTGATTGTGTGTGTTTTTTCTGGTTTATTTGATATAATTCCATTCTTAGGGAGCATATATTACATGATATGAAGAATATATACATGAGCATAATCTGCTTATAGACATAAGTCTGAAAGATTGAAAAGAGGTTTTGCTGTATATAAATATACAACATATTTACCTTTAACTGAAGAGGTTGTACTAGAATTAGAATTTGTAGTACTTGGTGTACGCTTTACACCCGCTGACTCACGATCCTGTTTGGAACTTGCTCCACTTTTACCTGAAATTACACAGGTTGACCTGAAGGTTTTGAACTCAAAATAGAAAATGTTGAATAAAATATAGGACTGCTTTAATACTGTGTCAGTTGATATATGATATATAGATGAAGTCACTGCCTTACTCAACTAGCTCAACTTCACATGCACTCAACCATAACTTTGCACAAAAAATAGGTAAACAGCTTGAATTATAAAGCAACTCAAATTTTAAAGTCATTAGAAACTAAATCTATCCGATCAAAACATATAATTACCCTTTTTTGGAGCTGGTATTTTAGATGTACCATCTTTATGTCCTTTCTTTTCAGCTTTGGCTTTAGCAACCTCTTCTTCCTTCTTTATTTCTCTTTCCTCCTAAAACATAGTGATTCAATTTACATTATTATATACCTCCATTAAACAAATCAATCTCCTTTTTATGAACACTGACATATAGTCAGTCAAACGCTTATACAAGAGGCCTTGAATATATCCTTTCACTGGTTCTTGAATGTATAAGATATTGATTATACTGATCAGGAATTTTGCCATGCCAATCATCCCCACAGACACACTTCTGAAGTCTTGCGTTCAACAACCTATATGCTGCTAAGTAGTCTCACTTTGGTATACAGTATTCGCTCCTGAAACGATACCACTCTTGAGCGACTCCCTCCCTTAAGCAACATTTAAAATTCCACCCATACAATTTCAAAAATTCTATCCCAGGAATGACAACTCTTTACAACGACAAACAGCACTCGAAACTGCATACTGCCATACAAATTACCTCCTCTTAACCGTCTTGGTTGATTGTTAATCACTGATTTCATGAATTTGGCCATAAAGTGCTATAATTTGTGAACTACATAATCATGACTGAGAAATATAATATTCACACCTCTATTATGACATGATTAACAACTGTAGTTGGCCCTAATTACGACATCTGTTTGTTCTTATGTTGGTCGTTAATAGCCGGTTCAATAGTTTTGGTCAGTAGTAGATGGGAAAATAGCCGGTTCAACACTTTTAGTCAGTAGTAGATGGGAAAATAGCCGGTTCAACACTTTTAGTCAGTAGTAGATGGGAAAATAGCCGGTTCAACACTTTTAGTCAGTAGTAGATGGGAAAATAGCCGGTTCAACACTTTTAGTCAGTAGTAGATGGGAAAATAGCCGGTTCAACACTTTTAGTCAGTAGTAGATGGGAAAATAGCCGGTTCAACACTTTTAGTCAGTAGTAGATGGGAAAATAGCCGGTTCAACACTTTTAGTCAGTAGTAGATGGGAAAATAGCCGGTTCAACACTTTTAGTCAGTAGTAGATGGGAAAATAGCCGGTTCAACACTTTTAGTCAGTAGTAGATGGGAAAATAGCCGGTTCAACACTTTTAGTCAGTAGTAGATGGGAAAATAGCCGGTTCAACACTTTTAGTCAGTAGTAGATGGGAAAATAGCCGGTTCAACACTTTTAGTCAGTAGTAGATGGGAAAATAGCCGGTTCAACACTTTTAGTCAGTAGTAGATGGGAAAATAGCCGGTTCAACACTTTTAGTCAGTAGTAGATGGGAAAATAGCCGGTTCAACACTTTTAGTCAGTAGTAGATGGGAAAATAGCCGGTTCAACACTTTTAGTCAGTAGTAGATGGGAAAATAGCCGGTTCAACACTTTTAGTCAGTAGTAGATGGGAAAATAGCCGGTTCAACACTTTTAGTCAGTAGTAGATGGGAAAATAGCCGGTTCAACACTTTTAGTCAGTAGTAGATGGGAAAATAGCCGGTTCAACACTTTTAGTCAGTAGTAGATGGGAAAATAGCCGGTTCAACACTTTTAGTCAGTAGTAGATGGGAAAATAGCCGGTTCAACACTTTTAGTCAGTAGTAGATGGGAAAATAGCCGGTTCAACACTTTTAGTCAGTAGTAGATGGGAAAATAGCCGGTTCAACACTTTTAGTCAGTAGTAGATGGGAAAATAGCCGGTTCAACACTTTTAGTCAGTAGTAGATGGGAAAATAGCCGGTTCAACACTTTTAGTCAGTAGTAGATGGGAAAATAGCCGGTTCAACACTTTTAGTCAGTAGTAGATGGGAAAATAGCCGGTTCAACACTTTTAGTCAGTAGTAGATGGGAAAATAGCCGGTTCAACACTTTTAGTCAGTAGTAGATGGGAAAATAGCCGGTTCAACACTTTTAGTCAGTAGTAGATGGGAAAATAGCCGGTTCAACACTTTTAGTCAGTAGTAGATGGGAAAATCGTCCAATTATAATAAAGAGTAGTAAGCACGTAATTAAATGTCAGACATGCAAATAAAATGAATGATGACACAACAAGGATGCACAACTACACTTAATGCTTATCAATCCTGTGAAGTTTGGTTGAAATCCAACCAGCCGTATTTGAGATGAAGCGCAGACAAACTTCACCATGAATTGATATGCATAAAAACATCAAAGGGCCATAACTCAGTGAAAAAATATCTGAGCTTAAGGAAATGACAAAGATGCACAACTACACTTGATGCTTATCATTCCTGTGTAGTTTGGTTGAAATCCAACCAGCAGTATTGGAGATGAAGCGCGGACAAGCTAAAGTGGACGGACAGATGCCGAAGACAAAAAACAGTATGTCTCCTTTGGAGAGAGGGAGACAAAATACAAATAACATCAACTTATAATTTAAGGTTAAGCATTTACCAATTCAATTAGTTTTTTCTCTTCAGTTTCTTTCTTCTGATCTTCAATATCTTCCTCCATCAATATACGGCGTGACAACTGAATAATAAAAAAGTATAATCTCATGCCATATAATATAATTATATATACAGTGAAACCTGTCAGAACCCTTTATAAATCCAACTACTGTCTATACCAAACACTTTCGTCGATCCCAATATTTTCGTGTTTTGTTAAAAATCCTGAGAATACCGCACTCTGTGAAAAACAGAAGGGTTGGCGGGATGTATTTTGTATTATTTTCACTTGAAAAATTCGGTTTGCGTATTTGTCAACCTAAACCTTGATGTGTCAACATGTTGATTGTGTCTGCACCCTAGTGCGAGTTAATGCTGCAATAAACAAGGTTGGGTGATCATGTGTCGGTGCTTATGAATTGATGAGTTGAGAAAATCGCAAAATGACCAGTGCAAATCGCTAATTTGCCTGTTCAATTATACCAGGGGTTAATCTTACAATGTTGTACTGGTATAAACAACAGTTTACTAAAAAATGGTGATATAATAAAAAGGATTTAAGTAACTACCCCAATTTACTATAATTGCAATTAATTGACACTAATTGGCAACTGCAGCACTTTTAATACCGTACTCTGGTCCATGTCTGTCTCCCATTAAAAAAATTAACTTTCACATCCTATGAACCTAGCTACAGGAAAATTACTGGAAACACATGACAGAATATCATTTTTGTATACTATACTATAAAGCACCTATGCAAGAAAATGAAAAAGAACAAGTATTATTAATCACCTGATGCAAAATTGCTTGATCACAGAATATTTTGGTCAGTTTTGAAAAGAATTTTTCAATAAAGACAGGGACAAAATGATCTACCATTAATATGTGACTGGTTTCTTGTAGGATAATTTGACGAATGAACCAATAGTAAAACTGAATTTTGTTATTTTGGTTGTTGATTACCGAAAGCTGCAATTAAAAACATGTCATTAATCTTTAATTGTCGCAATTACAGCACTGATTAGGCCAACTGATAGATACTGATAGTGGTAAAATAACTCGAACAATTTTCCTCGATTAAAGGAAAGCATTTGAACTTGTCAAACATGAAACATTACTTTACAAAATAAAATTATATTATTTCTCAGAAAATGCACATTTTTAAATCATACCAGTCCAATAAGAAACAGTTAGTGCAAGTCAGAAATTTATAATTTGACAGACTTTCAATCAAGTCAGGTGTTCCTCAAGGATCTATTCTTGGGCCATTACTGTTTTGATATATATATTAATGACATATCAATGTTACACCATGACCTTAATATAGATTTCTACACAGATGACTCTACACTATACAAATATTCAAGTTAAATTTTAACCTGACCTAAATTACATCGACAAATGGTGCATCCTAAATAAAACTTCTTTGCATCTAAAGAAAACAATGTGTATGACTGTCATTGATACCGTAGTCAAGAAATGTAATACTCTTGAATTAAAAATTAATGAGACATTAGGCCAGCACTTTTTTATTTTCTGTTTTATGGACTTATATAAAAATAAAACATACTGTAGTATCACTTAAACGAATTATCGCGTATTTCGTGCTAGAGACGAAGTGCGAATTTAAATCTGCGCGATTATTGAACTTTCCGAAACTTACATGGCTATCCGAATTTTAACTGTCCGAAAATGTGTGTATATGCACTTACGTTTTTTCTTTTCATAATATGTCGCTGTTTTTTAGAATATGTGAACATTTTTGTGAAAAAGACAAGAATGATTTGAAGTTACAGAAAATTAATAATTAGGTGTGAAGGAATTATTCGCACTCGTCATTGGCACTTTGTGCTCAGGTAAAGTGCTCAGGTGAGCTTAAAAGTGGCACTGTCCCCTGGCAGTCATGTCTATCGAGGAATCCAAATAATTTGAACAATCTTGGTAGAAGATCACTGAAAGAACATTGAGGTGAAATTGTCACGACACGCCCTTTAAACTAGCAAACAATCGGACGTTTAATCGTCACAATTCTCCGTAAAGATCTTAAGTATGACTAATATTCAATGTTATTGTATTGATTGATGCATATACTGAAGTGTAATAAATCATGACATTAAATAAAAAAAAAATTACATATGTTTTTAAATTGGCCACAAAAACAACTTTCCGACATCAGATTTTGAAATGAAAGTTATTTTTGTGATCTGGTATCTGGTAAGCAAACAAAAAGTAAATTTCGATAAATTATGCCATAAGCGCCAAAATCACAGACCTAGGCTCATATGGTATTTAAATGATTCAGGCAACAAGTAAGATAAACTTCTGCTAAGTGTAGTAAACTACAAGTCAAAACACATACTTTCAAAATATTTTCTGATTGGCCAACTTACCCCAGATTCCATAAATACTGGTGTTCTATCCATTTCTTCAACTGCACATTTTATAGCATGACTAACATCTCTATCTTTCTCTCCAATCAATAGCCTTCGAACACAAGCATCTAACTGCTGGGATAATGTCCTATCACTAGGTAATTTTAATAAGCGTTTTAAATCTGGTAATATTGAACACAATCTAAGTCTTATATTGGGAACAGGGTCCGTATGTAAACTCAACAAATATTCAAAGAAAGTCTCCTTGAAGAAAGCTTTAGAGTAATATTCTATGGTCACTCTACAGATATCAATAAATAAACTCCTGTTGCGACAACTGGTACCATGACAGAAGTCTGAAATGAACAAAACAAGTACTAATTAGAAATGTGACTTAAAGCAATAATCAAAGATCTTCAGATGGAGATA
This sequence comes from Mactromeris polynyma, assembly GCA_032209605.1. Taxonomy (NCBI): domain Eukaryota; kingdom Metazoa; phylum Mollusca; class Bivalvia; order Venerida; family Mactridae; genus Mactromeris; species Mactromeris polynyma. The sequence goes on along the minus strand of JASFXZ010000002.1, from coordinate 24,925,167 downwards.
AATGGCACATGAAGCAAATATATGTGACTGGAACATACATCACTAATATCTATCAATTGATACATTGTCTAAGTAAGAACGACATACTTTTTCAACACAAAATATTAAGAAACTTTCTCTCTACATCAGACACACCATTAAAGAATTGAAAAATAGATCCATACCAGTTTTTAAAGTCCGACTTACCTGTAACTAGAATATTGAGCAGTTCTGCTCGTTGTTCCATTTTCTTTAGGTTTCTGAGCAGGAACAAAGATGAACAAGCTGCTGCGAGACGCACTGGTAATGCCCTCTGATAAAAAATATTGCACATGAATCAATTCATTGCTTTCACACTATGGGACCGGGATCACACATCCCATTATACATTTGTACTATGAAAGGGAAAACTTAAATCATACAACAATTACTGGTATTCAAATTGAATGTTTACAACCAGAGTGATCGTAAACAAAACATATATATTTATGTTCTCCTCAAATTGATAGTTGGATATAAACTGAAACATAGAGTTTACACATCATATATGACAACACATAAAATAAACAATACATAGTTTTGCTCAGATATTAAGTGTATATGAATGTAAATTTAATGGCAGTATGTTGTACAGTGGACTCTCATTTGCTCGAACTCATTGAGACTGATGAAATTGGCATGTCAAGCATGTCTATAAACAAACAGGATAATGACATTAAGATAATTTCAAAATTCAAATATATAATCAATGTACACACTATGACAATAAAATTAACAAGAGGGCCATGATGGCCATATATCGTTCAGCTGGGCAACTGAAAAACCTGGTACACTGCAACTCCCTTACACCGTGGTCGGTTATAGCGCGATATCCATTATAACGCGATGTCATTGTGGCTCCCGATTATTTTCATGAAAAATCCTAAAATTTGTCAAAAAAGGACGAAAAATTGATCAAAATCGTATTTTTTCGCGATTTGCTGTCTGCTCTTTCACGAAATCACGTGCTGTTAACGAACCGCGATCGCGAATCAACGAGATTACTTAAACTGAATTTACGCACCATAAAAGATTAATGTCCAATTAAGATAGCCATCAATATTTACTCAAATGTCACCTTCTAATAGTTTTCAACACATATCATGTAAACATCAACGTAATTTGACCTTGGATTGTACTGAATCTATGACGTCACGGGAGTAGCTGAAGCAGATTTGTCTACACACGCCAACGTTCAATTATTCTCCTTACCTTGACCAATTAGGTGATCGCGAAATTTCTTTAATTGAATGAATGACAGTAGGACAGTCAATCATGGAACAAAGGAGTGTTAATCCTCAATAAACTAAATGACAATGCAAACATGTTTGCGATATCCGGATGCGCTAATTACAATTAATACAGCACTTGTTGTTCACACATATCTACTAGATGTGTCGGTCGACTATTTCTCAATTTGTCACAAAAAGTAGCTGTGTATCGACATGTTTACCTTTTAAGTCAAGGCAAAAGTGGTAAAAAAATTGGCACGGGATGTTTGAAGTGCTGCGAGTCAAAAACAATGTTCTAGCAGACTACAGAGGCGCCGCGGATCGACTTTTTAGATCAAGTAGTCAGCCCAATGTTTGATGCGACGCACGTGGAAAATTTTCTACCCGCAGAGTTCAAAGGCGCCTTCGTCTTCTAGTTTCAGAGGTCGACCGTCGTGGGTGGTGATTTTGTCAAATTCACATTTTGATTGACGTGAAATGCTTTATGAGACGTATGTAATTATAAACGTGTGCGAAAACTGAAGGCCATCTATTTTTCACGCGTGATTGTTGGTCCAATCAACAGTTTTACGGGATGGATTATTCTTTTGCTCTGGTGAATAACGGATAAATAAATATCGATAGGTACGAAAATATAATAAGATATAATTATTGAATAAATTCGGCGATGATCACATGTATTTTGCGAGTGTCACGGGGATAATTTTCACGGGTAACAAATATTACAAATGCCGCCAAAATATTGCGGTTCCGAAAGAGAAATGACCATATTTTAGCTTTGTTTTAAATAGTTAATGAGTTTTGTTTTGAAATAGTTTTAAATAATAACCCATAAATACATTTTATATATTATCCTCTTCCTATTTATTAAAACAAATACGAAACAAATACGAAATATATGAAAACATAGTATGCACAACGCTATATTGTGTGGGTGGGGTAAGTTGGTATTCTGTCTCTATACCGCGGTCGGATATAACGCGATTGCGAGTCCTTGGACCCCACCGATAGCGATATAACGGAGTTGCAGTGTATTATGGTCCTGTGCACAATTTTGTTGAAGTAAAGACTCACACAAATTTAGCCATTTTTTTTATTTCCACCATGTGAAAAGTAAGTACTATAATTATATCAAGAGGGCCATGATGGCCCTATATCGCTCACCCGAGTACATTGTCAAGTTGACCTCAAGAAGTCCATGAGGATTTTCAATGATTTGACCTTGTAACCTATTTTAGGACCCGCTTGACCAAGTACCACACTGGACTTGCATTTTATTAAGACAAACATTCTGATAAAGTTTTATGAAGTTCAAGTAGAAAATGCATTTAATCCTGTGACCTAGTTTTTGACCCCTGATGCGTCAATCTCACCCTCAACCAACAAAAGGATTTCAACTGATCAATCAAAGGTGACAAGTACTGTATTGTTAGACCTATATATGGTTGGAAAAAATGAAATGGTTGCTAGGGACTACAAATCATGTTCTAGTGTTCGCCTTATCTCTGTTTGAGTGATCTACTGTTAGATAACATGAAATATGAAGTTTGAGGTTTCAAAGTTCTATTGTAGATTGTTATTCAGCCTTTTAGATATTTAATATTTTTGGAAGGGATAGCGATGGCACAGGCTACTTTGACAGATACTGGACATTTAGATCCGTCAGTGTAGATATAAACTAAATTGTTGTAGTTGTTGTTAAAATGCAAAACCACTTCTACTTTTGATAGATGTGGAAGACTGTTTTTTGATATTATTTTACTAAGTGAAATATCAATAGGAGGCAGATCCAACAGCCAAGAATGTTCAATTGTAGGTCTGAAGTCTGGGACTCTGCCATTTCCTATTTTTTGAGAATAGATGGTGCAGCCACAGCATAAATGAAAAGAAGAAATTTGAAATTTCATTTATATATAAGAAAAATGGCTCTCCTCCTGGCGGCCATGTTTTTTGACGAGTCTAAAAAATTTGAACATTCTTGGTGAAGTGTCACCTAAGGAACTTTAGTGTGAAGTCATATAAAAAATGGGTCAGCGCTTTTAGACAAGAACATTTTTGAAGTTTCCACTATATACATGTAGGAAAAATAGCTCTGCACCCTGGCAGCCATGCTCTGTTGATGAATACAAAAAATCTGAACAATCTTGGTAGAGGCTAGGACCAATACATACAGGGATAGGCAACGCAATTTTCATCCAATAATGACTTCATCGATTTGTATGTGCATGTGCACTGTGATCGTACATAGGCACTTAAGATAAACACAGCGACAGATATCGCCTTTCGTTTACTGGTTATGACAAATTATCAATAAATGTAATAATCAAAATAGTCGTTCGAGTTAAGTAATGCTCTTACATTTTTTGTTCTATTTATTCTTCCATTGCATTTTAAAGCACAAATCCTGTGGTAAAGTGGGATGTGACCTTTTATTAGGACATTATTTTATTAGAATATTCGGACAAAATGGCAACATTGGGCGTTTTTTTTCATATAAAGCGAGTCAAAACCTATGTTATAGAAATGCTGTTAACGTTTTATTATCATCATCATGTTGGTGTCCTTTTACAGACGACATATGGATATGTGTCAAGTTATACTTTTTACCAGCATCTTTATGAAATAGTTGCCTAAATATTGTTATTAAAATATTGCACTTTTTGACAAAATCATCATTTTGTCGCTCTGACTTAGTGATTAGCTCTGACTTAGTGATTATCGAGTTGGGTTTTAACATTGTTTTTAGAGATATATTTACATTTAAGTTTTTGAATAGCTTACAACAATGTGTCTTTTGACAAATGGACAAGTGTCAAGATATATTTTATAACTATTTCTGTGAAGGAAAAAGATGTTAAAGTACTGTTGAAAATTATGAAGCTTTTTGAAAATTTTCTGTACTGGCGCCACAATTTGCATTTACCTGTAGATATTGGTCCCAGTCATCATTTATGCCTATACCTTAGAACAGCATTGTTTCACCATGTACTTGATTTTACTGTGTCATGAAACTTCAAATTTCTGAGCTGAACAACCAAAACAAGAGAAATTTTCTGGGGTTTTATCGATGAATACTTTTGGTTTTATTATATTTTTGCAAACATACCAAGTTCAGTTTGGTACCATTTATGGCATGACCCAAATCACTTGCTGTAATGGAAAAAATTATAATCACAAAAATGTTAATTTTCTTAGCTTTTTCTGTATTTTTTGTGACAATGACTGCAAACATTTAAATATCATTGATATTTTATCAAACATACAGGTTTTATTATTTTGCCAACTTTGCTTTACCCATCTCACTTTTACTTCCCATAAAATTTACGAAAACAAATAAGTTATGCACAACTTTATAACCAAACAAGAGTGCCAAACTGTCACAAAATACGCCCGTCATAAGTCAGAGCTCCGAGTTAAAACAAGACAAATTTTAGGTAATTTCTAAAATCAAAGGGTGATAACTCCCAGGTGTCATAAGCGATATGACTGGTTATCGAATTTGGTCGAGATATTATGCCCACAAACATTTTCACAAAGTTTGGTGAAGATCGGATGAAAACTCTTTGACTTAGAGAGCGGACAATGCTAATTTTGCCAATTTTGGATAATTCAAGGGCCATAATTCAGAAGTGCTTGGGGGATGTGGCTGGTTATCGAACTTGGCCGAGATATTATGCCCACAAACATTTTCACAAAGTTTGGTAAATATCGGATGAAAACTCTTTGACTTAGAGAGCGGAAACCATGTGGACGCCACGCCGCCCACCGAGGGTGTTCCCATAATACGTCCCGTTTTTCAAACAGGCGTATAAAAAGGGTAATTTTATTAGCTTTCTATCCATGCATATATTGTGAAAATTACTTACACTTTAAATCTTTAAGTGAGCGTTAAATATCAATTGCTCTAGCCTAAACGATGAAATACAACATTTTGGATCATTTATTGATTTATTGCATCCATTGCCTATCCCTGTATAAATGGGTCCCTGGTCACCTACGGAATATTTGTATGAAGTTATTTAAAACCGGGTCGGTAGTTTTTGACAATAATTTTTTAAAGTTTCCACTATATACAGAAAGGAAAAGGACCCCCCCCCCCCCCGGTCATGTTTTTGACAAAAACAAACCCATGGTTGTATTTTTGTTGAGTGTCGCCCTAGTAACCTTTTGCTAAAATTTTGTGAAATTCCACAAAGTGGTTTCACAGGAAATATTTTTAGAAGCAAAACAGGAAGTCGGCCATTTTGTTGATGTTTCATGATTTTCTGCCATGGACAGACGACGGACAAAGTAATCAGAACGACGGACAAAGCCAATCAGAAAAGCTCAGCTTTAACGCTTAGAGCTCAGCTAATTAAACATTTGATAATGATTGAAGCACGTTTGATATTGCAAACAAGCAAACAGCTGAAATGAAACATGCTGCTTAGGTATTTCATTGATTAAAAAATTGATAATTAAGATCAATCATTATTGACATTTCTTTTTCACTTTCAAGTCAATGGAATGTATGAAAACACACCTCCATATGGTAATCTGATTATGAGAATTTTGACAACAGTATTTTTTCTGTCATTGTATGCAGCATAATTCTCAACATTGTGTCACACAGACAATTAAAATATTTCAGTCATTTTAATGAATTGCTTTAATTTCTGCATTTAGTGTCCAAGATATGTAGCGCATACACAGTCAACACTCATTGTGTCGACATCGGTAATATCGACATTCCGGTCTAGTCGACATATTTGTAAAGTCCCAATTTCTGTTGCTATATATTGTATAAGGAAAATGATTTCTTTGTCGACAATTTCGGCTATGTCGACATGATTTCTCTGGCCCATAGAGTGTTTTCACACCTTAATGTTCTTGATTATGTTGACATCCTGGCGACAGGATTAAAACTGACAAGGTGTCAATTGACCGTGAAGACATTAACAATTTTATCTAGACCTATTGTTTGTGTCGCAATTAATTTGTTCAGTTTGTAAAACTGATTTATAAAAGTAACATCATAGTTTGCAATCTCATTGATAAGTGTCGCAGCGAATATTTACCAATTTCAGTAAAACTTAATAAATTCAGGCACTCGCCGTACATGATTAAATAGTGTTGAAACAAGGGCATTAAACCCGAAAAACAAAAAACGAACATACATATATATTTATTATTATTATGTCTGTGATATTATTTATTTATAGAATACCAAATATCTCGAGTCAATTAGTTTTACAACACCGCCATAGCAAAAATACGTACATACAAGACAAGTAAGTTTGCCAGTAGTGGAATCGAATATGTCGACATTCGGATATGTCAACGTATGTTTTCAGGTCCCTATAATGTCGACATTATGGGTTTCGACTGTATAAGCATCTATATGTCAATCACCTAATGCATAATCAAGCCATATAGGGCAGGCTACCTGTCCAGTATCCATACAGCTACCTACACCCATAGGCTTGAAGTCTCGTTACTGGATGGCTAGTCACTGCCTATTATAAATCTATTCAGTGTAACTACCAATATAACTAAATCACAAACAAACAGGCCTGACATGTTTCAAGGCAATATAACTAAATCACAAACAAACAGGCCTGACATGTTTCAAGGCAATATAACTAAAACGCTTGACTTTCAAATGACCCTTCCTAGTATATAAGGTAATCGTAACAATAATAATAATTTTTTTAAAACTTACAGCACTTCTAAGTTTCAACAATAGAACTGGAATGATTTTGTGATAAATATTATCACTATTAGTCAGATGCTGGAAACATCTGAAATGTTCAATAATCAGCTCCTCTAGGCGCCAATCATTTGATGAAGCAATCACAACTTCTGCTGATAATATTGCTGGAATGAGCTCCGACACCTGATGCTGCTGTAAACATATATAAAAATTTACACCGTCTCCCGTGGCAGAGTGGTTAAGGCAGGAGGTCAAAGGTTTGAATCCCAGTAGGGGTAAGTTCTTATATGGCCAGTTGGTGAGCCGCCAGCTAGCTAAATAATGGTTACCGTGCGCCTGCCTGCCTGGTGCCTGGCATTAAAGGATATGAATTGGTAAGTAAATGTGCTCAGAAAGTAGGTATCTCATAACTCAGAAATGGCTGGCCCTTTAAATAGGGGTGACACCATAAAAATAAACACTTTACTTTTACTTTAAATAAAAATACGCAAGATAAGAATATTCAGCAGTCTAATGATACTATATGGTTCTAGAAGCAAGCTGTAGTGAGTAAATCTGACAATCATGCCAAATTAGACACTTGTCTGATGTATTCATCATGACAGTATCAGTAGTGCATTTTAAGTTCAAATCTACATAGGAAAATAAAGTTATCATGTGTCATTTGTATATAGAACCATGTTAGTACTACACCTTTCAAGTACATATAAATGGGCAAATTAGTCTTGTATCATTACAAAGTCAACCCGAAGTGACAATATACAAACTAAATGTCAAATTTCAATTCAAGAACCCATTAAAAAGACACCCGTGTGTATCTTAAAATAAAGAGATAGACATCATACCTTGACCTCGTGCATGGCTTGACTGGTAAGAGGACCACACACTGCAGTCAGTGTAGCAGGTAGGTGAGTGACAACACCTTTTAATACTTCTGTGTTCTCATCTCGTAACAACAAGATCATATCACTTTGTAAGTTGGTAACATGACTACCCATCAAAGATGCAATCTGTTACACAAGACCAAAAATGGTGTCAATTAAAACAAATGAATTATGTAATACAAAGTCAGGTACTGATTGAGGAGCAGTGTGGGAAGACATACATTTTTTCCCGTATTAAATAATATAAGAAACTACAGCCAAGCATTTTCGGCCATTCCCACCCAAGCTCGCTGGGCAATAAGAATGGAAAACTGTAGACAATGCCTTTTTAAAGTTTTCAGACTTTTCTAAACAATACTTCTATACTTTCAATCAACAAGGATATCGGTGGAATAGATGGATGCTCCCCGAACTAATTGGAACAATCTCACATTGTTGATGCTTAAAGTCTTAATGTAATATGAAGCACTTGAAATGTCCTGCAACTCCCAAGAAAAAAGGTATAAAAAATGTACAATTAAATTGAGAATGTGAACAGATTTAATTACATGTTAGGCTAGGATAATCCTGCTAACTGTTGTAAAGGTACACATTGCATTAATAATACAGTCGACTCTCGTTAAGACAAAATTGCTTAAGACGAATTTTCCGTTACGTCGAAGTTTTTCAAAAGTCCCGATTTTATCCTTCTTTGTCTATATGAATTTCTGTCGGTTAAGACTATTTTTGTCTCGAAGTTTTTCGTTACGTCGAAGTTTTTTCGAAGTCCCGCTTAACAAGTTCGCACCTTAAATCTATTGACTAACACGAAGTCGGATCGTATCCTGCTGGCGACGAATGTTTTCACACGTCACTGAGATGATTTACCTGTATTTTCGCACATTTAATTATCGATTGTTTACATAATTGAAGGATTTGTACATGTTTGCAAAATGTTAGACTACATTGTGTTAATGCAAACATTTGCATGTCGAATTGTTTAACACTGCAATCAAACCGATAAGTTTGTAAAACATGCCAAAATGAGTGATTTAATTAAGCGTGTACTTTAATTAAAACACGTCATCTTTAACATTTGTTTTATGCAAATGGCGATCAAACACAAAGCAGTCGTCACGAACAAGACTTTCTCATGTAACACCACCAAAATGAACTATTTCCGACGGTCCCGAAAAATTCGTCTTAACGAGAGTCGACTGTACAAATTATTATTATTATTATCAATGCAATGTGTACCTTTTGTTGAATAGTTTTTATCATAAGTTAAAAAACAACAACAAAGCCAATTGCTTGAGGTGATCTTGAATATTGCCATAAAAATAAGTCAATATATTTGAAATAAAATATATACATGCATATATATTATAAACACTATATACACAAACATTTACCTACAACAAAAACTTACTTCAAAATCAAAAGAATATAATGTTGACTATTTTGCATGGCTGAAAATATTTAATCTATATGTTGCATGATCAAAGGGCCATAAAGCTCCCCATAACGTTTTGTTGAATTCCTGTCAGAAGTTTCTGCTTTATTCTAACTGTTAAGACCACTCAAATGAAGTAACTAATAGTGTTAGTAGCATGCAGCTTCCATTGTTGTTTCTAGTTGTAGAAAGTAGTAGTTAGTAGGAGGGTATTATATGTTGAAATCCCATGGGAGCAAAGTTTACTGTTGCTCAAAGAAAAAAGTCGCTCAAGAGAGGAGTACTAATGCAAGGGTAGGATAGGGCTGACTGCAAGGGTAGGATAGGGCTGACTTACTGCCTTAAATTCAGTGTCTTAAATAACTTAGAGCTTTTAAGTAGCAAAACTTATACTTTGTTGCAAAGAAATTTACCTCATGAAATCCCGAAGACAATGTTTTTCTTACTTCAACATTGCTATCTTTACACAGACAAGAAAAGCATGCACCAAGGTCTGACTTGAACGACTTGGCACCAACAAACAACACCATAGCCTGTTTAAAAATACAAACAACACATAAAACAGTAATTTAATCTCACTGTTGTCATGCCAACAACAAGCAAATCTATCCCAATATATATCCGTTATAGCAATTCATTCTTTGTCTAGCTAAGGAAGATGAAAATGGAAGGTTTTCCTTTTTTGCTACACTGATCATTGTATCTTTATCCTTTGACATATTGACCTAAAAAATAATTTTAAATGAAAGATTGCTGTGGACAGTCTTGTTAGTGTGGAGAAATACTGTACATGTGTTTGTTATAAGATACAGCAATTAATAATTAATGAATACTAACAATTTTGGCAACTTTGAGGAAGTCAACAACCGTAACTTATGAGATACTGAAATAGACAGACTAGTAAAACAAGACCTACATTTTACAATGAAACATCTTCTGTATGAATAAGGCTAAGATCAAAGAAAAGGTACTGTAAATATTGAAAAGATACAGTAAATTTTCACAATTTTGACAAATTCCAAGGACCATAACTCTTGGGATGCTGGTCCAAACTGCCTGGTTATCATCTTTGGACTAGATTTGATAGAGATACACACTTTGTATGAGTTTGGTTTAGTTTCCAGAAAAATACTTAAGCTTTTGAATGAATACCAATTTTATCAGCACGCTTAACTGGCTGTCTGTAAAAGTTTCAAATCATTTCTTGTCCCCATACAATCATGTAAGCATAATGGACTAGGGGTAGAGCTCATTTCATAACTGATGTAAGTTCAATGACAATCAAAATTAATACTTACAGGAAAATTAAATGCACAGTTTTTTCTAGTTTCAACAAGCCTGTCTTCCAATTCAACAATATCAGGTAAAACAGGAACCTGAAATACAGTAAAAACTCATGATACAACCATCTTGATTTAGAGACCAAATTGTCATTAAGACCACTTTTTTTCCAGACACAATATTGTCTCAATATAATTCAATAGTAGTGCAACTCGAAATTGCAGGCAACTCAATATTGCGTAATGCGACCGCTTATTCAGGTCCTGATCAATAATGAAACTCGAAAAAAAGACCATGCACCATACCGAAACGGACATTATTGATTTAATGTTGATGGTCAAGGATGCAAATGTTGTTAATTTGGTTGTGTTTACAATAACTGATGACACTTTAATCCCTCCAGGCTTTATAAACACATCATGAGGATGGTATTCTATTGTTTGGCCTTTTGTGACAACCTTAAATGAGCAGTAAGCGGTCATATGTTTCAACTCTTCTCTGTTATTGTTATAGTCCTTTATTAACGGCCAAATGAAAAATTAGAAAAAGTTTAACTATAATGTGGCCAAATTATTCAATCCTATTTGAATGTGATTTTGCTTGATCAACATCTACCTTGTTGATTAAAAATTGCCACAAAATCTGACATGAGCAGAAAGCAGCTGATATACTGTTGGAGATACGTGCGACACAAAATTGCACGCTCTGTATAAGTTAAGGACCGTAACTTTGCACTTACTGGGTGGAGCCAGACATAAAACACCAGGTGCCCAACTACACATGCTGGTGAACATTCCTGTAATGTTTTGCGAGTCTGAGCTGATGTACTGTTGGAGATACACGCTACACAAGATTTTGTAACAGAGGGAAGAAAAGAAGGATGGATGGACAAGGGCAATTCTACATGCCTCCCCCTTTTAGAGCAGAGGCATAAAAACATCTATTGATAACACAATCAAAATTTTGATCCACAAAATCAGTTGGTGGAATCGTAACAAAGAGGTTTCAGCTGCAAATATAAAACCTAAGTGTAGCTGCAAATATAAAACCTAAGTGTAGCTGCAAATATAAAACCTAAGTGTAGCTGCAAATATAAAACCTAAGTGTAGCTGCAAATATAAAACCTAAGTGTAGCTGCAAATATAAAACCTAAGTGTAGCTGCAAATATAAAACCTAAGTGTAGCTGCAAATATAAAACCTAAGTGTAGCAGCTGCAAATATAAAACCTAAGTATTTTCTTAATGTCACTATCAGATACAAGTGAACATCATAACAAAATAACGGGTAATCACCGGTTGATCTTTAGTTGGCGACTCCTTTTCTGGATCTTTATTTCTATTATGTTTGTTGTCACTCAGTCCAACCTTGCATAGCTGTCTGAAGAAATCAACAAACCAGGATTTCTGTTCATCTGTTAAATATGCTGTAAATATATTTTGATACATCATTGACATATCATTATTGATACATGATTAATAACACTGATACTGAACCTTACACAGCTTCACAATTGTTTTAAGAATTTCAAGGTTTTGTAAAAATCATAACTCTGCAAGTCTACTAAAAACTGAACAAAAATATTACAGAGAAACATGGGTGACATGTTTGGTATGGTACAGACAGGCTGACACAGATGAATGTGGACAAGAAGTCAATATTAACTGATCTAAGAGTAACCTAACACATCCAACACTTGAAATACATGAGTATCGCTGGAAACGATTGATGCTCCTTGAATGCCCAATGTGCATGAAAAGGCAGCAATTGTAATATACATTTGTCAATAGAAGGCAAATTGTTGTAGCATAATAATGGACAAGTTATAACAGTTTATAACATGCAAAAATATGGGCTCAGTTATGTTACTATTCCCACATTTTGTTTGAAACTTGTGACCATATTATTAGAAAACCAGAAAATTCTTACACTAGGAAATATGTTGGCCTCATTGAAGAGGAAGTGTTAATACTATAAAACATTAATGTAATCACTACCTCCTGTGGCAAATAAAAATGTCTGAATTATTGCAGCAAAACAATGGTCGCTTACTGCATGTAATATATAACACACATAAAATGAGCAAGACTTGTAGTTCAAATGGAAAAAGGACATTGTCCATAATTATTAAGACATGAAAGTTTTAAATGTTCTCATTGGGTTACATAACCAGTGCATTCATCAGTTTCATTGTAAGTAACTACAGCTTTTACTATTTTTTTTCAGTTTGAATCTCTCAGTGAGAGATGCGAACAGTACACAAATGCATACTATATACCACAAAATATGGCATATAGACAGAAATGGAGCAGTTTTATGTACAATAAGAAAAGGGCAATGCCCACAAACCCACAGAAAACACTTTGTTGAAAACCTGGTTAAAGAAAAGAAGGTTAGCTGTGAAAAAAGTTTCACAAAACCAAGGCTCTATTTGTATAATGAATACATGATAATCATCAATGCTGCAAAGGAGCCTTAGGTGATACATGCCTACACACACTCACACATAGATATATTGAATATATGCAGCAACTATACACCAAATTTGATGTCAATACACCCACACATAGCGACGATATTAAGTGGAAACTGATTTTAATTTTTTTTAGTAACAGTGACCTTGACCTTGAAAAGAATGAGCCTAAAAGCAATCCCAAGCGAGCTCTCCCCATGTTCTTACTATACACCAAGTTTGATGTCAATATGATCAATGAAACTAAAGTTATTCGCCGGAAACAATATTGCTATTTTTTTAGTAACAATGACCTTGACCTTGGACAGAACGAGTCCGACCTTGAACGGAAAGAATCCAAAAGGAATCCCAAGCGAGCACTCCACATGTTCTTTCTCTATACTACAAGTTTGATGTTAATATGATCAATGAAACTGATCAATGAAAGTTATTCGCCAGAAACCAAATTACTATTTTTAGTAACGGTGTCCTTGACCTTTGACGGAATGAACCCAAAAGCAATCCCAAATGAGCTCTCCACAAGTTCTTACTATACACTAAGTTTGATAACAATATGATCAACGAAACTCAAGTTATTTGCCAGAAACCCCCCGTTTGACGCCCGCCCGCATGTCCATCGACATCACCATTCTAATAACCTGGTTTGAAAACCTGGTTAATAACCTGGTTTTTCTTGAAAACCTGGTTAAAAAATTGTCTATGCAATGTCATTGCAGTATGGCAGAATAATACTTACTTGAGAAACCATGACTTAATCTTCCAATCTCCTTAGCAACAACAGGTAGGGTTACATCCTCAGTCTTAATAGATTGCTGACAAAATTTACACACAAGTGGGATAAGTGTGCCTCTACAAGTGTCTGAAAATAGAAAAAAACGTTTGTTCCATAAGTCATCTCTGGGTCCATTTCCCTGCAAAATTGTACTAAAGTAAAATGCTGCACAGTAGGTCAGGAATTTCTAAGAGAGCACTTCTCTGCTAAAATTAAAGGAGAGAGAATAAGTAAAAGAGAGAGAATAAGTAGCTACAGGGAACACCACACACATAAGACAGTACCTCCCCACACAGAACTCCAGGAAAACAACAATCCATAAAACAAAAGGCACTTTCAGAGGTTAAAGGATACATACGTTAAGGAATGGCCTGGCAGACCATGAAGAAAAACTAGGAGAATCCAAGTGAACAGTGAAGGAGTCTTCACATAAAGCAAGGAGAAATGAGCACTTTGGACATTTATGAAGCTCAAAATTTCTGGAAATAAGGAATGATAATTTATCTTGACCAAGAGTGCCCAGATGACACTAGATCACTCACCTGAGTATCCGGACAGTCTCAAAGAGTGCCCAGATGACACTAGATCACTCACCTGAGTATCAGACAGTCTCCAAGAGTGCCCAGATGACACTAGATCACTCACCTGAGTATCCAGACAGTCTCCAAGAGTGCCCAGATGACACTAGATCATTCACCTGAGTATCCAGACAGTCTCCAAGAGTTCCCAGATGACACTAGATCACTCACCTGAGTATCCAGACAGTCTCCAAGAGTGCCCAGATGACACTAGATCACTCACCTGAGTATCCAGACAGTCTCCAAGAGTGCCCAGATGACACTAGATCATTCACCTGAGTATCCAGACAGTCTCCAAGAGTGCCCAGATGACACTAGATCACTCACCTGAGTATCCAGACAGTCTCCAAGAGTGCCCAGATGACACTAGATCACTCACCTGAGTATCCAGACAGTCTCCAAGAGTGCCCAGATGACACTAGATCACTCACCTGAGTATCCAGACAGTCTAAGGAGTCTACACGGATTTCATTAAGACAAGCATGTCCCACTTCCATCTGTGTCACAAAACAAGAGCAGCTCTGATACATGAAGTATACCAAATAGTCATTATTTCTATACAGCTTAGGGTTAGCGCTTGCCAAACAATCACCAAACAAGAATTTGTGCAAAGTTCACACATTCATTGCCCAATTAACATTCTGCATAGTTTGGTGACTGTAGATCAATGCCAAACATAATATGGAACACCCATATTTTGACAAAGTCCAGGGCCATAACTCAACTGTTAATTACCTGATAGAAAACAAATTCCAGGAGCACAACTTCTGATCCAACATAAACATTTGTGTAAAGTTTGGTGACTCTGTCAATTACTTCAGGAGCAGTGCATGCCACAAACTTGCCATATAGAATGCCTTGATTTTTACTGACTCAATGACAATAACTCTTACATACAGTTCCAATGTAAACAACTACAACACAGGTGTGCAATTCCTCAGTACCAATAAACATTTCTGTAACCCCCAAAATTGACTGGAAACATCTATAACCAGCAGGCAATATCCTACTACGTTACAACCCAGGAGGCCAAAGAAAGAAGAAAAAAAAAATACTTGATTTTTATCATGCAGACCTTTGACCCAATGACCTAAAAGACAATAGGATTTATCTACAACCTGCAGGAAATCAACCTACTAAGGTAGGACAGGGAGGTCCTACTTTTTATCGCTCGGACTAGAATTTCCACCTTATAGTCAGTTTGACATTGACATTTGACCAAGTGACTCAAAAATCAATTGGAATCATCTACAATCAACAGGCAATCGTCCTACCAAGCTAGACTTGGAATTTCTTTGTGAAAATCCAAACAATTTCATTTTATTTCCTGTTCTGGACAACAAAATTTAATGGTAATATAAGAATTGTCTGCTTTGGAGAAGAATGTGCAAAAAATGGTAATTTTGTTGAGGAATGGATGGATCTTTTATAAGGTCCATGGTAGGAGTAACCATTTGATTTTTGAAGTTTACCTTTTCCCCAATGAGCATACAAACCCAACAAGTTATATTATAAAATTAACTGTATGAAAAATCTGATATTATGGTCCTGTACAATTTTGTTGAAGTAAAGAATCTCACAAAAATAGCAAAAAGATTAATTTCCAGTATGTTAAGAGTAAGCACTATAGTAATAATGTATACATATTGGGAAAGTGACCGCTCCCTGGCAGCCATGTTCTTTAATAAATCACAGTAGAGGGTCACCAAAGGAGCATTTGCATGAAACTATTTCAAAATTTGGCCAGTAGTTTTGAACACAAAGATGTTTGATGTTTCCACTATATTCATGTAAGAAAAGTAGCCCAAGGTACATCTGTACAAAATTATATTGAAATTTGGCTGGCTGTTTTTGACAAAAAGATTTTTAACATTTTACTCTCTGTTGCCATGTCAACCAGAATTCTGCATGGTCGGAGACAGATGACGGATAGAGAGTGATCACAAATATATCTACTATATACATAAAGGCAACTAGGCAATCATGTGACCTACTTATGCAGCAGAACGAAATGATTAATGATACTTTGAAAGAGGCCTACCCAAGGAGAAATCCTGTGTAGCTTGGACAAAATCCATTCTGTGGTTTAGGAGATGTTGTTTAAAGACAAGAGGGCCATGGTGCCCCTATATCGCATACCTGAGTACATTGCCATGTTGGCTTCAAGAGAGTCCAAGTGGATTTTTAATGATTTGACCTTGTGACCTACTTTTTAACCCAACATGAGTCTGGACTTGCATTTTATTAAGACCAACATTCTGATCAAGTTTTATATAGTTCTGGTAGAAAATGCAGCCTCCCGAGAATACACAAGGATTTTCAATCACTTGATCTTATGACCTAGTTTTTGACCTCAGATTACCCAGTTTCAATATTGACCTAGATCTTATAAAGGCAAACGTTTTGACAAAGCCTCATGTAGATAAAGTAAACATGTAACCTCTGAAGAGTTAACAAATTTTTACCATAATTGGAGCTAGTGAGCTACTTTTTTTTTATCCCAGATGACCCAGTTTCAAACTTGACCTAGATTTGATTAAGGTAAACATTTTGACAATGTCTCATAAAAATCAAGTCAAAATTGAGTGTACAATGTTTTACTACAATTGGACCTAGTGACCTCCTTTTTGACCCAAGTTTCAAACATGGTCTAGATTTCATTGAGACAAACATTCTGACTATGTCTCACATAAATCAAGTAAAAAATGTGACCTCTGAAGTGATAACAAGGTTTTACTATAATTTGACCTAGATTTTGATCCCACATGACCCACTTTCTAACTTGGCCTAGATTTTATTCAGACCAAATTCCATTCAGATCAGGTAAAAGATATTACCTGTAGAGTGTTAACAATCTTAATTGTTGACGACGAATGTCGATCACGACGACGACGGACACAGGGCGATTCCAATAGCTCACCTTTTGCACTTCGTACTCAGGTAAGCTAAAAATGTTACTGGATGCCGGATGTCACATGAAGAAGGACGATCCTATAAGCTCACCATGAGCTAAAAATTGTGAAAGCACATATTCGTCATCACACATAATGCAATCACAATTGCTCAACTAGAGCACCTTGCACTCAGGTGAACTCAGAATGCAAAGGAATATTGCAACATAAAACTTTTGAAAATAATAACAGCATGTACAAACCTTCATCAACTAGAGAGAGTATATTGACGACAGTTTGTAATCCAGCTATTCTTACATATGTTTCTTCATCATTGGTCAGTTCTACCAACTCGGGAAGTATTGCACTTTTTGTGGCTTCCAAGCTATATAACAGACAATAAATATTCAGTTTGTTGCGTTATACTTGACACCAATTTCTTAAATATTTCACATGTATATGACTGCTATTTGAACCTACCCAGAATTCCTTGGAATCCAATTATAGTCTGACTAGGATAATGCGAAACGCATGTGAATTTGTTATGATCCACTGTGGGGGATTCACCAGAACTAATCATTATCATATCAAGTTATTATACATTTTCAAAACTGCTCTATTACAAACACCTGTACTTATAGAAGATTGGTCTAGAGGTAGAGTGCATGTATAACTCTAATATTTCCACATAAATTTGTGTGTTCGTATCTTTCTTCTATTTCTATTTATTATTTACTTTTGCTTTTTCTTTCTTCATTTTTTTCATTTCTTATACATATGAGGACTATTTTTATTAAGAATACACAGAAGTGGTCAACATTTTGTACTATGAGGCGAGCATCAGATGTATATTCAAAATGTTTTATACTATGAGGCGAGCATCAGATGTATATTCAAAATGTTTTATCAGATGATGTCATCTTGATGTCTGTGCACACTGAAATATTTTAACCAAATAACAAGCACAAAAAAACATGCAGTACTTGCATACAAATATTTAAAAAAAACAACATGATGTAATTAATTCCCACTGCATATATGGGACTTAAACCTGTGACAAAAATACTGTTAGAGCTATTAGCACAGCGCTCTATCCATTTATGCCATGACTACTTCATGTTTTGTAGGTAATTAACCATAAGTATTTACTTTGGTTAATATGTAAACCTATTTTATAACAGTTGACTATACCAATGTATGTATGTAAATATTACATCATCCTAGAACTTCCCACATGAAAGAGAAGAAATATAACAACAGATATATTATTATCTTTGACCTAATCATCACAATACAGTCGACTTTCGCTATGGCAAACTTGCTGGATTCAAATTTTCTGTTGTGGCAAAGTTTTATGGAAGTCCTGATTTTTAACATATTTGACTGTATGAAATTCTGTCAGTTAAGACAAATTTTTGTCTTGAGGTTAATCAATATGTGGAAGTTTTTTGGAAGTCTTGAATAAAAAGTTCACAAAGTGTGATAGTATCCGGCTGGCGACGAATGTTTTCACACATTACTGAGATGAAACCTTGGATATACCCATATTTTCACACATTACTGAGATGAAACCTTGGATATACCCATATTTTCATACATTACTGAGATGAAACCTTGGATATACCCATATTTTCACACATTACTGAGATGAAACCTTGGATATACCCATATTTTCATACATTACTGAGATGAAACCTTGGATATACCCATATTTTCACACATTACTGAGATGAAACCTTGGATATACCCATATTTTCACACATTACTGAGATGAAACCTTGGATATACCCATATTTTCACACATTACTGAGATGAAACCTTGGACATACCCATATTTTCACACATTACTGAGATGAAACCTTGGATATACCCATATTTTCACACATTACTGAGATGAAACCTTGGATATACCCATATTTTCACACATTACTGAGATGAAACCTTGGATATACCCATATTTTCACACATTACTGAGATGAAACCTTGGATATACCCATATTTTCACACATTACTGAGATGAAACCTTGGATATACCCATATTTTCACACATTACTGAGATGAAACCTTGGATATACCCATATTTTCACACATTACTGAGATGAAACCTTGGATATACCCATATTTTCATACATTTCTTCACACATTTAATTATCTACCCTAAACACAATTTGAGGATTTGTATGGGTTTGCACAATGTTACACTATTAATGCAAACATGTCATATTAAGATGTTTGGGTCGATTTTTTCTCAGTCCCAAAAAATTAAACAAAGAAGAGTTGACTGTATAAATTCTTTATTTTGTATCACTTGGGAAACAGGCCTTACTACTTATACTAATCACTCTCAATGACTGCTTGCGGGGTTACCATATAGTCCTACTCATGCATACTTCATGCATTGTAAAGGTCCAGATCAAACCCAGTTAGATATCTGGCTTGAACTCATGACCTTTGGATCGGGAGACAGTTGCTGTATGTCTCGACCACTACTACTCACTCTCACTGTTGAATTAACATGCTTTCATATATGTGAAACAAACATTGAACCAAACAAACTATGAACATTAATTCTTAAACAAAATTTTCCCACCTAGGAAATTAATAGCAGTAACTTCTCTCCAACAACCATGAAGTAAAACAAGTTGTGTGCCTTTCACTTTTGCTAGACATTTTCACAACAATTTTACAAAGAAAAACAAGACCTAAGCAAAGACGTATGCACCAAACAGATCAAATTTAGGAGTCTAGTGAAAAATACTGTTTAGAATGACTTGAACCCATACAGTTAAACCATGGGATGTAAATGATAGTAGATTTGTTATATACAATAAGTCTGCTTATCTCCCTTAACATAAAATGGCCAGTAATCCGAACTGTAACCAAAATCTAATGCCTGTCAGGAATAAGCCACTTGTAGGTTAAAATAAGAATCTGACATGTTCTTTCTGTTACAAAAATAGTTCACACTATACAGCGCGGCAGCTGTCGAAATATACATAACGCAAATGAAAACTCAACTAAAAAATGACATTACATAGTAAACAATACACTAACATCATTTACTAGAATTAATCAATAATGAAATTGAGAATAATTGGCATTTAGTTACATTTCGAACAAGAACATTATCACATAATAATAGTAAAATGCTTTAGACAGTTGGTGCAAATGATAGCCAATTCAAATAGTGGTGTTTTTAATGGTGTTCAGTATACATTTCACAAAATGTATGAAAAGAAACCTTTGTTTGACACTAAAAATCAAGTGGGAGATGAAAGAAGGACCAAAGGAAATATGTGTGACGTCATCACTCTGATTAAAAATTAGAGTATGGGTTAACTAACTTTTCTTCAGTTTATGCATGTGCAAATCCTGACTCATAACACACACTTATGTTTCTTTTGGCCGATTGATAATTTACCCTGTAAACTTTATTTTTTTTATCAGAGGGGTTAAAAAGTACCAGCCAAATATACGTCATCATAGAATAATACACAGGTAGATTCCGTCTATGTTTATATTGGGTATGTTGCAGATCATATTAGAATGAATTACATAACTATGTACATACCCAAGTCCTCTGGATACAGGGTCAAGCTGTAGACACATACAGCCTCTTACTTCATATTCAACATCCTGACACAGTGACTGAACAATGGGCAATATTTCTTTCTTAATCCTGCAACAAAAACACACTATACATCTATATTAAAGTATTCAGCATGTATCAGAAAATGTAATATTCTCTCATTTGCACATTTGCAGCAACACCTACATCAGAGATATATTTCCATACAGCAAGCCAAGGACACCAAAATATTACCATGTAAAAACAGTGATTTAATTCCATGTCTGCATTATGAGCAATACTATATTGGGGGGGGGGGGGCCAATTGTTTGTCCGTCTCAGTTGATTTTTCCTTAATAGCTGGCCATTCATAATAGTTTGATAGTCAATATTTTCAAATTGAAGCAAGCAGGTGACTAATCGTTGTGGTAATTGTGTTGTTGACAAAGGTCTGAAAAGCAGGTAGAGGTTAGAGTTATAATGACTCACTTTTAAATTAAGGAAGATCAAAGCTGGGATTGAGAAAAGAAACATGCCAAAATATTGGGATAACCAGAAACAACATAATTTGCAAGCTAATAGTTCACATAAATTGTATCTTCCAATCAATATGACAGTTTTAAACATTTTTTTGAGTAAATGCATTTTGTTTGGTTCGATTTTTTAGTAATATTGATTGTGATACATATACAACTTTAGACTAATATACTTGTAGTGGATATGTGGTCCAGTGGTAACGTGCCCTTTATGGGAAACTGGTGGCGACGATAGATAAACACAATATATACATACATTTATAAATAAAAATATTTGTCTCTTCGCTTCATATTTATACACACGAATAATGACGTTCAGATGATGATCTGTTGATGGCAATAACTTAATACAACACTAAATATTTGGAGAACTTTTGTTTATTTCTTGTTGTTTTACAATTTAATTGGACAACTCTTGTGTGTACGCAGTGTTTGTGAGAAGGTCAACGTTTTCTTATTTGACATTGAATTCTCAGCCTAATTCATGAAATCGAACAAGTTTGAATAACTCGGGATAAATTTGAATCATTCTCCTGCAGTTCGACCAAGTGACGCTGTGCAATTTCTAATTTTGATGGCGATACAGAGGTTTAAAATTGACGAGGTACATTTTTTGGCCTCCTCCCCACTGTGCATCCTGTCTGATGCAGCAATCTGCTAAAGGCTCACCTTCAAAAATCACGCCATCTTATTGAAATGGTTAGTAAGTTTGTATATACATGTACGTAAACAAAATAACGAAACAGGTAAACTGAAAATAATAATCCAAACATTTTGTCGTGTTTTCATTGAACATGAGTATATATAAAAGAGCCAGAATAAATTGAAACTAGAAATGTGTCCAAAGGACACAGATGCCCCCACTTGCAGCCTTTGTCACAAAAGCAAATGCTATTGTTCTGCTCATATGTGAATGGGTATCCAAATTACCAAGTGAACAACAGTTACTGTACTGATTATGGTGATAAGTCAAGGACCATAACTTTGTACTTACTGGGCGTAACCATACATGAAACCCCAGGTGCACAACTACACATGCTGGTGAACATTCCTGTAAAGTTTGGTGAGTGTAGCTGAAATACTGTCGGAGATATGTGCGACAAAAATTGCACGCTCTGTATGCTATATTTTCAATAAGTCAAGGGCCACAACTTTGCACTTACTGGGCACAGCCAAACATGAAACCCCATGTGCGCAACTTCATATGCTGGTGAGCATTCCTGTAAAGTTTAATGACTCTGGCTCATATACTTTTGGAGATATGAGTGACTCAAGATTGCATACTCTGTAGGCTATATTTTAACAAAGTCAAGGGCCATAACTTTGCACTTACTGGGAACAGCCAAACATGAAACCCCAGGTGCATAACTTCACATGCTGGTGAACATTCATGACTCTGGCTCATATACTTTTGGAGATATGAGTGACACAAGATTTTGTGACGGACGGAAGGACATACAGACAAAGGCAAATCTATATGTCCCCTTCTCAGAGTGGGGGCATAAAAATTTGCTTTTACATACTGTGCTATGATCAGAGTGACATACCAATAGTTAAGCAAAGTAACAATACAATTGTGGATAATGGATTTGCAAACAGTTTAAAAATTCCTAGTCAGAGTTCAATATGATAATATAGATCTCCTAGTCCTATTAAGTATTGTTGCTGGCATTTACTTACACAAATGGTTCAAATCTTGTTGCAATCTTGCCCAGTATTTTACAACAAGACAATCTAGTATTTACTGGCTGAGACAATTGTCCTTTTTCTATTGCAATTGACAAAACCTGTAACATAAAACAAGAAACTTAGTTAAAACATCTATATTCTTCACATAAATTCATGGAGATTAAGGAGCACATCATATCCTAAATAATTAAATACATACCATTCTCAGACGCTACAATATAAGTTCAATTTTCTAAATCCAGAAGATATCTTGAACAATCATTAAAACATTTCTGTGGATTAATTATAGACGTGTATCTGGTTTTTTTTCACATAGGCCAAATTCTGCAAGTTTAGCCGTTATCAATTTTCAGCGAATCTTAATTTAGTGAAATTGTGATATTTTACTTTATTATCTGTTTTAGGCTAAAATTTAACTCAATAGAAGTTTATGCTATAGACGAGATTGGTGCGCCATATTGTAGCAAATTGTATAGAATGAATTGGTATTCAAAATGATTATTAACATGATTACATCGATATAAGCACCTTTCTACACAGATTTAGCATGTTTAATCATTTTAAACTAGAATAGTGCATAGGACACAAATGTACCCACATGGGCTTTTCAGAAGAAAGCAAAAATATTGTAAAGGCCACATAAGCGTTAAGAATTGAATCCATCCATCCTTTCAAGATTTATTGAGTGTAAACCAATTGTTTAAGTCAAAAAAGGGCCAAAACTCCTCTGGCTGATTGTAACCGAAATTGACCTAGATATGTATTTTATTATAATATGATAATGCGCTTATTAAATTGGAAAATTAATTGGAAAATACCCCACTAGGCCACATCAAATTGATCTCACGTTTGTCGGATTTCCCGCACCAAATTATCAGGATTTGAAAAAAATATATTTAATTTGCGCTGGGTCGAAATTTCCCAGTAGGAAATAAAAGTGAATTCTGTATGTAAGTTGTCGGGTTTTGTTTGTTTCTTATCATCCACAAATGACAGAACATGTTCCCAGCGACTACCGCGTTATCGTGTCGGTAGACTGTCTTGCAGACCTGTAGCAACAGTTTGTTCGGTTAAATTTTTTTATGGCCCTATATCACTCACCTGCGTTCACCGCCATTATGGCCCTATATCACTCTCCTGCGTACACGCCATTATGGCCCTATATCACTCACCTGCGTTCACCGCCATTATAGCCCTATATCACTCACCTGCGTTCACCGCCATTATAGCCCTATATCACTCACCTGCGTACACCGCCATAATGGCCCTATATCACTCACCTGCGTACACCGCCATTATGGCCCTGTATCACTCACCTGCGTTCACCGCCATTATAGCCCTATATCACTCACCTGCGTTCACCGCCATTATAGCCCTATATCACTCACCTGCGTACACCGCCATAATGGCCCTATATCACTCACCTGCGTACACCGCCATTATGGCCCTGTATCACTCACCTGCGTTCACCGCCATTATGGCCCTATATCACTCACCTGCGTACACCGCCATTATGGAACTATATCACTCACCTGCGTACACCGCCATTATGGCCCTCTATCACTCACCTGCGTACACTGCCATTATGGTTGAATTAGGAACATCTAAGAATCATTTCTGTCATCGTAAAGGGAGATCACCGTGTCGCAAGTGAAACAAAATGGCGTCTCCCATGGCAGAAATGTATTTTTTATGGATAGGTTATCCGTCATTGCCCGAATTATACCAAAGGAGGACTTGGTGGTTTGTGTGAATTTGATTTTAATACTGTTTAGTCATATGTTTTCGTGACAATGTACAAAAATAAAACAATGCACTGAATAATATTGGTGAATATGCTTAAATCACTCGACATTTCGAAACGTATAATACAAAAGAAGTCATGGTTGTTTTACAGTTTGTTTCTGTCAGAGATATCTGACAAGAAATGCTGTGAAAACAAAACAGAAGAAGTGACATTTCGACTTGAATATTAAACAAGTGTTATCTATATATATTAAAATGACATATCAGCAGTACACTGTTTGTTTTTTCCAAATTTATACATACCTAATCAATTTTTTTTTTTTTTTTCGACCTACCAGTCTAACTTTTTTCAAAATATTCTTGTAAACCAATAAATAAAAAAGGTGTGGCCTATAGCACAAGGCTCCTGTGACCTGCTTATGTAGCAGACAGGAACCATTTATATAAATATACTGTGAAGTTTGGACAAAATTCATTCAGTGTTTTAGGAGGAGATGATGTTTAAAGAAAATGTTGACCAACGATCCTAAAAACTTTGTGCTCAGATGAGCTTAAAAAACTTTGACAAATTAATATAGTATATTATTACCTCTTTCTTGATTATTTCTTTAGGCAGTAAATCTATCACATCAAGCAATGTCTCTAACCAGGCATTTGCAATGTCTGAAATAATAACAAGATGGCTATGATGACCCTGTTACACTCGCCTAAATACCTTAGAAACAATGCCAATATGCCAAGATTTCATTCTGGGGCAATCATTCTGACCAGGTTTTATGCATATCAGGTAGAAAATATAGTCTCTAGAGCTCTAAGCTCTTTCCAATAATATGACATAGTCACCTACTTTTCAATCAAAAATGACCTAGATCCAAATTGTTCAATATTTGATTAAGAAATACATTCTGATTAAGGTCCATTATTATTTCAAGACTGACTTGTGACCTCAAAACCACATGATTGGTGATGAATGGCAGCACGCCAATACACACACTACAGTGTGTAATTCAAGTATGCTCAAAAACTGATGTCCATAGGTACAAGCACGCATAAAAGTTGCACTTCTCATAATAAACATTTATGCATATCCATTCCTCATACATTTGTATATCTGATGTGTATATCTGATGTGTATATCTGATGAGTATATCTGATGTGTATTTCGATGTGTATATCTGATGTGTATATCTGATGTGCCCCTACTTGCATGTCAGTAACAGCTTAGAAACGAATGACAACTCTACACAGATATTGATCTGAAACTCCATGTGCAGTGCATCCATGTTATAAACATATCACTGTATCATCTGTGACATTTACGCAGTGCAACCATCTTATAAACATATCACTGTATCATCTGTGACATTCACGCAGTGCATCCATCTTATAAACATATCACTGTATCATCTGTGACATTCACGCAGTGCATCCATGTTATAAACATATCACTGTATCATCTGTGACATTCATGCAGTGCATCCATCTTATAAACATATCACTGTATCATCTGTGACATTCACCAATGCAACCATCTTATAAACATATCACTGTATCATCTGTGACATTCACGCAGTGCATCCATCTTATAAACATATCACTGTATCATCTGTGACATTCACGCAGTGCATCCATCTTATAAACATATCACTGTATCATCTGTGACATTTACGCAGTGCAACCATCTTATAAACATATCACTGTATCATCTGTGACATTCACGCAGTGCATCCATCTTATAAACATATCACTGTATCATCTGTGACATTCACGCAGTGCATCCATGTTATAAACATATCACTGTATCATCTGTGACATTCATGCAGTGCATCCATCTTATAAACATATCACTGTATCATCTGTGACATTCACCAATGCAATCATCTTATAAACATATCACTGTATCAGCTGTGACATTCACGCAGTGCATCCATCTTATAAACATATCACTGTATCATCTGTGACATTCACGCAGTGCATTCATCTTATAAACATATCACTGTATCATCTGTGACATTCACGCAGTGCATCCATCTTATAAACATATCACTGTATCATCTGTGACATTCATGCAGTGCATCCATCTTATAAACATATCACTGTATCATCTGTGACATTCACCAATGCAACCATCTTATAAACATATCACTGTATCATCTGTGACATTCACGCAGTGCATCCATCTTATAAACATATCACTGTATCATCTGTGACATTTAAGCAGTGCAACCATCTTATAAACATATCACTGTATCATCTGTGACATTCACGCAGTGCATCCATCTTATAAACATATCACTGTATCATCTGTGACATTCACGCAGTGCATCCATGTTATAAACATATCACTGTATCATCTGTGACATTCATGCAGTGCATCCATCTTATAAACATATCACTGTATCATCTGTGACATTCACCAATGCAATTATCTTATAAACATATCACTGTATCAGCTGTGACATTCACGCAGTGCATCCATCTTATAAACATATCACTGTATCATCTGTGACATTCGCGCAGTGCATCCATCTTATAAACATATCACTGTATCATTTGTGACATTCACGCAGTGCATCCATCTTATAAACATATCACTGTATCATCTGTGACTTTCATGCAGTGCATCCATGTTATAAACATATCACTGTATCATCTGTGACATTCACGCAGTGCATCCATGTTATAAACATATCACTGTATCATCTGTGACATTCACCAATGCAATTATCTTATAAACATATCACTGTATCAGCTGTGACATTCACGCAGTGCATCCATCTTATAAACATATCACTGTATCATCTGTGACATTCACGCAGTGCATCCATCTTATAAACATATCACTGTATCATCTGTGACATTCACGCAGTGCATCCATCTTATAAACATATCACTGTATCATCTGTGACATTCACGCAGTGCATCCATCTTATAAACATATCACTGTATCATCTGTGACATTCACGCAGTGCATCCATCTTATAAACATATCACTGTATCATCTGTGACATTCACGCAGTGCATCCATCTTATAAACATATCACTGTATCATCTGTGACATTCACGCAGTGCATTCATCTTATAAACATATCACTGTATCATCTGTGACATTCACGCAGTGCATTCATCTTATAAACATATCACTGTATCATCTGTGACATTCACGCAGTACATCCATCTTATAAACATATCACTGTATCATCTGTGACATTCATGCAGTGCATCCATCTTATAAACATATCACTGTATCAGCTGTGACATTCATGCAGTGCATCCATGTTATAAACATATCACTGTATCATCTGTGACATTCACGCAGTGCATTCATCTTATAAACATATCACTGTATCATCTGTGACATTCACGCAAAATGCAGCAGCAATCATTCTTGAATTTCGTCAAACCTTAGAAAGGTTTGGTATGAAAACTTGTTTTTTTCGATTTTTTTTAAATTTCAAAGTAGTAACTCCAGGCTGGCAATTAACAAATCGATAGATTAAGTGGACAAGTATACTAAGGCTTGAATAAGAAGGTATCATATATAAAGAACAAACAATTTTTTTTAGATAATGTAAATAATGATGAAGTCTTGAATGTTATTATTATGATGCAAAATTTTGTCATTTTTATTCAGAAATTATTTCACAACCAATTGTTAATCATGTTATTTAAAGTTTGGCCTTTAGCTTGAATTACAATGTCTCAATATTTGACATATGTCAATTTACCCACTATGAATTTTAATTTAATACTTATCTTCTCATTTATATTTTTTATCCATTTGAGATCAAGACATTTCATTTATTACATGTGACAAACTTTCTTTGTTGTATTGTTATTAATTGTTAAATAATAATCAATTAGACCTTAACATCTTGACGAAGTTACTAGTCAGAAGCGCTACCAATTTAGCTATCGCTTCTTTCGACTTTACGCAATATTTCAACAAATTTTAATACTAATCCTGAAGATAATAATCATGATAATGACTGTAAGCTGCTTTACATGTATTGGATAGTTTTGCAATAAAGCAAGCAGGGTATGTGCAACTATTATTTTCCTAGATAGGGCTATAATTCTTGCATTCTACGCAGCATTCTTATTGCCAATCTCTACTGTGACCCCATTGGGAAAAAAGTGCTTTTCAGCTACTGACATCGTTTTTTTATAAATCATGCTTGGATTTTATCATAGTTGTATTTATTTAATCTTTCAAATAGTTTGTAATACATATTAATTACCAGGGTCTTTGTTATCAACACTGGAAAGTATTGTTTGAAGAAACGTCTGAGCATAATTCTGTACTGGAACCAGGTCAGCACGCAGTATCTGTACAAATGCTGAAGATGCTGCCAGCTGCATATCAGCCTGTGCAACATGAAGTACTTCCTGCAAAAAATGAACAAATGTATCAGATATAGACAGTTGACCATAAACATAGGCCGAGTATAAAATAATATCATGCCAGCTGTAAAAAAATGAAAATAATACATTTTTATTCAGAAAGAAATTTCAAGACAAACTAAAGCCATCACTGACATTATGCCCTACTTGGCATCATATCAATGATTCATATAAATATACATAGAAATCCAATGAGTGGTTTGCGAGATGAAGCAAATAGACAATTTACAAAATAATGTATAAGTACCATCTAACAATCATTCCTGTGAAGTTTGGTTAAAATCTATTAAGTGGTTTAGGTAAAGATGTTGTATTCCACTATATATATATATAGGGAACAAGGCCCTGTCCCCTGTTGGCCATATTTCTTGATTGAACTTAATCATTTATACAATCTTGTAAAAGGACAACTAGACCATGCTACATGCGAAATATCAAAGCTCTAGGCTTTATGTTTTGAACTAGAAGACTTTCAATGTTTGCACTATTAAAATCTATATTTAGCGCCTGTGATCTACTTATGCATCAGACCTGAACCATTGATAAAACTTTGAAAAAGGCCCACACAAGGATCATTTCTATGAAGTGTGGACAAAATTCATTCAACAGTTTAGGAGAGGACATTAAAAAAAATTGATGGACAATGGGCGATGGACGATGAGAGACAAAGAACTGCCAATGATCCTAAAAGCTAAAAGGTGAGCTAAAAATGTATAGACCAAAGCACAAAAATAAAAAAAGGGTAGTCAAAAATTATTCAATATGTGCAACCAGGCACCATAATGATTCTTCAGGTAACTTTCATCGAAATCAATGAGTAGTTCCAGAGATGAAGCTAATACATACAACCAACTGACCAAACAACAAACACAGTGATTCCTATATACCCCCTAAACTTTATTGACAAAATGGTCATCATAAGACATATACAGACATCTTTAAATATTATCCTCAACGGCCACTCGAAATATCAACTAAAGAAAAAACTGTACAAATGGCCAAGAATATCAGCCACCAGCCATCTGTGGTCATGGTCATGAACATTATTAAGTTTCATGTGCAGGCCAAACAGGGCACACTCAAATAAACTAGATGCCCAAAGGCAACATGTTGAGCCCGCCAATTGTCAAGAGATGAAGAGAATACGGTTTTATAATGTTATTCAGTGCATATCTATTATACCCATTTTTTACTTTTGAAGTGTGATTTTGACATGTAAGCTATGTACTGGTAGGGTACGGGTCTAGCACAACACATGACACCAAGGTGAACTTTTGTGCCAAGTAATTTGAAAATCCCCGATAGACGACAGTGTAATATTCCATTTAAATTTTTTGATTTCTTTTTTAAATTTGACCTCCAAGTATGACCTTGACCTTTGAACTACGGACATAGGTCTTGCTTGCAACACGTCGTCTCATCATGGTGAACATTTGTGCCAAGTTATTTGAAGATCCCTCAATAAATGACAGTGTTTTAGTCCGGAAAAGATATTTTAGACACATTTTTTATGTTTGACCTCCAAGTGTGACCTTGACCTTTGAGTTTCCGACAAGGGTCTTGTGCGCCACATGCCATCTCATCATGGTGAACATTTGAGTCAAGTTATTAGAAAATCTCCACAAAAATATGGTCTGGACGAAGAAATCAAGACCCATTTTTGACATTTGACCATTAAGTGTGACCATGACCTTTGAGCTACGGACACAGGTCTTGTGCACGACGTGCCTTATCAACATGGTGCACATTTGTACCAAGTAATTTGAAAATCCCACAATAAATGACAGTGCAATAGTCCGGACAAGATGTTTTAGACACATTTTTGATGTTTGACCGCTAAGTGTGACATTGACCTTTGAGCTACGGACATGGGTCATGCGCATGACACGCCGTCTCATCATGGTGAAGGTTCGTGCAAAGTTATTTGAAAATACCTCAATAAATGACAGGGTTATAGTCCAGACAAAGAAATCTATACCCATTTGACCAATAAGTGTGACCTTGACATTTGAAAATCCTCCAATAACTGAGAGAGTAATAGTCCGGACGCACGCATGCATGCACACACTCATGCACTTACACTGGACCTCCATTGTGGCAACTATGTCAAGCTAACCGCAAGCGGGCTCGACAAAAACAGCCTTTCTTGTGTTTGGAATGTATCGTTCTACAAAAAGGGTTGTATAATTACAAATACAATTTGTTGAACAAAAGCAGTTAAATATCTCACATACTCAAATAGATGTTGACACTTGTCTATTGTTCCATTTAAGTATGTTAACATACCCCAGTAACTTATGACATCAACTAACTCAATTGCTTATCATACCTCCAGAGTTTGATAAAACCCTTGTATTTAGACATTC
This sequence comes from Mactromeris polynyma, assembly GCA_032209605.1. Classification (NCBI taxonomy): domain Eukaryota; kingdom Metazoa; phylum Mollusca; class Bivalvia; order Venerida; family Mactridae; genus Mactromeris; species Mactromeris polynyma. The sequence goes on along the minus strand of JASFXZ010000002.1, from coordinate 24,893,607 downwards.
TGGGTTGTTGGCTTGTATTTAGACATTCTGGGTTGTTGGCCCTTGTATTTAGACATTCTGGGTTGTTGGCCCTTGTATTTAGACATTCTGGGTTGTTGGCTTATATTTAGACATTCTGGGTTGTTGGCTTGTATTTAGACATTCTGGGTTGTTGGCTTGTATTTAGACATTCTGGGTTGTTGGCTTGAATTTAGACATTCTGGGTTGTTGGCCCTTGTATTTAGACATTCTGGGTTGTTGGCTTGTATTTAGACATTCTGGGTTGTTGGCTTGTATTTAGACATTCTGGGTTGTTGGCTTGTATTTAGACATTCTGGGTTGTTGGCTTGCATTTAGACATTCTGGGTTGTTGGCCCTTGTATTTAGACATTCTGGGTTGTTGGCCCTTGTATTTAGACATTCTGGGTTGTTGGCCCTTGTATTTAGACATTCTGGGTTGTTGGCCCTTGTATTTAGACATTCTGGGTTGTTGGCTTGTATTTAGACATTCTGGGTTGTTGGCTTATATTTAGACATTCTGGGTTGTTGGCTTGTATTTAGACATTCTGGGTTGTTGGCTTGTATTTAGACATTCTGGGTTGTTGGCTTGAATTTAGACATTCTGGGTTGTTGGCCCTTGTATTTAGACATTCTGGGTTGTTGGCTTGTATTTAGACATTCTGGGTTGTTGGCTTGTATTTAGACATTCTGGGTTGTTGGCTTGTATTTAGACATTCTGGGTTGTTGGCTTGCATTTAGACATTCTGGGTTGTTGGCCCTTGTATTTAGACATTCTGGGTTGTTGGCCCTTGTATTTAGACATTCTGGGTTGTTGGCCCTTGTATTTAGACATTCTGGGTTGTTGGCCCTTGTATTTAGACATTCTGGGTTGTTGGCTTGTATTTAGACATTCTGGGTTGTTGGCTTGTATTTAGACATTCTGGGTTGTTGGCCCTTGTATTTAGACATTCTGGGTTGTTGGCCCTTGTATTTAGACATTCTGGGTTGTTGGCTTGTATTTAGACATTCTGGGTTGTTGGCTTGTATTTAGACATTCTGGGTTGTTGACTTGTATTTAGACATTCTGGGTTGTTGGCCCTTGTATTTAGACATTCTGGGTTGTTGGCCCTTGTATTTAGACATTCTGGGTTGTTGGCTTGTATTTAGACATTCTGGGTTGTTGGCTTGTATTTAGACATTCTGGGTTGTTGGCTTGTATTTAGACATGCTGGGTTGTTGGCTTGTATTTAGACATTCTGGGTTGTTGGCTTATATTTAGACATTCTGGGTTGTTGGCCCTTGTATTTAGACATTCTGTGTTGTTGGCCCTTGTATTTAGACATTCTGGGTTGTTGGCTTGTATTTAGACATTCTGGGTTGTTTGCCCTTGTATTTAGACATTCTGGGTTGTTGGCTTGTATTTAGACATTCTGGGTTGTTGGCTTGTATTTAGACATTCTGGGTTGTTGGCTTATATTTAGACATTCTGGGTTGTTGGCTTGTGTTTAGACATTCTGGGTTGTTGGCTTGTATTTAGACATTCTGGGTTGTTGGCTTGTATTTAGACATTCTGGGTTGTTTGCCCTTGTATTTAGACATTCTGGCGTGTTGGCTTGTATTTAGACATTCTGGGTTGTTGGCTTGTATTTAGACATTCTGGGTTGTTGGCTTGTATTTAGACATTCTGGGTTGTTGGCTTGTATTTAGACATTCTGGGTTGTTGGCTTGTATTTAGACATTCTGGGTTGTTGGCTTGTATTTAGACATTCTGGGTTGTTGGCTTGTATTTAGACATTCTGGGTTGTTGGCTTGTATTTAGACATTCTGGCTTGTTGGCTTGTATTTAGACATTCTGGGTTGTTGGCCCTTGTATTTAGACATTCTGGGTTGTTGGCTTGTATTTAGACATTCTGGGTTGTTGGCTTGTATTTAGACATTCTGGGTTGTTGGCTTGTATTTAGACATTCTGGGTTGTTGGCCCTTGTATTTAGACATTCTGGGTTGTTGGCTTGTATTTAGACATTCTGGATTGTTGGCCCTTGTTAAAATTGATTATTTTATACTTGAATAATGTTCCAAAACACAAATTTGTGGAATTTAGATATAATATTGTAAACAATGGGAAGACATAATACATAAACTATGAAACAAAATAGAGATAAAATTAATCTAACTGAACAATCATAGCAGTCTTCAATGTATCCCACTCGCCTGAAGTCCAAGACCAGTAACTTAATTTCGGGTCAGTAGAAATTCCTGAACGCTAGCCTAATTGGACTAGTGCATTTTTGAGACAAATAAGAGTGTCTTAAAATAGAAAAACAAAAATCTTTATTTTCAGCCAGTCTCAAAGAAGATGGCACTTAATTATTTACACATAAAACAATGAAATCACCTGATTTTGTGCTATATTCCATAATGCAGCAGCACTTGACAAGCTTAACTGTCTGACAGTCTTTCAGAGCATCACATTTTTATATACTCATAAAAAAATGTCCATGCACATAATTTCAAGAATGATATCTGCATACTTGTTATAATTTATCAGTACAAACATTCATCAGTACAAATGATAATCCATTGCGTTAAATTGTTGATTGGTTCAATAACATATATGTGCAAGAATCTACAAATTTTACATGACCCCTGGTTGCATTTATTACACCCTTCTCATTAAACATTTCATGCCAGTGCAACATTTTTTAAAAGTGCATTATCGAAAGAAAAACTTTCCATGAAATGCCACCAAGAAAGTTTATACATAGTGGAGATGCAGTGTCTTTGAAGTCAGTGAATTGTCTACTCCTGTCGCATCATACATTGTGTGCCAAATTCTTTTATCTTGAATTAAAAGGTCAGCATGTTGATAAACTTCTTACTTTTTGAGATAGAGAGAAATAGTTTATTGACATGCTTACTGATGTAATATTGACAAATAAGCGTGAACAAACTGACACACCCAGATATTGCACAATGGTTTGCAATCAAGACATTATTCAGTTCTCAGGCCCAGGTCCCTAAATTCCAGACTGGAGCAAACTGTGCAAAATGAATATGCATGGTTACGCCCCATGAACAGTTTTTATTTAGGCGCAAGAACGGTATTTTCTTATTATATTGGGTATAAATCTTACAACACCACATAATAATCGATGTTGAAAACATAATTGTCATATCTTTGCACAAAACCCAACTATTAATGAATTACCATACCCCCTGACTAATTAGAATGTTACCTTTTTGCTCTGATAATATCAAATAATTATGCATGTGTTGTACGATATATCATGCTTTTTATGTACTGTGTATACATATACATTATGCCTCTTGAAATATGCCAAAAGATTGTAGAGAACATTGCATATACACAAATACACACCCCTTAAACAACGCCACCACATAAAGTTCTCGAAACTGTCCTGATTATACGTATGAAAAAAAACAACGATTTTTAAATATGATCTCCAAATAACAACGCAAAGATATTCTATAAGTATATTGTATATATTGTGACTCGTATATGATAACAAATTCATGACGTTGTTATTGGGAGATCATAGTGCAATACTTAAAAATATCATTTGCAAATAAGTGCATAGGATAAACGGTATCTAGATCTAGATATACAATGTTATATATAATAGCAGATCCTCGTCTACCACATACATAAACGGTAATATAGTTAAATGAAAGAAACTGACAAATCACCAATAAAAAAACTTCAAAAGATGCGTACTCGAACTTCAAAACATGCGTTGTTGCCTACCATCTGAAATGGTGCATGTAAAGGGAGGCAAATATTGTTGTTTGCTATGCAGCATCTTTCGATACAGATCGGTGTCGTTTGATAATAAACAGAGCTTCCGTTTTGTTCAGAGCTGTTGTCGTGTTGATTTTTCTGTTCAATGAAGTTTGCAAGTAAGTGTAAGTTATTTATTTATTTGTCAACACCAAAAAGTTCTTTAATTACGTAAAAGTTGAACTGTTATCTATTCAGCCGTCTGTTTCCTGACCAGACGTACAGATGATGCATGATCTTTGGGTCATTCAATTATTGAACTGCTGATTATTTAATGCGGTAAAGGGTGCAGTTTGAACAAAATATATTGTAAAAAGGTTGGTTGACAGTGTTTTCTCGGAAAGAAACAAACTGTTACTAAGTTTGAAACGAAAGTGAGGCGCTACAAATACAAACAAAGACCGAGTAACGTCATAGCTTGATATGGAAGACTGACAACTCGGCAACCAAGGTTCGATTCCAGACGACGCCACTTTTTTCTTTTTTAAATAAAATCTTTTTTATTTATTTGCAGCTTCCATCCACACATAAAGGATTTCGCTGTTAATTATTTGAGACCAGATAAGTTGAGCTGTGAAATGCTTAGCCTGTGGAGTTGGCAGTAGCTCTATATTGCAAATATAATGGTAAAACAGGGAGAATACGTAACTACAGGGAACATACACAAGACAGTGCTTCCCCACGCAGACCTCCGGAAAAACAACAATCCACAAAACATAAGGCACTTAAGGGGATCAAATGGTACACATATTAATGAACAGAGGCACAATGAATGACCAGGCAGACCACAAGGAATAACTAGGAGAATCAAAGTGGACAGTGAAGGGAGGTGGAGGGGGGAATTAATGGATGGAAAAGATGACAGGACAAGTCAAGACAACTGGTCGCAATAGGCCAAAAATAGTCAGGGAACAATCTGAACACTGTATAAAGTGACAGAATTGCACAGGGGAAAGGGAAATACAAAACACATTCATAACACAAACAGAAACAACAATCATATAGCGAATTACAGCCGTGGAACTGTCAGAAAAAAATTCTGGGGGTTTAAATCGATTTAACAGCTAGCTAGTTGTTTTTGGTGTGGTTGTAATTTTTAACTTGTTCTGACAAGAAGTGTATATCTCTACAAACTGGATCGTTATATAATAAGCAGATTAAACTACAGGACTGTCACTAATATTTGAACTAGCAGGAAAATCATCAAATCAACAACAGTAACGGGGGGGGGGGGGGGCTGGGGGTTACTCCCCATGATTATAATCACTGTACAAGGAAAGTAGTCGGATGATGAGGTAATTTTACCGGGTCTTACTGACACCCCTCTACTATATCACCTGTTATGTAACCATGTAAGCTATTTATAAAATGTACTGTATTGTGATTCATTTAATGAGGAATGGAATTTAAGTTCAACAAATTCAGACGATTTTTACCATTGTTATTTATTATTGTTATTATTTGCAGATTTGCTAGTAAATAATTTGTACAATGCACATGTTTCCATAGCAACATTAGAATGGCCATCGTATAAATGATCATGTCACTTCTTAGATTAATATTGGAAGTATAAAACATATACAAATGCTGTCATATGCAGAAGAAATACAATATTTTTTTTTTCTAACTTTTACTGTTTTGGTTGCCATGTCAACTACGTTGGTTGTAATACAAAATTAACCACACAGTTGAATGCTACATAGACACTTATTCATCATATCAAAATTTAATCATATTCTGACACAGGGCCAATTTTAGGCCTAAGTGCACCTACTCCTTTCTTGCTTAAGCTTATTTCAATTTGAGCCAATCATTTTTTTAAAGATGTTAAATAATTAAATAATGTGGCTAGAAATACATCCTTTTAAACAAAAATCTTCTAATCTCGGATACTTATATACGGTAGACCTCCATCAGCATTAAACTCATGGTCCTTGGAATATAAACAGATCCTCGAAAAACAAAGAAATTATAATAATGGGTGATTTGTACATAAATTTAATTGGCAATAGTATCACCACAAATAGTTGGATGACTGAATAATTTATTGGTTGACAGGTGGATAAATGCCACCAATGACAGTAAATTTGATCTAGTGAACCATTCAACTCTTCTTGACAAATTAGAACCATATAATTTCATTGCATCCTCACTTCAGTGGTTCTAATCATATTTGAAAACCAGATATCAAAAGTATGGGTATCAGGGAAACTCTCAGAAGCAGGTCATATCAAATCAGGCGTCCCTTAAGGGTCTGTCCTAATTGGGCCTATACTGTTTATTATGTACATCAATGATATGAATACAATATGAATTGTTACTGACATGTTTGCTGATGACACCACCCTAGCTGCTGTTGGTGTATCATGATGAAGTTCAAACTAACCTTCAAAACAATATTAATAAAATCTTTTCACAGTGCGAAACCAATTCAATGGGTCTGACTGAATGCCAAAAAATCAAAAGCCATGACTATTAGTCATAGCAAAACAAGAGGGCCATGATGGCCCTATATCGCTCACCTGAGTACACTGCCATGTTTTTTATCAAACTTAAAAATTCTTGCAATCTTGAAAGAGGACCACTAGACAATGCTAAACACCAAATAACGAAGCTCTAGACCATATTGTTGTTGCACAAGAAGATTTTCACTTCTAAAATCTATTTTTAGCTCCAATGACCTAATGATGAATAGACCAAAATTATTTATGTAACTTTGGAAGAGGACCACCTAAGGATCATTCCTGTAAAGTTTGATCAAAATCCATTCAGGGGTTTCAGAAGGGAAGACGTTTATAGTTTCCACTATATATACATATATCGGAAACAAGGCCTGCCCCCTGATTTTAATAATTTATGCAATCTTGTTAGAGGAACCCTAGCAATGCTCCACACCAAATATCAAAGCCTTAGACCTTATGGTTTGGGACAAGAAGATTTTCAAAATTTACGCTTTTAAAATCTATTTTTAGCTCCTGTAACCAACTTATGCTTATACTTATGAACGGAACCATTTATATAACTTCGAAAGAGAACTACCCGATCATTCCTGTGAAGTTTGGTAAAAATCCATGGAGAGGTTTAGGAGGCGATGTTGTTTATAGTTTCCACTATATACATATAGGGAACATGGCCCCGCCCCTGGCAGCCATGTTTTTTGACGGAACTAAATAATTCATGCAATCTTGTAAGAGGACCACTAGACAATGCTACACACCAAATATCAAAGCTCTAGACCTTAGGGTTTTGGACAAGAAGATTTTCAAAGTTTACACTTTTAAAATCTATTTTTAGCTCCTGTGGTCCACCCGAGGATCCATCGTGTGAAGTTTGGACAAAATACATTCAGTACTATAGGAATAGATGTTGTTTAAAGAAAATGCTGACGCATGATCCACGACATCCAAGGATCCTAAAAGAGCAAAGGTGAGCTAATAATAAAACGTGTTCAAATCAATGCATTTCTCTACATCTTGGACAAGACAAAATTGAAATCTCCGTTTCAGAACGCCTCCTAGGAGTTCAAGTTGATAAAAATCTCATTTGGAAAAATCAAATTAATGTGGTCTTTAAAAAATGCAATTCTAAACTTTATCTTCTGCAAAGAATAAAACATTACATAAATATGCCAGTCAGAAATTTGTTTTACAATTCATTATACTCCCCCATTTAGATTACTGTGGCTCTATCTGGGAATATTGCAGTAATAGTCAAATAGACACCCTTATAAAGTTTCAAAAGTGAGCTGCCAGACTTATTCTAGACAAAGATTTGATACTCCTTTAGCAGAACTTTTTGCCACTTTGAATTGGATGACTTTCCCTGAAAGCGTTTAATATAAAAAATCTATAATGATGTACAAATCCTTGCATAAGATGTGCCCCTTATACTTAAAAGACAAATTCAGAAAACTCATGAGGTACAAACTCGCCATCTTTGACCCTCAAATTGTAAGCAAAATCTACATATACAAAAACCAAGGCTAGACAATCACTTGAATACTATTGGAATTCCTTGCCTGAAGATATTCGCAATGCTGAAAATTCACATGCCTTAAAACGTTAATATATTTCTTGCATTTTTAAATAGCTATATTTGCCTAAATTTTATCTGAATCCTCATTAATTTTTACAGTATTGCTGTTTCCCCCCCCCCTATTTAGAAAATGACTCTAAATTCCATATCGGATAATAATTGGTGCAGCCATGCAGAATGAAATCTGGATTTTTGGTATCTCCCACGTGCAACATGTGCTTACCATCTACCATGTGCTTTTTCATCTGTCAGTTAAGAGGTATTGTACATGTACAAAAAACATAAATTTGTAACTTATAATGCTGCGAATGTCAATTGAAGAGCATTCTCGCGCAGTCGGTATGCTGACTACAGGCGCTTCTGTCCGTCAGGTAAGCTAACAAAAGGGCCATGGTGGCCCTATATTGCTCACCTGAGTACACTGCCATGTTGGCTTGAACAAGAGAGTTTGAGAGGATTTTCAAAGATTTGACCTAGTGACCTATTTTTTGACCCAACGTGACCCAGTACCACACTAGACTTGCATTTTATTAAGACAAACAATCTGATCAAGTTTTATGTAGTTCCGGTATAATGCAGCCTCCCGAGTTTTTACAAGGACTTTCAATCATTTGATCCTGTGATCTAGTTTTTGACGTCAGATGACCCAGTTTCAATCCTCGCCTAGATTTCATTTTGGCTTTGTTGTAAAAACAGCTTAAAATATGGACAAATGATCAGTTATTATTCTGATAAAAATACAACATATTTTGTGATTTTCAATTCTTGGGGCTACCTTAATCAACTGTTTATTTCTTTTTTATTTACTGTGATATTTTGCTGTTTCTTTTTTCTAAGTTTGTAACATACTTTGCATTAAAATAAGATAAGTTTGTAATCTCTTTTGCGCTTTTGCAAAATCAAGGAAACTCCAATGATGCGTTAGAACTTTGGGTGAGTGTATTATATAAATGCTCTTTTTTTAGGGCTCGAAGGGAAGATTGGGCAATTGCCTAACTGCGTTGCTTCTGTAAATAAAGTCTTTATTATCATATTTCTTGTTAGTATTGTTGAGTTGCCATCGTCACATTTTGTTGAGTTGCCATCTTCACATTTTGTTGAGTTGTCATCTTCACATTTTGTTGAGTTGCCATCGTCACATTTTGTTGAGTTGCCATCTTCACATTTTGTTGAGTTGCCATCGTCACAGTTTGTTGAGTTGCCATCGTTACATTTTGTTGAGTTGTCATCTTCACATTTTGTTGAGTTGCCATCTTCACATTTCGTTGAGTTGCCATCATCACATTTCGCTGAGTTGCCATTGTTACATTTTGTTGAGTTGCCATCTTCACATTTTGTTGAGTTGCCATCTTCATATTGTGTTGAGTTGCCATTGTCACATTTTGTTGAGTTGCCATCGTCACATTTTGTTGAGTTGCCATCGTCACATTTTGTTGAGTTGCCATAGTCACATTTTGTTGAGTTGCCATCGTCACATTGGATTTACCTGTGAAGTGTGTGCCCGCCCATTCATTGATTATCTCAAATTATCATTTAAGGTACTTGTATTACATTCCCTTCCATAAATTACATACCTCTATTACATATAAGCTTTTCAGACCCTTTCAATATACATGTTTATCCATGAGAAGAAAATTGAAAGCACCTGGCTGATGTTGAGTGAAACACATCAGATTCCTTCTACTAGATGGACATACCTGCACAACAGGAAGCACAACTTTAATGGCACTTGCTTTCGCTGATCTATTTTTAGATCTGTGTACTGGTAGTAAAGAAGAAATTAATAATAGATCAATGCACTGCACTTAAAAGTGCTAAAAGAATAGGAACCTAAAGACCTAATCAGTGGAACTAATTTCATATAGAAGAAAAAGGTCAGTCCACAGCCAGGCCTGGTTCTTAACATAAATGTAATTTCAGCTACCAAAGGTGCTCTGTAATAACTTTTCTATTTTTGGGGACAACTAATGGCATTCTATTCCTCAATTACATGTTTTTGTATTAATTCTCACATAACTTTTACCTCATTTAATATGAATAAAACATGTGCTGAGGCATATAGGCATAGATCATGGTACACAAACTTAAGTGCTAAATGAATTATACATAGTTTTTATGCTGCAAGAACAGATTATACACTGAAAGAAATAACTAGTCAAGCTGACTAGAGGCACTCGTAAACTTGAGATCCTGCCTAGTAAAATATAGAATGACTGAACAAATATTTTCTTTACACATTCACACAAAAGATAAAAAAGAAATGGACAATGCCCACAAAGCAAGTTTTCAACCTAGTAATTAGTAACCAAGTGTCTACTTGTATAATGAATACATGATGATCATCAATACTGCAAACGTGCCGTGCCGTATATGATACATGTTTTATGCGCGAACCTCAGAGAACAATTGGTGTTCACTAGCGGTGACCTATATATCAGAGCTGGGAAGCGCAGCTCGGCTGGAAATCGAAACAAAGACGAATTAAAACTTCAGATCCTTTATTATTGGCTATCAGCAATCAAATGTTGCTTGGGCCTTAACTCAAAGATACTTAAAGGTCTTCGTGTTTCCAGGGTTACGAATTTTCATTGGTCAAACAATAAACCCCCTTTTACCCTAAGACATCTGAGTGGTCCAGCCAATTGATTACTTAGCCAATGGCTGGTCAGATACCATAAGGCAAAGCTGTCATGCATAAATTTATATCCTGTCTAAGTTGAGATTTGTCTCAACTTGACAGCTTTTGAAGATAATAGGTAGTAATTAAGTTTGATAATTATAAAGAGATTTAGGTGACAAGCTGTCTCAACTGGACAATAGGTAATAATGGAAAGCCATAAGGCAAAAACACCTGATTTGTTTATAAAACATATTTAAATTTATAAAACTATTTAAAAAATATTGACAAAAAGTCAACATTTATTATTTAAAATTATGAAATTCATACTCCATATTAAACAACAATTATTTTGATACTAAATATGTCTATAAAATCTCAAAATTAAATTAATGTGTATTTTGTTAAGTTGGGAAATTTGAAAAATATATTTCTGTATTATGATGCATTATGTAATAAAAAACATAAGCAAAATCATGCATCATAATACATGCATACACATACTCACACTTAGATATATATATTATATCTATATGCAACAACTATACACCAAGTTTGATTTCAATACACCCACGCAGAGCGAAGATATTAAGTGGAATCTGATTTTTAAATTTTCAGTAACAGTGACCTAGACCTTGGACGGAATGAATCCAAACGCAATCCCAAGCGAGAACTCCCCATGTTCTTACTATACACCAAGTTTGATGTCAATTTGATCAACTAAAATGAAGTTATTTGCCGGAAACCAAATTGCTATTCTTAATAACAGTGACCTTCGACAGAACAAAACCAAAATCAATCCCAAGCAAGCTCTCCACATGTTCTTACTATTAACCAAGTTTGATGTCAATTTCATCAACGAAACTAAAGTATTTGCCTGAAACAAAATTTCTATTTTTTGGAACGGTGACCTTGACCTTAGATAGAACGAACCCAAAAGCAATCCCTAGCGAGCTCTCCACATGTTCTTACTATACACCAAGTTTGGTGTCAATATGATCAACGAAACTATATACATGTAGGAAAAATGGCTTTTGATGAATCCAAATAATTTGAACAATCTAGGTAGAGAGTCACCTACTATGAACATAGAGGAAAAATAATTGGTGAATTGTAACCGATATTGAACTTGGCCTGTATTGTATTATCCTGTACATAATTATGTGCCCAATAACAATTGAATCCATCCATCCTTTCACGAGTTACTTATTGGAAACCAACCCTTTTAGTCGAAAAAGGGCCATAATTCATCAACACATTTGAAGATTTAACAGAAATCAAATCTGACCAGTACTTATTTTCCTGTACACATGTGCACAATATGAATTGAATCTGTCCATCCTTTCAAGAGTTATTGATCAGAAACCAATTTTTGTACAGACAGACAGAAGGACGGACGGACAGACAGGGGTAACACTTTATGCCCCTTCACAATTCTTCAAATGGCGGGATCATAAAAATCATTGGCCTTCTCAAATAAATAACTAGCAGAAACCAGATTGTTAACAGATGGACAGACATAGGGGCAACAAACAGTGCCATCACATAATACTGTCCTTTGGGCCTACAAAAGCAGCAGCCATAAAAAGGAATCCAACCAGAAAATTCAGTGAGGAGTACACATGGAGGAAACTTACCCTGACTTTGGGGACAACCCTTCGCATACAGTCAGCATGGCTGTCTTTGAGAAGGTCTGGTAAATTGTTTATAACACTAATGCGTTGAACCTCTTGGCCAGAACTGAAATAGAATAACAGAAATCAAACAATTGAAAGAAAACATTGGAAATCAAATCTGAAAGCATACCGTATTTTACCGGCCATAAGTCGATCTCGGCCATAAGTCGAGGGTGTAGTTTTGTCTGTAAATTCAGGCTTACTCCTTCCATAAGTTGAGGGGGGACTTGGGCAGGATGAAAAAAGACTCCCTGATTCGACAGCCAACTCACACTCTCCCGATTTTCAAAGTTAACATTGTAAAATTTTGTTATGGGGTATTTTTCAGTTCATTTCCGACTGGTTCACTGAAATTACTTGCCAAACTGATAACCGAAAGTGTAAAATCGGGATACCAGTCAGAAATAATCTCTAAATACTCTCTAAACCATGGAATCAAGCGCTTGGTGACACTGATCAAATACGACGTGACTCTCACATATTTTGTTTGATTTTCATCAGTTACTCGACCATAAGTCGACCAGAGACTTTTGGTGATTTTTTTATTAAAAAAACTCGACTTATGGCCCGTAATATACGGTAATTTTGTTTTGAATCTTTCTTCCGTACTAATCGCATTTATTTAGTGAGTTGAATTGTTTATGCCAGGTTTTTCAGTAGTGAACCAAAATTTGTTAAATGTATGTTTTGCTCGCACATATTCGTTCAAAAACACAACAAAAATATAATAATAATTTTTTGCTCAGTTAAATTTTTAAAAAATATGATGATCAAGGAATGAATTTGGAGAGGTCTTAGGTAACAAAACAAAAAGAATACACAATTTCTGTGTCCAAGATTATGACTAATATTTACCCTCAGCATGATAGTGGAAATTTGGGGGTAGAAAATGCATGATAATGTGGGGGTAGAAAATGCATGATAATGTGGGGGTAGAAAATGCATGATAATGTGGGGGTAGAAAATGCATGATAATGTGGGGGTAGAAAATGCATGATAATGTGGGGGTAGAAAATGCATGATAATGTGGGGGTAGAAAATGCAAGATAATGTGGGGGTAGAAAATGCATGATAATGTGGGGGTAGAAAATGCAAGATAATGTGGGGGTAGAAAATGCATGATAATGTGGGGGTAGAAAATGCATGATAATGTGGGGGTAGAAAATGCAAGATAATGTGGGGGTAGAAAATGCAAGATAATGTGGGGGTAGAAAATGCAAGATAATGTGGGGGTAGAAAATGCAAGATAATGGCAAATGAGTGCTGAATATTCTTCCTGATCCATTTTCTTCAACATTTTAGTGTAATTATGAGGTATGGGAATAACTACAGTGAAACACGGTTATAACGCACTCGGTTATAACGAAAGATTGGATTATACATAGTAATTTTTATTCCCTGACCAAGCTCTTCTATATTTCATTGTATAACTACACGGTTGTAATGAATTTGGATATAGCATAATGTTGGATATAACCTAGTTATTTGTGTGTCCAAACGGCATAATTTTCTGCAAATGTGCTCAGTTACACTGGAACCCCTTTAAACTGGAACCCCTTTAATCCGGAAACCCCTTTAAACCGGACAAATCTTCCGGTCCCAACTTTTTTACTATATAAATCACCCCTTTAATCTGGAAACCCCTTAATTCAGGAAACCGGACAAGAATTTTGGCCCCAAATGGATATTTCCATTATAAATCACCCCTTTTAACCGGACAAGAATAAAACTCCAATATTAATTTCACATCTTGCGGAAAACCTTTCAACAGAAAAGTATGACATGGAGCAGTGTGAGTATCAGATGAAATGATTTTCAAATACAATTGGAATTATAAGTTTGAAAATGTTTAATTTATGACCCCTGTATAGTATTTGACAATGGACTAGTGTCTTTCAGGGGGTTTCCTCCAACCAATCAAATATTGTAAATCATTGAGTAATTGATAATTTGCAAACATTGAAATTGTTTTTTATTTTGAAATCAGATCTTTAAGAGAAAACGTACATATCACATTTTCTGGAATGTAAAACAATGCCTACACCACCGCAAAACCCAAACATTCTGAACTGTCATTAGATGACAAAGTTATAATCGTCAAGGTTATAACATACAGATTATTTAAACGATCACTTTATTCAGCAATTTTGACATTGAAATGAAAAGAAGTTTATTTATGTATTTTTAGTCAGATTTTCACATTCAGATTTCATAGTTTTGTGGATTTTTTATACACCCACTGCAGTACTCAACAAAATAAAGATCCAAATGCCCCCTTCGAAAAAAGTGTCAAATCTTGTCCAGTTCTCAAAAACCCTTTATTCCGGAAACCCCTTTAAACCGGACATTTTATCCGGTAAAAAATGTCCCGAGCTAGTCCGGTTTTTCAGTGTATAATGTAATATACGATTTCAATTGGTTTGGTTGTGAAAAACAGATGTTAACTAATGCGCAGCAGACACAAGAGCATTGTTTGACCAACTCGCTAATTGGTAATGTTTGCATTGGACAAGTGTAGGCTAATTTGTATTGTATTATGTAAACAGGAATTCATCTAATTCAGGTGCAAACAAGCAACAAGTCAACAGTAATGTCTGTTATAACAAAATTTGTTATATCCATACAAGTATAACATTGTTGTATGGATATAACAAAGTTTGAATACAACAAAGTAAATCTCAAGGTCCCCAGAAATTTATTATAAGCCTGTTCCACAGTATTTGGTTTCCGTGCCACACTCCACACTCAAGACTTAATAATTAACCCCAAGACTCATATAACATGAAAACCACTCTTTGTCTTAACAAAGGGCCACAAGGAGCATTCAGCACTCATTTAACATAATCAAACAAATTCATACTTATGCGACACCAGACTGTCAGTATTTCTATTTTTTTAAGGCCAGACTGATTACTTTAGGTCACTACTTTTTAATTAATTAGATTACAAAACCGGCAAGTGTATTTTTTGCTAAAATGGAAAAAATTAAAAATCGAATTTTAGCTCTTTTTTAAAATATTTTGTTTCCGACCGTATGGATTGTGGACGAAAATACAAACTAAATTGAGTACGAATCTGAACTCGTTTTTAGACTGGTGTACGAAAAATCCATCAATATACGTAGTATAATAAAGTAAACGGTGCGCACATGTAAACCCATCAAAATTGATAATGGAAAGTGTATAATCGGGATACCAGTCGGAAAAACCATGGAATCAAGCGCTTGGTGACACCTGATCAAAATATGACGCAACCCTGACGCTTGTCATGTTGATTATTCAAGTTTCACACGCTTCTATTGTATTCAGATATGACAATTGGCAATAAAATTGTTAATTGGCGACTCTTTTAAAGGCATGATCCCCAGATTACAAGTTAAATCGTAGAATATTGCTATTAATAGCCTATAATACGGATGAAGACATGATTTTGTCCACGCAAAAAAATCTCCTGTTTTGAGTCTCAATCTCCCACTTTTCGAGGTGCAATCTCCCGATGTGCCTTCAGAAAAGGTTCACATGTATGCACAGTACATGTCATAGAATTAGCTAGACTCACATTGTCACTGCTAATTAAGCAGCGCTAGAGAGGTAGCAATACTGTATATACATATACAAACAATGCAAAAACAATATCGTAAACGATACTTCAAAGATATTCTCGCATCTTCATAATTAACACTTTGACATATGAATAACAATATAAGACATAATAGTAATAGAGAAAATATAGGGGTCAAGTTGACATGCCAACAAATCAGAAAATAGGAGTCAAGTTGGTTAGGGGTCGTGTTGGTCCGGGTTAATAGTAGAAGTCGAGTTGGTTAGGGGTCTAGTTGTCCCGATACCGTATTTTCAATGTTGTTGTTTTTCGACCACCCAGTGGACATTTTTTTAAAAAGATTTTGTAATCCAAGTAATAAAAAAAGGAGTGGCCTTAGTTTACAGTCAGATACAATTCTGGACTTGGTGAAGTGACAAACTGTGGTGACAACAATCTAAACCCTGACCAAATGTGAAATTATGTTTAATATTCAAATAAATTCTTCAATACCATGACAGACTAGATGTTTTGTATGCAAAAACATGCCTCACCAAACCATCTATTGGACCTTTGACCTTGATGTTTGACCTCGACCTTGATCACACATAGCTGACAGGTATGTTCTATAAAATTGCTCCATGTACTTTCAAAGTTGTAATAAAGACAGTATGTCACTGATTCAGGGACAGTAAACATCAATATTAATGGAAACAATTAATGGAATTACCCTTGTCAACAATTTGAATCAATGCAAAATAACTCAATAAGTCTTAACTCACTCCTATACAAATAACAAAAACTTATTTGCTGCTGGCAAGACTTAGTAAAATTAAATGCCATTTCAAGGAGTTTGAAGACTAAAATGCCATTTGTCAAAAGCACTTAAAGTCAACTGAATTATCAATTATTGAATGCTAAAAACATACTTATGTCAGAACATTTGTATCTATTAAGATCAAAATAGAATGTTTAGTTCACAATAAGATGAGTGCCTTTTGAATTCCCAAGGACAACATTTTATAGCTCATCCAACAGACGACTAGCAAAGAAACCCAAACTGCAGAAAAATGTCTTGCTCATATTTCATAGACTGACAGTTTGTCCAATCATTGGCTAATCTATCTCTCGTGAAGTTGAGTGACTCAGGAGCAAAAACTCTTATTGATACAAAATAGCATGAACTTGTTTCAATCAGACAATTTTTCCAATATAATTCATTTTATGACCTGATGTCATTAGGGTGCATATGGTCTGGGATCCAAATGCAGTCAATTAGCAGTTAATTGATTTTTACTCTTGATGAGAGAAGCAGAACAGAATACAAGAGAGCCATGAAGGCCCGGAATCGCTCACCTGGACAACCATAGACGTTAAATGGCCCATTGCCTGAACATGTATGACCATGTTTTGACAAAATATAACAAAATGAAAAACTTTTACCGTCCAGTTTTGCTTTGACAACATCTTGCAATATGTATGTATCAAATTTTACCGTGCAGAATTATCAAACTTTGAGAAATATGGCATTTATTTAGAAACAAATTGATATAATTTATATTTTATGATTATATATCAGTTTCCTTGTCAAAAAGTATTTTTTGGGCCTAGCGGGGATTTGAACCTAGGACCTTTCGCATGTAAGGCAAGAGGCTTATTACACATAGACTACGGATTCATATTGACCAAGGTATTCCAAATGAATCAAAATTTACATTCTCATTAGGGTGGCCTTACCTTAAGTAAAGATTCTCACACAGCAAAAATTTTGATTTCCAGCATGTTAAGAGCAATACCTATAATTATCATGTGTTTTATAAGGAAAGTGACCCGCCCCTAGCAGTCATATTTTTTATTAAATCACATAATTTGAAAAAAATTGTCACCAAAGGAACATTTGCATGATTTTTTTCAAAATTGGGCCAGCAGTTTTGAAGCGCAGACAAACTTCATATGAATAAATACACCAAAGGGCCGTAACTCAGTGAAAAATAATCCGAGCGGAACAAAAAACGAAGATGCACAACTACACTTAATGTTGATCAATCCTATGAAGTTTGGCTGAAATCTAGTCCAGCCACGGACGTCACATCTCTATACTGTCGCTGTACAACGTCCTGCTAAACCATTCACAAAAGTAAATAGAAGTTGGACACCGCCGGTCTTTCCACTGCATTTACTCTTATTTTCGTGAACAGATATATGCTTTGCGTGCAATAAAAAACTGAACGACATAAAATTGTAGCTTTTCGTTAATTTATTTGTCTTTTCGACACAATATTTTCATGGATACGACTTGTTTTGTAAAACAAATAGTGAATCAATCACCTGTTAAATAAGAAGATGGGAGAGTTGCTATGGAGGCGGTGTGCACATAGTTGTTACCCTACTAAGATCATTGTCAATATTGATATTATTTGCTCCTTCTTGAGCCAATACTGAAAGTGATATATATCACGAATTCGATCAAAAGTTGTTTCAACGTTAAAATCCATCTTGTATTGCTACTTTGACGGCGAAATTGGCGAGAGCGCGAATGTCAACATACAGTTTGTAAGGTGAATAGTTTACTTGCGCACCGTGGGCAGAGTTACGTTTGATTGACAGATATTTTAGCGACAATGTTTGCAGTCATCAACATTTGACCCCTGTCTTCTTGTCAAAGTGATTTTGAGGCACTCAGATGCGCTACTGTGCTTCTACTCGTGAAAGATTGCTACAGTTTTTCCGCACCCTCAAAAGTCTGTTCGGTCGATAATAAAGACGCCATAATAGTGCCGTTAAAATCATGCGGCATAAACCTAGGTTTTTACTATAGGCTTGTGCGTGGCTCTGTTACGAACGAGGCGTGTAAAAGTTGGGAGTACAGAGACATGTATGCGGGGCTAGCTGAAATCCAACCATCAGTATTGGAGGTGAAGCGTGGAAAAACTCCATAAATAAAATTATGTATAAAAACATCAAAGGGCCATTACTCAGTGAAAAAATATCTGAGTGGAACCAAAAACGAAGATGCTGAAATCCAACCAGCATTATTGGAGATAAAGAGCGGACAAGCTAAAAGTGGACAGATGGACAGACAGACAGACGGATGGACGAGGGAGAGAGAGGGAGACATAATAAATATGTTAGGTCATTTGAAGTCACATATTAGCTTTTGGCTCATCTATTTCAATATGCAGTACGCATTATATGGAAACTTAATTTTTTTAGCTCTAGCCATTATGGCAGTTTCATTGAGAATGGCTGAACAAACTGAACATCATGGTTTTGCCTGTGTTGGGATTTTTATGCTGTGTTTCAACATTATTTCAGTTGTGCAGAGCAGACAGTTGACCTAACTAGTGTTCCTGGTTTATCAACTGTCCATTTTGCAAGTAACTGAAAACTTTCCCATATTAATCAGAGGTGAGTGACCAATGACTTAAGGATGTATTTTCTTCAGCCAAATAGTCAATGAGAGAATATACATATCATCCAAGATTCTAATAATCTTGATTGTTCCGACCTCTACCAACTCAGTTAACAGGGAGGGCAACACTATTACTCGAGTACAACAAACATTATTTAGTCATGATCTAGCATGATTGCATCATATCCATCACAGTTATATATCAAATATATTTTAATGACCTTGGCAGATGCAAAGATACAATCTACAAAAGCAAATTATGTTGTTTCTTATCTGATCAGAATACATTTTGTATATGTACACATATATGCTAAAGATCTCAGAGCAGACATATGGTACTGTGCATTCTGATAAAATTCTACAAATTATAAGCTATGCTCATTTTGTACAAGACACATCCCCAGAGATTTATAACATGCTACATTGACACTTTTATGTGAGAAGGAAAAACCAACTTGGACTGGCACTAAATGCTAGAAAAGTGCAAATGCCCAACCTAATACGTTTTAGGAACACAAAAACCAAACAGATACATTCATGTGTTACCTTCCAAGTACCAATAATACTGTAATTGTGTATAAATGTTGTACATAAAATAATTCCCAATGCTATTGAAGTTGACAAGGGTTTTGTAATCAGCATAACTATTGATATTAAGTATTACATAGTTATATGTCAGTGTACTTTTCTCATAATAAGGATGACTAGCTATCACAGATTCCAGACCAACAAAATTTGTTTAACCCATTTCAAAATAATTACGCCTTTTTTGTCCTCTATCCATTGCCTGATAGATATGCGTTTTTTGGCCTTTACCCCTTGCCTGATAATAACGCGTTTTTTGGCCTTTTACGACCCTGACTTCTAATTTGAAATTAAACCGTTAATTATGTCAATTGAATCGCATAAAGTAATTTGTAATAAACTTTAATAACTATTAAAACGATGCAAATAAAAAAAAGTATAGCAGTTATTTAAAGATATGTCATAAATTACGTTTAAATTTGATCAGTATCATAATATTTTCACTACATGAGAGTGAAGGTCGCGCATGCTCAAAGACCGAAAATATCATATGACGTAGAGGGTTTTCCAAGATTCTATGGTAAAATTAACTCGTCAAGGTCGTTTTTAAAAAATAAACAACCAATGAAAATTCGACCATCCATTGATCATGCGGGGATTTCCCATATTACACATGACATGTGCGGAGATTTTCTCTGAAGCCAGCTGTCTACACAGAGCGTTTCCTGTGTAAATTACGGTGCAATAAAATCCCAAATATACAGAAGGACACGTTGGGTAAGATTATGTAATTGTTGATTGCAATATAGATGCTTATTATTATGCAAATTAGAATAATTGGAGCCTATAGAAACTTTACTGCTCATATATCCAGGCCAAAATGTATTGTTTACATTTAGATTGTGTGAGAACACAGAAAACATTAAAAAGTCGATCAAATTTGAATGCAATAACTGTCTTAGAATTCTTGCACGTATTTTTGATAGTGGTTCTGATGAGTCTGATTTTTTCTGGCCACGAGTATGATGATATTATGTCTGATGTTGAGGTTCCTTTGCTTCATGAGGAATCCTCAGATGATGATACTGATATATGACTCATGATGACGTTACAGTTATGCAGTACAACGAGATAGATTTATTTGAATGATTACAGCTGTTGTTGTTGTTGTTTAGAGTAGCATAAGAGAATCCAATTGTTGACATATATTTTATCATAATTTAGGAAAACATGTAAATCAATATTTCAATTAGCTATGCTGATGCTGTCTGTTTATTTGTGTAAGAAGATTTTCATTGAATATTTTTTTGTAATTACAGTTTTAATCAAATTTATCTCTTACAGTAAAACTTCGAAACCTCGAACAGTTTTAGCTCGAACACAGTAGATACCTCGAACAGGTTCTAAGGTCCCGGCGAAACCCCTTCATGTTATCGAACAGTAGATCACTCGAACTGATAGGTCGAACACTCGAACAGGGTTTGCGGTCCCTTGATACCATTTCAGTCATTGTTCACCGTAGATAGGTCAAACAATACAATAATTCACACCTTGAATGGACAGAGCGATATTCTATTGTGTTGACAGGTAAGATTGGTGACACATGTTATTCGCACGTAGTGTTAATTACTTGATGGTTGTACTATATATACCATACAGTGTACAAATGTACTTACAAAGTAACACTGTAATTACGCGTGAAAACAGTTGGGTGGGGTAATGTAATTTAGTGTTGGTGTGTCTTTTAGTCACAAATATGAGTAATATTTAATTGGTTGGGCGACTGCATACTCATTTATGATGATGATAATTAGGTTCTTTTGATATTAAAATACTTAAAAATGAGTTTAAAAAGCTGTATTAAGCGCCCCCAAAAATCGCGATTTACGGTCTCACTTATTTTCCCCAAATCTCACTTAAAAACAGCCCTGCTGAGGAAAATCTCACTTATTGACCGTCTGAAAATATGGCATGTATGGTCTGTATATTATTCATGTGTGTAAGAATAAACGAATCCTTTATATAAATCCATTTTTTTTTTTTAATTATCATCATTATGAATAATGCTGTGACTATTGATCGACGTGCATTCCGTATGCAAACACTAACAACACACAAATGCCATGCGTTCAGCATGCTTAGTGCACTTGCACCGGCGTCAGTCAGTTCATACATATACGCATATATACGGTAGATGCCTCAAACAGGTAGATGGCTCAAACTAATTGCTCGGTCTGACGGCAGTTTCGAGGTTTCGAAGTTTTACTGTATTTTCAGATAGAAGACTTTGTACAGAAATCTCGGCCGAATCTACCCAATGATTTCAACACTGGGAAATTACTTTATATTCGCACTGATTTGGAATACATTTACATTTTGAGTTGTGTTATTTATATGGATGGGGTTATATAAGTTTTCACTTGAATGTTTTATTGACAAGTATATACCAAGTGCTGCTATTGATGTGAGAACTGTGAAGTATATATCTCAATCAATGTGGAAGTTGTACAGTAATTGGACAGTGATAATATTGGTGACATGGTGATTTTAGTTTAAACCAAGTGGGTATAACTTTTACACTGTTTTCCAATAAACCTGTATTGGTACAGTGTTGATAGATTATCTATTGGCTATTACTACCTACCACTGCTCTTTCTCTATGGGGGAATGAGTTAAAATACCCACTTTGGCCCACTTGCCTATAAAAGAACATAAGTTATGCAAAATGCAGTTCATGAAATCATGCACATTTCAAGCCACTCGTGAATTGTTCATGAAATGTTCTTAAACTAATTAAGAACCCGTAACAGTTGAATTGTCCATGATGTGGATATGAACTGATTATGAACTAATATAGAATACATCACAGTTCTTGAATTGTCTATGATGTGGATATGAACAAATCTTAAACTGATAAAGACTCTGTCACAGTTCTTGAATTGTCCATGATGTGGAGTTAAAGTATAAAGCATGGATATTTCATGAACCATGAACAATTTATGAACTAATAAAGAATTTATTTATTTCATGAAAAGTTCCTGGAATTCCTCTATGTGTGGATAATCTCACTGGATGGAGGGTTACTGAACAATCAGGGACATGTCATCAACCATTTTTCTACTTCAACGAGTCATATTCTGTCAGGAAACTTATTTAGAATTTTCACTAAAAACTTGAAATAATGATAGTGTCAGTGCTCCATGAAAAACAAGAAATGGGCAATGCCCAGACATCAGGTTTTAGTAAGGAGATATTTGTAACCAAGGCTCAAATTGTATAATGAATACATGATGATCATCAATGCTGCAAAGGTGCCATAGGTGATACATGCATACACACACTCACACTTAGATATATTATATATATATGCAACAACTATACACCAAGTCTGATGTCAATACACCCACACATGGCGAAGATATTAAGTGGAAACAGATTTTTAAATTTTAAGTGACCTTGACCTTGGACGGAACGAACCCAAAAGCAATCCCAAGCCAGATCTCCACATGTTCTTACTATACACCAATTTTGATGTCAATATGATGAACGAAACAAAAGTTATGCGCCGGAAACCAAATTTCTATTTTTAGTAATGGTGACGGACCAAACCCAAAAGTAATCCCAAACTAGCTCTCCACATGTTCTTACTGTACACCATGTTTGATGTCAATATGATCAACAAGACTCAAGTTATTTGCCGGAAACCAAATTGCTATTATTAATAACGGTGACCTTGACCTTTGTCGGAACGAGTCCAAAAGCATTCCCAAGCGAGCTCTCCACATGTTCTTACTATATATACACCAAGTTTGCTGTCAATATGATCAACGAAACTCAAGTTATTCGCTGGAAACCAAATTTCTATTTTTAGTTACGGTGACCTTGACCTTTGTCGGAATGAACCCAAAAGCAATCACAAGTGAGCTCTCCATATGTTCTTACTGTACACCTAGTTTGGTAACAATACGATCAACAGAACTCAAGTTATTCGCCGGAAACCCCCAGTTTGACGCCCGCCCCATAGCATTCTTAAATGGTTAGTGGTGTCATGTTATTATTTCCTAGCATCAAGAATCAACTATGAAGACATAGGCAACCTCCTTCTACTTAGTCTCTTTACATTTGTACTATTGAGGAAGTACTTCACATTCCATGAAGAGCTGTTAAAAGCTAGCTGACCATTCTGCATTTAAAAATTACTTTCACTGATAGTTAAATGCAGTTTTTATCTTCTTGAACGGCTGATTCAGAGCTATTTAGTCTTTGTTAAATTTATCTGTTTATATTTTAACACATAATTTTCTATCTCTCAATAAATCCTTCTTGATGAGCCCGCTCTGTTGAATGTTCATGAACATTGAACTACAATATTGAAGTTCTTTTCAAGAATTTGTGACTTTTTACCTTCATGCTCATCTTATGAATTATCATTAACCAGGTACGTGAACTTTGCATGAATATTACAAGAAGTGTTCATGAACTGTAAGTGTTCATTTCGCAATTATCCAGATTTACCTGAGCTCAATTTTCATAGTACTCTGTGTACCCATGACCATGATTTTACCGTGATGCAGTGTATACCAAAAAACAAGAAAAACAAGAGAGGTCTGTAAAACATTATGCCCCCTCATGGCTTTTGTCAGAGTAATATTTTATAAGATTGCATAAGCAAGTTCATAGTATGCTGCACAAATATACATGCTGGAAATGTTTTGTGGTAAAAATGGTAAAAGAAGGATTTCGTGGATGCATAGCTTGATCAGTGCCATATTGGAAACAGTAACAACAGGTCATTTGTTAACTGTAGGTAATGAAAGAGTTCATCTCATGTATGCGATGAACTGACCTTAAATTTATATAGATAGTCATGTACAATAGTACTAGTAGTTCACAAATTTGTCATACTGAACATTCCAATTAATGAGAGGTGTTTTAAATACAATTGACCTCTGAGCTTGACCCTTCACCCTGTGAACCCAAAACCATAAGGGTTCCTTTGCTACCAAAGATAAATTTGTGGACTTAGCGTGAGGATGATAGGTCAAGGGGTTCTTGAGTTATTGATTGGAAACAGTTTATGTACAATTGCATGGGTGAAAGTTGAAATTTTTGAAAAACCTGAACATTTTAGCTGGGGGCCTGGGGGCCGCAGGGCCCCCGGTGGGTCTAGGGCAAAGCCCTTGCTAGGGGTCCAGGGGGCCAGAGGCCCCCGGAAGCTCCTGAGATTTAAGGAATTTTAAGGGTATGAAATGCCTTTCCTGAGTATAAATTGACTATGAAATAAAAATGAAGCCTATCTTAATTTTACTTAAAAGTATGGCTAAATAAATAATAAGTAAATGTGTACAAATACATATTAGGTAGAATTTCTACATTTACTTTAGAAAATAAAGATTTGGACCAAACAAACTAATATATTTCAAACTAATGCCTTTGTCAACATCTGTAAAAGACCCGCTTTTTCATTGGATGGCAAAATCGAGGGCCAGTGCGTCGGTCCGTATGTACGGTACGGATCGGACGGGTTTTACTGTTACCACATCCATTGCTGTTTATACAATGCGATTTTGTTACGGGCACCGTTAATTTTCGTATGCGCTGCGTTGTAGATGATTTTAAAAGTTGTAGAAATGGACATTCCCACCTCCATTTAATTTTCACACCCTTTTCTAACACTTTTTTGCTAGTTCCTGTGTCAAGAAACTTCATTTTTCCGCTTTGTTGTTTACAGCTTTGATTTTACCGAGAAGCGTTCGGTATCGACGTCGTAAAAAATGGTCTCCCCTGATTTTTATACGATTATTAATGAAACGAACGGTAACTCTATTTACAACAAGGCGCACTGTTACATCCGGGCTCTTGACGAACGATATGTTCCGCCGTATTCCGACCCCGAACGAACGGTTTGCATTTATATAGGCCGTTTCTGTCACAATTTGCGACTGAAAGTTGTGATAAGCTGACGAAAGGGGTGGGGTACCCCCCCCCCCCCCCCCCCCCCGAAAATCTCAACGGATTTACACGAATTGGAAAAATGACCCCCGGAGACTTTCAAAAACCGGAAAATCCGGAAAACTTTCACCCATGCAATTGACCCATGTGACCTTGACCTTTGACCCTTTGAGCCCTAAATCAATAAAGATCCTCTGCTACCAAAGATGAATGTGTTGACCAAGTTTGAAGATGGAAGGGCAAGTTATTGATCGGAAACAGTTTGTGAACAATTCAGCCCTGTGACCTTGACCTTCAAGCATGTGACCCCAAAATATATAGGGTTTCTCTGCTACCCAAGATGAATGTGTGGACCAAGTTTGAGGAGGATAGGTCAAGGAGTTCTTGAGTTATTGACTGACCAATGGACCGACATGTGCAAACCAATATGCCCTCTCTTCTTGGATGGGGGGTACAAAAATAGGAATTAAAGTCACAGAAAACTAGGTAAAACTTAAGAAAATATAGGAAGTCAACAATAAAAAGTAGGAATGGCTGAAAGGTATATGTTACATTTGCGGCTTTTTCTTGGATTACCATACTCCAAGGCAATTGAATTGTTTAGTTGACAGGTTATTTGTTTCAGCAGTCCATGGTAGGCATAGCATACACCAACCTTTTCACCTCATTCATTGAGAAGGCTGGACTATGCACCAGTGATACCAGACCACTAGATCACACTTTCAGCAAAGGAGCCTCTTAACTAAACATTCTCTTGTCTTCTTCCATGATATTACTTTGTAGATGAAAAAATAGGAATACTAGGAGCTTTTATAGAAAACTAGGAAAAATAGGAGCACTTTAAACAAGAGGGCCATCATGGCCCTATATTGCTCACCTGAGTATCCTGCCGCTCTACAATTTATGGATTTGGACCAGATTTTCGAAGTTTGCACTTAAGAAAGCTCCTGTGACCTACTTATGCAACAGATCAGAACCATTAACATAACTTTTAAAGAGGACCCCGAAGGATCATTTATACGAAATTTTGTCAAAATGTATTAAGTGGTTTAGGAGGAATTGTCATTTATAGTTTCCACTATATACATAAAGGGAACTAGGCCATGTTTTTTATGGAACTTATTAATTGTAAGAGGACTACTAGATGATGCTACACATCAAATATCAAAGATGTAGGTGTTATTATTTTGGACAAGAAGATTTTCAATGTTAACACTTTCAAAATTTATCTTAGCTCTAGTGACCTACTTATGCAGCAGACTGGAATGATTAATGCAACTTTGAAAGAGGCCCAGTCCTAAGGATCATTCCTGTGAAGTTTGGAGAAAATTTATTCAGTGGTATAGGAGGCAATGTTGCTTAAAGAAAATATTGACGATCATGGACAACGATCCTAAAAAACAAGAGGGCTATCACCTGAGCGCCTGAAATGCTGGGTACTATGGTCCTGTGTCACAGGGTGAAACTTTCGTTGAAGTAAAGATTGTCACAAGATAGCAAGTTTAGATTTCCAGCAAATATAAAAATTATGTATACATATCAGGATAGTGACCCGCCCCTTGGCAGCCATGTTTTTTAGTCAATCACCCAATTGAAAAATCTGGGTTACATAAGGAACATTTAAGTGAAATTATTTCAAAGTTCGGCCTGTAGATTTCGAGGAAAAGTGGCTACACCCTCTGGCAGCCAATTGTTTTTTATGAAATAATTTGATCAATCTCAGTAGAAGATCACCTAATGATCATTCAGGTGAAATTACATCGAAATTAGGCAAGTAGGTTTTGACAAGAAGATTTTTGAAGTTTCAACTATAATACATAAAGGAAAAGAGGCTCCGCCCCTGGTGGCCGCATTTTTTTTTCAATTCTGAATAATTTGAACAATCTTGGGAGAGTGTCACCCAAGGTCCATCTGTGTGAAGGTATATCAAGCTTGAGCCCTGAGTTTTTTGAAACAATTATTTTTGAAGTTTCCTCTTTATTTATAAAGGAAAAATGGCTTCTTCCCCTGGCGGCCATGTTTTTTCACCAATCTATATAATTTGAACAATCTTGATTTAGGGTCACACAAGGACCATCTGTGTGAAGTTATATCAATTGAGCCCTCAGTTTTTTGATGAATCAAAATCCCTTGTTGTATCTTTGTAGAGCGCCACCCTAGAAACCTTTCAGTTTCAGAGGAGATTTTTCAGAAACAAAACAGGAAGTCGGCCATTTTGTTGTTGCGGTGTTTCAGAGGAGATGTTTTTTAAACAATTGTTGATGGACTTACAGATGGATGCCAGACAAAAACCAATCAGAAAATAGGAAAAGCCAGGAAAACTAAACAACAACTAGGAAAGCTGGAGAGCCTGCTGATGCAAACATAACAGAAAGCATTCAGTACAATGATTTCTACAACAGAGCTCCAGTCCTGGGTTCTAGTGAAACAAACAATTTCCCACTAACAGAAAGCAGTGATACACAGGTATACAGAGACAAGATGGAAGATTCCAATATTCGTATGTTTGTATATGCAGATAATATTGCATGTCAAAAAGTTTGCAATTTGGCGATTCAAGAAGTATCATGTGCGGAAATGTTTGTGAGTCACTGAAATCACTTTTTTCATATTATCTACACATCGTAAAAATCGCTATTGTATAATCAATTGTATGTGATATTGAGCAGTATATTTATCGATGTATTCTACTGCTCAAGCATATTCAATGACTGTTATAAGATGGGCTATTGCTGTATTGTAATGTAAGTTGGATTGTGCCCAAGTATGTAGTTATGTGGCTCTAAATAAAGTTTTCTGGAGCTATTAATTGACAAATCGTAATATTGAGTTTAAATCAGATTGAGTCATGTAGAGCAATATCTTGCTATTTTTGGACGGTACTGCTCAGGTACTGTCTATAGTAGTGTGGCAATTTGACAGGCATGCATCAATCGGTCCCGTATTTAAAACAAAAAAAGACTGAAAGCCGGGAACCAGCTAAATATGTCCATATTTAAGTTCTCACAACGAAGTAGTCCCAAATTCACCTAACGAAGTAATACCAGTATCATAAATGATTTAAGTCTACGAAATGTTGAAAAATTGACGAGTGAATGTCGTTTGTGAACTAATATGATGTTTCCATCAAGTTCAAAGGGTTTAAACATGATTTCTGTAACAATGGTTGTTTTTGCACATTCATTTGCAGAGGTCGCTCAATGCACACCATTTAAGCATGCACACCATGTAAGAATGGATATGAGAGGCGGAGTTATGTCTGGATGGGCGGGACTTTTATGTATGAAGTGCGTCATTTTATCTAGTTGTTACCGTGTATTTGACCATACATTGCACCTGACTTCAATGTTGTGCATCAATATGAACAAACATTCAACCAAAGATGCAACAATAGGCGCCTTACTTGTATGGTGTATTGACTACAGAGACCAGTGGTACCGTCCTACAGCACCTTCTGTGCTTTGAATATAATTACAACAGACTATGACCTATGTTTCTGTTACGTATGATGCTCAATAATCTGTGTTAAACAGACGCTTTCAACATACACACACATATATATAAATGATAAGGAAATTGAAAGGGCCTGGATGATGTAGAGTGAAAAGCATACAATGCTACTAGTCAGTCACAAGGCCAATGAGCACAACAGGGGGCCGAATTTTATTGCACTTGCTTGTGTTAACTGGTAGTAGGCCTGTACAAGAGGAAATCAACCATAAATCGATGTATTGCATTTAATTGCAAAAGAATAGCAATCTTGAGACATAATCAGTGGAGATAATTTTATTTTAGGAATAGAAAAAGGTCACTCCACAGCCGACCTACATATAATTAAATGTTTCTGCAGTTTTCCTTGTCAGGTATATTTCCTGTTTGTTATTTTTCTGAGCAATAATGGTGAGAGAAACACCACTGCAGTGACTGTTATTAGTAACATGAGTCTGAGTCAGAGACACATTGTAAGAAATATTGATGAGCCCTACCTCAACTAAACACCCACAAACAGTACACAACAGTTTAACAAAGTTGCTGTCACATTTGATCACCACAAGATCCAGGCCTAGGGTACGTTGGATACCTGAACCTTGCATATTTTATTCGGCCTAAACAGACAGACGGCGGACAAGGCGCCATCGCATAAGATCTTCAGACATTTGGACAGTAGGGCTAAAAAGTTAAACAATCTCAGGGTTACCTTCGAGCTCAGGTGAGGTAAAAATGGAATTCCTTCAGAAACTATTGATAAATGAGAGAAAACAAGGGCAGCACAACCAGTATGAACCAAATACAACTAGATGCCCCCACTTCCAGCCTTTGTCACAAAAGCAAATGCTATTATTCTGCTTATATTTTGTGAATGTGTATCAAAATTACCAAGTGAACAACAGCACTGATTATGGTGATAAGTCAAGGGCAATAACTTTGCACTTTCTGGGCACAGCCAAACATGAAACCCCAGGTGCACAACTTCACATACTGGTTAACATTCCTGTCAAGTTTTATGAATCTGGCTCATACTGTATTGGAGATATGCAAGACACAAGATTGTATAGTCTGTAGGCTATATTTTAACTAAGTCAAGGGCCATCATGAAACCCCAGGTGCACAACTACACAGGCTGGTGAACATTCCTGTCAAGTTTTATGACTCAGGCTCATTGACGGCGGCCTTCAGGCCGTCGTCTATTTGAATAATTTTTAATCTAGGTACATGGAGTTGCATAATCGAAATGGGAGAAGCCATTGGTATTATGCTTTTTTAAATTGTTCTTACAAAACGTGATTCTAATTATACAGATAAAAAAAGTGTACTAATTGATAATAAAAAAATGTCAAAATATTTAAAATGTATTTTTACCGTTAATAAAAAGCTTTAAAAAATGTTTTACGTATGCTTATAAGAATTTACAACAGCTAGTCACGAAAACGGTTAGGCATCGTGTATTACATAGCTTCGTTTCACAACTACGCTCAATTCATCATCAAAGTTCAGGAAATGGTTCCTAATGCTGTGCACGCAAATTGAAATTGTACTTATAAAAAAGCAAATTGTTAAACAAAAAATGTTAATCCATATTAATAAGTTCATGAATGCAGTTTATAATGTACAAATATAAATACAGTGACCAAACTATGCAATATACATTGCCTTAACTTGACCCATATAAGTTATGTACTGATGGTAATATGTAAACAAAATTCAGCCAATGAAAATTGTCGTTGAAAACGTCATAGCATTTGTTGTTCAAATAACGCATTGGCAGTAAAACGGATTCAGTACATTCGAGATCAAATGCTGATGGTTGAACTGAACTTTTAATTACGTTGTTTTGACATTTTTAGTGGATATTTTTCCCTTTTGATATCCCAATAGTTCTTTTAGATCTGTAAAACTAGAAGTTATAATCATGTATATTTTTAGATCCGTTTCGTTCTATCTACGTTTCGTGTAATCGTTTTTTTTCTTCGTTTCGTGGCGTTTAAACGTTTTTTGTTGGGTGCTGCTATGTGGTCGCCCTAGTTCATTTTGGTCGTCCCTATGTTTTATTGTTGAATACCAATCCCATCATGTTTTGACTGACTGAGGCAGCAAGCTGTTGGTGTGAGGTTTTTTGTATTTTTCCACTGTGAAGTTACTTCTTTTGTTTTGTTTCGTGACTGTTTTTGTGTGGTCCCGTTGCAAAATAATAAATCTTCAATATCATGCTTCCTAAAACTTGTGCCGCCGTTTTGATGCTTTGCATCAAAATTAGTCTTGTATTCTTTTGGAGACATTTTGTGAAGGACAGATGGACGGACAGACGGACAATGGCAAATCTATATGCCCCCCCCCTTCAGAGTGGGGGCATAAAAACAGTCACAATTAATTCTGCAGGCATGTCAACATCATAACTATTATACTTACTCAATTTCAGCGTCAATTTCCAACATAAAATCCAGATCCATCCCCTGAGCCACATGGGACTGTACAGGTAAGTCTCTGGGACTTCGCGATACTTCCACATTGGGCTGAAGTGCTTCTAATTCATCCACAAACAGTTTAATCCTCTCTCCAGTTGGAGATTCTGTTTTAAAGATGTCAATCTCTTCCATAGATCTTTGTGAAAGACTCATGTTTAGTGTTTCTACCCCCATTTGTCAACACCAACCCATACAATCTAATCATACCAATCCCTAAACTCACTCAACACTCAATGACAATAATCTAACACTTAGACACAGTGGCAAATTATTCCTTTTCTATTTCAAAGCACATTCAATACTCTTTTTAAATCCAATGTGGAGTATGCTTGTTTTGCTCTCTGCAGCAAACAAATCAAGTCAATTCACAAACGTCCCGCCATAAATAGAATTGTCCATATAAATAGAATGTTCGTCTATGGTACCAAAAAAATCCATTGACGATCAATACCAGTAACAATGATACACCTAACTCAGTATGCTTATAACATGCTAAATTCATAAATATCTTCAATAGAATCCATATAGTATCATGCCCTGATATGGACATAAATAAACAAAACACATGACAAAGCAAGAATATGATGCATGAATTATTGAGAAATAATTAAAACAAATACTGAGCAGCAAACCAAATGATAACAAACAAACAAGAGGCCCCAGAGAGCCTGATGTTTTACTGGCGTTATTGTGACATGGACCTATGATAAGCATTTTTCTGAACAAGACAATTTTCTAAGTTATTCCCTATATAATTCTATACAAAACATGTGACCCCTGGGTCCAGAGCCCGTTTTGACCCATCTTAGTAGGAGACCACTAGACAATAATACATATCAAATATCAAAACCCTGGGTTGTGCAGTTTCAGAAAAGAATGGAGCCAGTTTTTATCCCAGGGGCACAATTTGAACAATCTTGGTAGGAGATCGCTAGAAAATGCTACATATCAAATATCAGAACACTGGGTTTTCTGGTTATGGAAAAGAAGATTTTCAAAGATATTCCCTATAAAAGTCTATGTAAATCATGTGACCCCTGGGGCGGGTAAATATTGACCCAAAGAACATGATTTGAACACTCTTGGTGCAGGACCAAAAGTCAATGCAACGTACTAAATATGAAAGCTCTGGGCCTTATGGTTCTTTAAAGTTTTCAATTTTAAAATCTAAAATTTTAGCTCTTGTGACCTATTAGACCGTTCGACATTAACTTTTTGTGGTACTAGACCAGAGGACAGGCTAAATTTGAATGTTAATGTACCCAAGTCCAACAGATTAGCTTAGTCGAAAGAATGCATGATTGTACAGAACATCGTATTTATCGCTATCTTTACCGTAGCCAATCAATGGGTACTAATCTTTCTTTTTATTGCAAAACTTATTCACTCTTCATTTTCAAAATTTTCTTTGAATTCTGCTCTTTCTTTTCTTTGACTTTTCAGTGTCTGACACTTCTTTATCTGATAAAAACCCATATTTAAAAAATTCCATTTCGTCGTCTTGCAAATAGCCTGAAAAACGTTTCAAATTTCCATTCAGACTTGTCGCTCCTGCCACGCTCCCAGTCACATAGGCCTATATTTCAACAGGTCCTGTGGTAAAAATTGTGCCACACCCATGACTTACTGGTTTTCATAAAATGGTTAGTTGAATATATCATCAAACTCAAATTCAAATGATGAAATACAGTCTCAGTCTTCAAACTCTTCCTTATGATTTGAAAACTGAAAAAGTGAATGCGGTGAGTCTAGGAATGACAACTCCTGGTGGAAAGAAAAGGCAGTATTACTGTGAACCAATCAGAATTGCTCAAATTTTCACTGGATATGACATAGCTTCTAATAATAGAACTAGGAATTCCAACGTAATGTTTGTATCTAATAAGAGGGCCCTGGTGGCCCTATATCGCTCACCTGAGTACATTGCCATGTTTGCTTCAAGAGAGTCCAAGAGGATTTTCAATGACCTTGTGAACTACTTTTCAACTCAACATGACCCAGTACCACACTGGACTTGCATTTTATTATGTCAAACATTCTGATAAAGTTTTATGTAGTTCCAGTTGAAAATGCAGCCTGCATTGCGTGAGGATTTTCAATCGTTTGAACCTGTGACCTAGTTTTTGACCTCAGATGATCTTATTAAATCAAACATTTTGACAAAGTCTCATGTACATAAAGTAAAAAATGTAACTTCTGGAGTGTTAACAAGGTTGTACTATAATTGGACATAGTGACCTACTTTTTCACCCCAGATGACTGAGTTTCGAACTTGGCCTATATTTTATTGAGACAAAAATTCTGACCATGTCCCACTTAAATCAGGTCAAAAATGTGACCTCTAGAGTGTTAACAAGGTTTTACCATAATTTGACCTAATGACCTAGATTTTGACCCAAGATGACCCATTATTTTCCGAACTTGGTCTAAGTTTCATTGAGGCAAACATTCTGACCATGTCACATATAAATCAAGTCAAAAATGTGACCTCTGGAGTGTTAACAAGGTTTAACTATAGTTGGACCTAGTGACCTACTTTTTGACCCAAGATGACCTATTTCGGACTTGGCCTAGATTACATTGAGACAAACCTTCTGACCATGTCTCACTTAAATCAAGTAAAAAATGTGACATCTGGAGTGTTAACAAGGTTTAACTATAGTTGGACCTAGTGACCTACTGTATGACCCCAGATAACCCACTTTCGAACTTGGCCTAGATTTCATTGAGACAAATATTCTGACTGTGTCTCACTTAAATCAAGTAAAAAACGTGACCACTGGAGTGTTAACAAAATCCATTCAGTGGTATAGGAGGAGATGTTTAAAGAAAATGTTGAAGCACAACGCACCACGGACAATCCCACAACAATGTATGTTGGTGTACTATGTTTAAAAGCTGGCATAATAGATGTTTTCAGAGCCAGACATACAAATTATTCATTGCTCAAGTAGTTGGAATATGATACCATAATCACACAAATACGATGAGAAAGGCTTAAGAAAGCAAGAGGGCTATGATGGCCATCTAACATTCAAATGAGTCTGTAAGTACGTGGATATTTTTTCGGTATCGAAGAATTATCGAACAACTTTTAAGACTATGCAAAAATGCAGCAAGCAAAATTTTAGCTGTACTTAATAAAAATAAAATTAGTCTTAATTTTGCAGAAAAGAGCAGATGTATGGTAAACATTAAATATATAATTTCCTCTCATTTCTCTATTTGTATGGATAAGTACCACTGTTTTGTGATGCCCATTAAGATATGAATTGTATTTAAGCATAAAGCAAACATAAAGCTTTTCATAATTACACATAACAGTACATACTATTACATTACAAAGGGCCCTCATTTTTTTTTCGTTTTGTCATGTTTACCACAACTCAAGGTTAAGGCCACAATCAGTTATAAATAAAATAACATCTAATATTGTTTTGAGGGCGTTTGATTCGACAAAAAAAAATGTCCCAATTTAATCTATCCGAATACTACTCAATTTATAGGAGAAGAGTGATTAACAATTTATGAAAACTAACTTTCATTAGATTGTGCAAGCGTTGTTTCAAGAAGGTATTACAACCGACAACTACTTAATTAAATCACCTATCATTAACTTTGATATGCGGTTTATTCTGTTTGGATCCTGAAAAAAAAGAGTACAGTCCACACAATGCTGGTTTTATCCTATTTTTGAGGATGACAAGAGTCTATTATAGTATTTAAATAGCGATTAAAAGATGTTTTCACAATAATTCCTATGTAATGAAGTTACAAAATGGATTAAAAGTTGTCTGCATTACAGGGCAAGTATCAACATTGTTAATTGGGGACCAGCTTGACAATAAACAAGTTTGACAATAAACAGAGGTGTTGATAGCGAGTTCACATCACTGATAGTTAAAATGTACCATATATACTTGTATATATACTCGGCCATAAGTCGACCTCAGCCATAAGTCGACAGGGTATTTTAGAGGTAAAAAAGTCAGGTTTTTGCTTCACCCCTTCCATAAGTCAAGGGGGTATTTCTGGCATTGAGCTGGGAAGAACCTCACTTAAAATCGAACCTCCTAAAAAAAGAGAAAAATCACTGATTGTGGGAAATTCGGTATCTCGGACATACTATGATGCTTTGATACTACCCGAAAACACCGATTTAAGGTGAACATAATATTAGCATAGTTGACATATTGTAGATTGGCTTTGATCAGCTGTTGATTGGTGTTTTCAGGCAGAACCTTGTTTGTTAAAGCGGTGATTTAGCTTTAATCTTCTTATTGACAGGAAAGGTGTTAATCTGCTTGTTTTTATGCAGGGTTTTCCCTGATGAACAAATTTGTGCACTTTTTGGCGAAATAAAAAACCTGAAAAATTCTTACTTTGATCCGTAATTTAGCCTACATGTATATCCATCATGTGTATATCCCATGAATCAAAGAATCAAAATGACACTTTAAAAAGTAATGTATAAATTCATGACTTTATTCAATATTGAAACCATAAATGCACAGCTGCTGTTACATTGACAAATACTTTTACCTAATATACATTAAATTTAATTTATTGAAGTGTATATGTTTGATCCTTATGTGTGACGTTGACCTTTAAGCTACCAACATCATGAGACTTATCCCCGACACACGCCTCATCATTGTGAACATTGTGCCAATTGAAAATTCCCCAATAAATGACAGAGTAATGGTCCAGATAAAATCAAAAGTGTGACATTGACATTTGAGCAACAGACAAAGGTCTTGCGCGCAACACACGTCTCATCATGGTGAACACTTGTGACAAGTAATTTGAAAATCTCCCAGTAATCATCTGGACAAACAAAATCTGGACCGATTGCATGCACACACATACACCGAACTGCCATTATGGTGACTATGTTGAGCTCACCCCAAGCAGGCTCAACAAAAACCAGTCAAACCCTCTGGTTGTTTTCTTTGGATTCCCAGGGGTCACCAGAGGATCATATAGATCTAGTTAATCATTTGCTGATCACTGGTTTCAGACAAGATTTTAAAAATTTCCGATAGGATTACATAACTAAAGCAGCCTCAGTCTCAAGCAGTCATGTTTCTGCAAGATATCATTTTACGACTGTTAAGGGTCACCAAAACATCATTTCTACCTAAAAACTTTAAACCACTGATTTCAGGGAAGATGATGCTTAAATTTCCCATAGAGTTAATAACAAAAAACATCTCAGGCCATGAGTATATACAGGCCATGCTTTTGATTGATCAAAATATTGCTATCTAAATTCATACAGCATCACCCAAGCACAAATCCTCCAATATCATTTTGAAATCTGATTGGTTTCAGAAAAGACTTGATTTCATGGAAACCATGTATAATATTAGCTCGTTAATTACACAACCATATCATTCTCATTACTGTGTTAATAAATTACTCAATTACATTACTCAATTTAAGAAAATTTAACCATTAGTTTCACAGCAGATGTAAATTTTATTTAAATGTTGACAGCAGGAAGAACAAATACTTATCTTAAAATCTAACAATTATCTTACTTCTACATTGTCTAAACCAAAATGCAGATGTCTAAGAGTATACTTATAGTATATAATTATATACCAGTTACTTGTTCTCATTTTCTCAATTTCATTAACAGCTGAATTGTTTACCAGCATACTTTCAGGAGAAGTTTTTAACTAAGTGGGAAAAAATCCAAGGCTTGAATTTTGGGTTGAACCTTTGACCATGCAATGTGACCTTGACCTTGAGCTGTCGCAGTTCAGACATGGGTTCTACATGTTGTCTTGATGAGATGTACATTTGGACCCAGTTTGTCAAAGCAATTTATGAGGCAGAGAGCTGAGACGAAATGTTAAGCATTGGACTGACAGACTGACCGACCGACGAAGACCATTCCTATAATTAATAAGTGACTAACGTTTCATCGGCATGCCAAAATTATTCCAATGCCGGTAAATGTGTAGTAATTGAAGGCCATTTAAACAGTTTTCGATGAAGAATCTGCATATATTGCTTTTAAGTAATACAATAAAAGATTCATAGTATTCACACAATAAAAAAAAAGAATTGCCACAATTTTGTGAAATAATTATGCAATACTATCAAATCCAGAAAAAAATCTTCTTTCACATCCAGTCACCAAATTTTCACATAGATCCACAAAAAACAACTATAAAACACACAGAAATTATTTCACAACTTGCTTTCCAATATAATGGATCAAATTTTCCTTGCATAGATTAGAAACGAACAATAAATTTCAATACATTTCTAGTAACAACAGAGTCCCATCACTGGGTTTAGCATTATTTAACAAGATCCCAGCTTTGTATATCCCTCACAGATTATTTCACAGCAGAATTTATCATCAGACTCACAGACAAGTACCACATGTAGGGCACATAAAACAGGATGTGAATACATTCCCAGGAACAATCAAACACCTACTGACTGGCAATTAACTTATCCACAAGAATTCACTGGAACAATACTGTATCCCACTGTCAGTGTAGCAATATGGTTCCTGTACAACTACAATATGAAAGCTATACTGATCTCTATCTCTCTGACAAAACAGCAGATTATCACCTCCCCTGATATTCTCATCAACATGTCAACTTGATGTACATCATTACTGGAATATGTTTTAAAAATATCACCTTGGTGACCTCTGCAGGCTCAGAAATTTAAAAGTTTTTCGGCGCAGCCATACTTACATGGCTTTGCTATTTGCATATCAGTGTTATGTAAACCAATCAAATCTTTCAGTTAACCACTAAACATAATTCTCCTCAACAGAACAAGGTTTGTGACATAGACGCAGATTGGTTAAATTTTTGTTAAGGCCTAATTATTTACATATTTTTTCTTCCGAAGCAAAGTAATGAACACTATTATTGCAATGGTGTTACAAAGAAAACATTTTGATAATGTTGAGACGTTATTCTTATTATAATAAACATGACAATGTTGTATGAAAACCAGATGAACATATATTGTTTGCCTTAATAGATCTATAGTATATTTCAAGATGTATCTAGTGAGTAGAGTTGTTAGTCAACCCCATGGGAAACTGCCCGGTGTTAGAATAAAGACATTCCAGGTTTTATGTATCAGTCACGAACATTTATCTTGTTTAAATCTGACAAATTCATATGTATCAAGTTATTAACAAGAATATGTGAGTTATTTTTATCCAATCGCCTCGAAGTGATCTCCCCTTACATGTATCAGAGTTGTAATCGAGTGTCCAGCACTCGTCACTAAGATATTTCTTGTTTTATGATTACATTCCCTGATAATATATATTTAAATACAGCAGATCACCTTCAATAATGTGTTACCTAATAACACATAGACTGCTAAAAACCAGAGCTTGCAAATCTTAATCAAACATAATTGTTTACAAGACTATATTAATTTTTATCTAGCAATTTATGTGAGATAGTGATCTCTACCGAATACATCTTGTTAATGTTTCCATACTAAATGAAATAAACAAACTACAAATCATGTATAGCAATGTACATTTGTTTATAGGTAATGTTGTATTTCATTTGTACTTGTGTATACCATGTCCTATTTCACACAACTGGCTTGCTACAAAACACCAACCCTGGCTTGCTACAAAACACCAACCCTGGCTTGCAACAAAACACCAACCCTGGCTTGCCACAAAACACCAACCTGGCTTGCCACATAACACCAACCTGGCTTGCAACAAAACACCAACCTGGCTTGCAACAAAACACCAACCTGGCTTGCCACAAAACACCAACCCTGGCTTGCCACAAAACACCAACCTGGCTTGCCACAAAACACCAACCCTGGCTTGCCACAAAACACCAACCCTGGCTTGCCACAAAACACCAACCCTGGCTTGCCACAAAACACCAACCTGGCTTGCCACAAAACACCAACCTGGCTTGCCACAAAACACCAACCTGGCTTGCAACAAAACACCAACCTGGCTTGCCACAAAACACCAACCTGGCTTGCAACAAAACACCAACCTGGCTTGCAACAAAACACCAACCTGGCTTGCCACAAAACACCAACCTGGCTTGCCACAAAACACCAACCTGGCTTGCCACAAAACACCAACCTGGCTTGCAACAAAACACCAACCTGGCTTGCCACAAAACACCAACCCTGGCTTGCCACAAAACACCAACCCTGGCTTGCAACAAAACACCAACCTGGCTTGCCACAAAACACCAACCTGGCTTGCCACAAAACACCAACCCTGGCTTGCAACAAAACACCAACCTGGCTTGCCACAAAACACCAACCCTGGCTTGCAACAAAACACCAACCTGGCTTGCCACAAAACACCAACCTGGCTTGCCACAAAACACCAACCTGGCTTGCAACAAAACACCAACCTGGCTTGCAACAAAACACCAACCTGGCTTGCCACAAAACACCAACCTGGCTTGCCACAAAACACCAACCTGGCTTGCCACAAAACACCAACCTGGCTTGCCACAAAACACCAAC
The DNA here is from genome assembly GCA_032209605.1 of Mactromeris polynyma. NCBI lineage: Eukaryota > Metazoa > Mollusca > Bivalvia > Venerida > Mactridae > Mactromeris > Mactromeris polynyma. Next base: position 24,853,601 of record JASFXZ010000002.1, on the reverse strand, counting down.
CTGGCTTGCCACAAAACACCAACCCTGGCTTGCAACAAAACACCAACCTGGCTTGCCACAAAACACCAACCTGGCTTGCCACAAAACACCAACCCTGGCTTGCAACAAAACACCAACCTGGCTTGCCACAAAACACCAACCCTGGCTTGCAACAAAACACCAACCCTGGCTTGCAACAAAACACCAACCCTGGCTTGCCACAAAACACCAACCTGGCTTGCCACAAAACACCAACCCTGGCTTGCCACAAAACACCAACCCTGGCTTGCCACAAAACACCAACCCTGGCTTGCAACAAAACACCAACCCTGGCTTGCAACAAAACACCAACCTGGCTTGCCACAAAACACCAACCCTGGCTTGCCACAAAACACCAACCTGGCTTGCCACAAAACACCAACCCTGGCTTGCAACAAAACACCAACCTGGCTTGCCACAAAACACCAACCCTGGCTTGCAACAAAACACCAACTTAGCTTGCCCAAAAACCAACCCTGGATGAATAATAGGGTTAAAAAATACAAATTTCAATTTATTCTCAATTGCCAATTTGATTTGCCAACTGGATGCATTTATGGCCATCCTTTAAAAACTGTTTGTTTTGCATAACCCTACCCAGAAAAATATAGGTAAGAAGGTACTAACGTAATTAATATATTATCTATCATTCTTTTATGGTCCTAGTAGAGTTAAATATTAATAAACTGCTTAAACAAAGATTTCCCTCTCAGACCTATTTTTCTGAGTAGAGCCCATTTTCATGGGTAGATGATCTATATCACCTCCTCCACTAACCAACCTTTCCTTTGAATTAAATTATGACCAATTACAGTTTCACATAAAACAAGAACAAATTAAAACAAAAAGTTGATGGTTGTTTTTGAAACAAAAAAAATATATGTCTCCCCCATGGCAGTTAAATTGTCAGTAATTGTAATAGTGATACAGGATGCTCGAATAAAATAAGGAGCAAACAAGAAATGTAGTCTTATAACCTTTGATCTGTGTGACCCTAACCTTAATACAAGCAGGTTGAAACATGCATCATCTCGATATCATGAACATTTGTGGCAAGTTATTTCAAAATCTTTCAATGGGTTCAAGAGATACGGAGCAGACACAAAAAACAGCCATCTGACCTTTGACCTCTAAGTGTGACCATGGCCCTCAACTCAGCTGCTAAAAACTTCTGCACATCATCTCAATATGGTGAACTTTTATGCAAGTTATTCAAAATCCTTCATGTGGTTCACAAGTTATGGAGTAGACACAATTTGTGACAGACAGACGGATGGACGGACAGACAACGAGCAAAAAAAATGTGTCTCCCCAATTATATGGACGAGACATAATAATACAAACCGACTAGAATTTGTCTCTGATTCAAAAATTGAGAGCCATTACTTCGTCATAATGCAAATCCTTTTTGAACGTATACATACTTCAGAAAGAAAATTTGCCCACCTATTTTTTATATGCTATCAGTGTGGCAAATAACGAGTGTACATGACATTGTGTAATATTCAAAGTCACAACAATCCTATAGGATTGCCACACCTGAAAGAAATCAGAATGCTGAAGGAAATTTTGGGTTTAAGAATACATGACACTAAAATAATGTTTTTAATATATTAACAATTTTATTCCTTCAGAAGGCTGTGTTTCTTGCTTACCCACTGAAAATATAGGAATTTATAGGAATTCTAAGAGAATATAAAATTTTAGGCACAATTATAGGGTAATATAGGATTGACCATCAAATATAGAAACTTGATGCCCTAGTTATACCAAACAAACATTGTTTTTATTATGGCCTTAACAACGATCAATCCAGCACAATTCTTTGTTGCTTGTGAGTCAGTAGGATTGCAAGGAAGATTTCCCACTTGTTGTTTTCCATTTAATCCAATATGCACACTTACAGATAGCTACTGTTGATAATTCAGCAACCATTATTTGAGGCCTACTTACATTCCAATCATACCAGATGTAAGTACCTTGAACAAATACACTACATAATCATCATTGATAGTCCATAACTGCACAAGTTCCTGTCAGACAAGTATTTCATCAGATCAAGAATTGAACATACAAGTAATCTTTACCATTTATTGGTTTGATTTATAAGGCTAAATACAAAATGTTCCTGCAAATATAAAGAAGTTAAACTAGTAAAGAAACAGAAGACATAAAACTGTCTGAATGATTGGATTTTTAAACTGTAATCTACCCAAACAACAATTGACCAGATTCATAAACTGTAATCTACCCAAACAACAATTGACCAGATTCATAAACTGTAATCTACCCAAACAACAATTGACCAGATTCATAAACTGTAATCTACCCAAACAACAATTGACCAGATTCATAAACTGTAATCTACCCAAACAACAATTGACCAGATTCATAAACTGTAATCTACCCAAACAACAATTGACCAGATTCATAAACTGTAATCTACCCAAACAACAATTGACCAGATTCATAAACTGTAATCTACCCAAACAACAATTGACCAGATTCATAAACTGTAATCTACCCAAACAACAATTGACCGGATTCATAAACTGTAATCTACCCAAACAACAATTGACCAGATTCATAAACTGTAATCTACCCAAACAACAATTGACCAGATTCATAAGATAAGGGCAGTAACTCCAACACACAAGTAAATTTACAATTTCTTCTATAAGAATTGGTAATTGATAATCACATATTTCATTCATTTTGATTAAACCAAACTGCCAGACTATATTCAGGCCTGTGATTGTATTACTAGTGATACATTGTTTTGTTGTATTTTTATTAAAGGCTGTTTATGACATTCTTTCCAAAGAAATAGATGATGTTGCCAATTGTTGTTATTTACATCAATATTGTATATGTACATCTCTTACAAGGTAATATTGCATGTTTAATATCTGCACAATTCTGTTAGTGTTATTGGGTCACTTTTGCTTTATTTCTTTTCTACATACCCCCTTCAAATGTTTCACAATAATTATTTTGCTAAACATTTTCCCAACAATTTAATGCCTTGCATAAACTTTCTCTTGTATGTACTCTTAACTTGAGACGTGTTGAGGTAGACTAAAGGTCAGAAATGTACAGGGCAGGATAAATAGTGGTCTGTTCATTACAATCCAAATGCCAGCTTAAAAATGCCTACTACTAATCCTTACAATAATTACACAGACTTTACTGTACAAAAATACATACAACATTGTAATAATAAACACCATAGAAAGATAGACCAAACATCGATGCAAACATCAATGATGCAACAAAATGCTTGATATGGCCTGTCATTATGTTTAATTTTATGTTGTTGTTATCTAAATTTCCTTTTTACCCCATCTTTAAACTTACACTTCATTCCATTTTAATGTTTGGACTAGAATGTAGATGTACTTATGAGTCCTTAAATCAATTAGTTCAAATCTAGAACGCATCATTCACTTCTCCAAAATAATTATCCAATATTCTTGTATTGCTGAAAATGTATGACTTAAACAATAAATTATCAAGTAGCATTGGTTCTATGTAAACAGATTTTTCTATTAAGAACTGGGGTGGGACCGGGAGACTTCACTTGATGCTGTCTATCTGTTTGAATGTCACAAAGTGTGTGGGGGTGGGACCGGGAGACTTCACTTGATGCTGTCTATCTGTTTGAATGTCACAAAGTGTGTGGGGGTGGGACCGGGAGACTTCACTTGATGCTGTCTATCTGTTTGAATGTCACAAAGTGTGTGGGGGTGGGACCGGGAGACTTCACTTGATGCTGTCTATCTGTTTGAATGTCACAAAGTGTGTGGGGGTGGGACCGGGAGACTTCACTTGATGCTGTCTATCTGTTTGAATGTCACAAAGTGTGTGTATGATTCTTCACCTGAACCACTTTCTGTGGCTCGATTTCTAAATAATATTATTTTTTCAATTTCAAGGGAAATAATTTAGTTGCACATACAATTTTCGTTTTATGAACACTGTAAATATGTGCAAGGATTTCAGTGAAATCAAAATTTTGTATTGGTTTTGTTTTCTTGGGTTTAACACCCTATCAACAGCTTTTGTCATTTTATGGAGTTGTTAGTCTATAGAGGATCTACCTGGGCTCCATAACAAGTGCATTCCTCGAAACATTTTTCTGTTTTAGTCAAATTGTAGACCGTCATTGACATTTTAAAGTGTTTAGCTTGTGCTAGCAAGATTGGATACTAATAATAAATGGAGGCTTGATTGATTACAGAAATGTTGGAAATTTTAAGGGTCATAATGTAGTCATGCATGGGTAGAGCTGTCTGCTTTTCTAAAGGAACCATGGTCTCAACTGAATTGCTCACCTTAGTGCTTGACAAGATGATTTTTGAAGTTTCAACTATAAAACATAAATGAAAAATGGCTCCACTCCTGGTGGCCATGTTTTTTGAACAAGAGAGCCATGATGGCCCTTATATTGCTCACCTGAATAAACTGCCATAATAATTTATGCAATCTTGAAAGAGGACCAGTAGACAATGCTACACACCAAATATCAAAGCTCTAGACCTTAGGGTTTGGGACAAGAAGATTTTAAAAGTTTACACTTTTAAATTCTATTTTAAGCTCCTGTGACCTACTTATGCAGCAGACCAGAACGATATATGCAACTTTGAAAGAGGTCTACCCAAGGATCATTCCTGTGAAGTTTGGACGAAATCCATTCAGTAGTATAGGAGGAGATGTTGTTTATAGTTTCCACTATATACATATAGGGAACACGGCCAAGCCCCTGGCGGCCATGTTTTTTTAAGGAACTTAATAATTTATGCAATCTTGAAAGAGGACCAGTAGACAATGCTACACACCAGATATCAAAGCTCTAGACCTTAGGGTTTTGGACAAAAAGATTTTCAAAGTTTACACTTTTAAAATCTATTTTTAGCTCCTGTGACCTACTTATGCAGCAGACCGGAAAGATTTATGCAACTTAGAAAGAGGTACACCCAAGGATCCCTCCTGTGAAGTTTGGACAAAATCCATTCAGTAGTATAGGAGGAGATGTCGTTTAAAAAAATATATTGACGCACAACACCGGACAATCATCGATCCTAAAGGCTCACCATGAGCACTTCGTGCTTAGGTGAGCTAAAAATCCAAAAAGTAAGAAAGTTCATGCCAATTTTCGTAGTACAGTAAAGTCCGATAATACAACTGGTTGCATTATATAACCATTATATTCTTTAATTCAATGCTTGCGGGGTCCGAAATTACGATCAACTTGCTATTCCAAAATATGACCAGCATAATTATTCAGTCCCAAATGACCAGTATATTGTGGTTTTAAGTCCCCCTAATGAGACCATTCAACTTATCTCAAATGTAAACACAATTTTACGACACGTAATATACCCCTTTATAGTATCGGCGAAGGTGCAAAGGACAACATAAATTGACCCCCAATTGTTGATTACCAGTAGTTTTAAATGGTGTGCTATTGTGAATCAAAGACAATGGATTTACTGAAGTAATCAGCGTTAGTTTGCTCATCATTAGATTAACCCATTCCCCCATAGAGCATCAGCAGTGGTAGGTAGTAATAACCAATAGATAATCTATCAGTGTACTACACTGTACCAATACAGGTTTATTGGAAAACAGGGATGAACGGAACTCAAGTTATTTGCCGGAAACCAAATTTCTGTTTTTAGTAACTGTGACATTGACCTTGAATGGAACAAGCCCAAAAGCAATCCCAAAAGTTAATCGCTGGTAACCAAATTTCTATTTATAATAACGGTGACCTTGACCTTGAATGGAACAAGCCCAAAAGCAATCCCAAGCGAGTTCTTCACATGTTCTTACTATACACCAAGTTTGATGTCAATATGATGAATGGAACTCAAGTTATTCGCCGGAAACCACCAGTTTGACACCCGTCCGCCCAACGACACACCATTCTAATAACCTGGTTTTCGTTGAAAACCTGGTTAAAAAATGAATGAAACAGAGAATGTTGAACAGATTTTGCTGGGAAATTCTCAGATAATTTGTAACTATGGTAATTTGGTACATATAATTTTATTGCTTTAAGTATATTCCATCTTTTGAAGTTAATTTTTTTTTTTGTTTCAGGTTAAAAAAATACAAGGCCAAGATCTTGGATTATTATGAGACCAATGGCGGTATTGCCAGGAATGAAGAAATGAAAACACTTCTGTAAATGATCTCCTGTGGAAGAACTGAACATACTGATGTGGAAATTCAATTTTTATCTTTTCTTATTTGGAATAAAAATGTATTAAAATTACCATGCATGTTGCTTTTTTTACTCTATAAATATACAAAAAATGTATAATGTGTGCTACATGCATTAGTGTTCAATGGCACAACCAGTATGCTTGGTTTCACTATTAAGACCGACTTGATAATAAGACCGTTTTATATCGGACCCATGGGTGGTCTTAATAGCGGAACTGTAATTTCAAATGGTGCATTTGATTGACAGTAGGAAAAACAGTTTCTGATCAAGAAAAACCAGCAGATATTTTCAACCTTTAGCCAACCTAGATTCTCGAAACTGGAGAGTGGGAGCATGTCTAATAGGACATATACCATAGGAAATATACTGTGTACTGGGATCTCACCTGATTCAGCTAATCTGTAGTACAAAACATTTAGGTAATACAGGCACACCTGAATAGTTATCAACATTTACAATAATAATTATCTATAAAAACCTAATTTAACCTTTAAAGCCAAAAATATCAGAAATTAAGACTGAAATAATTTCATCCATAAATGATCAGAGAAATATGTGGACAGGTTCCAGCCCTCCTTAAGTGACAAAGGCCCAATTCACAAAGCAATATACTACATACTTAAATGCTTAGAAATCTACATAACATTTCACAATCATACCCAACAGCTACAACGTAATATTCATTCTACATGTATTCTATACTTAATGTGATAGAAATAAAGAACTAATATAGGAAGATTATTTCTTCAAAAATATTAACATAAATACATGACTTGTTACTATAGGTGCCAATCACATGCCTTTGTTCAAGTTAAACCTTGCAAAAATGACCACTGTTGGCCATGGTTAACCACGGTCAAACCAAGCTATTGATGTTTATCTCTTTAGGATCTAACAATTCAGGTTAAATTTCGATTTATTGTCTAAAACAGTGGCATAGAAAGATATGAGGTGTGTCCAAAAAGTACTTGGACACCTTTGATGTTTATAATTTCTGCATCAATATATGATGGTATATAACTTAATATCTTAAGTGACTTAATCCCCATGACTTGGCACAATTTAATTAAAAAATATTATGAAATAAACAAAATATTCACATTTCCATACCTATGTTTTTTCCGGCGCAGCCCAGATATGTAAGTAATTGTTGTTTTTTAACAGCTATAGTAACACTATTTTTATGGTGAGAAAAAGGAGTGCAGAAGTTATGATTTGGACATATGCATTATTAATGTAGACGTCATTTCCTGAAATTTTTAACTGTTGTAAAACGTGCAGAAGTCATACGAATTTCGTACCGCACCTGTTTTTGATTTTGATTTAAAAAAGTTGTTGTTTGACGTTGAAGAAAAGGAAACTATTATTAAAGCGTGTGTTTCATTGAATCAAACACCCAAAGACACGATGAAAGCATTACAGAGAGCCCCAGGATATTCATCAGTTTCCTGTTCACTTGTATATAAATGACATCAACATTTTTCAAGCAGGTGGTTATCCAAGAAGGACGATGCCAGGTTGGGTAGGCCGAAGAAAGTTAACGTCAAAGTCATTGCGTCAGTTGACAAAATCGTTATGGAAGACCGTCGGGTGCATGTCCACGATATTGGTGAATGCCTTGGACTTAGTCAAGGGACAGTGCTTAACATACTGAAACCCTGCCTTGGAATGAACAAAAGGTGCACTCGCTGGGTCCCTAAACTTCTCTAAACATTTAATACAGATGCATTTATTTTGAAAAGTTATAAGTGAATTGTAACGTAAACGTCAATGTGACGTTGCGACGTGCGCCGCATATCATACAGTGGCCATTGTGTATCTTGCATTATTTTGTTACTGTTTTATGTAACTGCACATTTGTTTGAATAACGTATCACAAATGGTGATATATTTATCTTTTTGTTTTCAGCGCTATTTTTCTTAAAATCAAAGGTGTCCATGAACTTTTTGGACACACCTCGTATATGCCTACAGAATTTAGTCTGACTGTTATATTTCCAATTTAACAATAATTTTCTCAGGTTGAATGAATTTTCATCTTATTTTTATTTAAGGCTGTTTATGAAATGTTTTCCAAAGAAAAAGAAAATTTTGCCCTTTGTTGTTATTAACATCAATAATATGTATGTGCATTTCTTACATGTCTTAAATAATGTATTGTCTTTCTTTTTTTAACAGTTTAATAATTTGTAACTTATTACATTGTTAAGTTTATTTGTTTAGCTTTTTCATCCATTTCTCCTGTAATGCCCCCCCTTAACACACACTGAGATCGTTTGGCGACCATTGACAATTGGCCCGATCTCTCGACGATCTCTCAAAGCCCCGAAAAAGTTGTCCCCACAGGGTTTTAAAGATGTCAATGCATTTACATGCGAGTTAATTTGTTGATGCCTTATGAGAGTGGAGCTATGAACATTTGTGCAGCCTGGATGCACCAAAGGATTGTTATGACAAGTTTGAACACATGGGTGGCATTTCATTTGACCATTTTTAAAATACCACCACTGATATTTACTAAGCCAGCTTTCACAAAAAAAACAAAGTTTGCTTACAGTTACACGGCTTTTTTTGGGGGGAGCTTGGGCCTGGTTCTGGTGCATTTTCTGACGAAAAAACATTGTCAGCTTTGACTGCTACATGTTTAGAATGGTTTCATATACATAAAGTATAAAAGTATGCACTGTCCGTCAAAAGAATAACACAGTCTAATCACTTCGAAGTGCTCTCCCCAAACAGTATAACAATGTATGTAAAGGGAGATCACTACAAAGTAACTACCGCGTTCGTACCCAATAACTTTCGAATTAAGCGCATTCATACCCAAATTTTGACCCGCATTGCGTTTGCGTCCCCTGCGACGCTCTAGGAATATTTTTACCGGTCATTCAGCCATAAGGTGTGCCAAAACGCACAAATTTGTGCGTCAGGGAAAACCCTGGACCTTGAAGCGCTCATTGAAAGACCCTTGAGAGATCAATGGATATTAAGCCTCCTTCAGCGACCACTGGGAGATCTCTGAGGGATCATCGAGAGTTTGTGCCCATTGAAAGATCCCTGATAGATCATTAGGAGAACGATGAGACTGCTGAGCGCTCCTTGGACACTCATTGAGAGACCCTTGAGAGATTGCTTCCCTCGGCAACCGTTGAGAGATTGTTTTGGACCGAGTCGAACTTTGAGGAGACCTAGGCGACCGTTGAGATTACTGGAAGATCACTGAGAGACGATGGCGATTGCTGGGCGATTATTGAAAGATTGTTGTGAGATCTGGCCATTTTTATCATTGCTCAACGATCTCTCAACGGTCGCCACCCATGTAAAGGGGGTTTAAGGGATAACTTATTGTTTCACCGTTTTATCTATTTGTTTATAATTTATGTAGCACAGTGTCTTCCATTGATAAATGACTGTGATAACTTAATATATAGCTTAAAATGTTTCCTATGTCACACAATATTATATATTAAGGACCACAATGGAAATATTAGTTTTTTCTTGAACTCTTTTTTGTGTTATCCTTAATATATAATGTTGATTGATATGGCTTTTGGCAGTTTGGCTCCAAATGTTGTACAGTCAAGGCCAGAAGAATTTGTTCTATTTAACCAGTATGAGGAAATTTTTGAGATTAGATTTTAAATAGCCACATGTAATTAGGGATGAGGTGATACAGTGAATATCGAGATACTGTACGCGGTCAGTCGGTCAGTCGCCAACATGTATCAGTACTGATATTACCTGTATTGCCTCATTAGCTAAATATTCCCACCAAACATTGAGTCATCAACAACAAGAAATGTATCCGAATGGAGCACTTGTTACAGATAATAAATAGTCCTCACTCAATTCATTAATTTTCGCATACCCAAAAGGAGCTCTTACCAAAGAAATCTTAACCCCAATCTCTTAAACAATAATTCAACAATAATTCTTGAACCAGAAATTTCACTTTAAAATGAAAATCTCACGATGGTAATTATTCTGAATGAAGATATACAGTATTTTACCTTTCAGATCAATTTGCAAATTTATCAAAGACAAAGGAATGTAAAACGGCGGTTAGTGATGTCAAGATCTATTCAACATTTTGATTGGTCGTATGCAAATCATGCGCAGTGATACATTGAGAGGTTACAAAAGGCACGAACTCTGCGATGACTGTTTCCAAATTTACGGTAACTAAAGACATGGGGCGTTAAAAATGACAAAAACAATTCTTTTCCATAGTTCCAAAATATTTGAACCAGTCCTATTCAGTAAAGTTCCAACATAAATATAACCTGTTGATAAAATCTAATGTTCTGCCAACAAGTCAACAACAAGAGGGCCAAGGTGGCCCTATATCGCTCATCTGAGTACATTGCCATGTTGGCTTCAAGAAAGTCTATGAGGATTTTCAATGATTTGATCTTGTGACCTACTTTTTTACCCAATATGACCCAGTACAAGTTTTATGTAGTTCCGGTAGAAAATGCAGCCTCCCGATAATCCAAAAGGATTTTCAATTATTTGATCATGTGACCTAGTTTTTGACCTCAGATGACCTGAGTTTCAATCTTGATCTAGATTTTTATTAAAGCACACATTTTGACCATGAAGTACATAAAGTAAAAAATGTAACCTTAGGAGTTTTTACAAGTTTTACTATAACTGGACATGGTGACCTTATTTTTACCTGACATGACACAGTTTCGAACTTGGCCTAGTTTTCATTAAGATAAACATTCTGACCATGTCTCATATAAATCAAGTCAAAAATGTGACCTCTGGAGTGTTAACAAGGTTTTATTATAATTGGACCTAGTGACCTACTTTTTGACCCAAGATGACCCAGTTTCATAATTGGTCTAGAATTTCATTGTGGCAAACATTCTGACCATGTCTCATATAAATCAAGTAAAAAAATGTGACCTGTGGAGTGTTAACAAGGCTTTACGATAATTGCACCTAACGACCTACTTTTTGACACCAGATGACACAGTTTCGAACTTGGTCTAGTTTTCATTGTGAAAAACATTCTGACCATGTCTCATATAAATCAAAAATATGACTTCTGGAGTGTTAACAAGATTTTACTATAATTGGACCTAGTGACCTAGTTGTTTACCCCACAAGACCCACTTTCAAACTTTCTTTGAGACCATCATTCTGACCAAGTTTCATGTAGATCAGGTAAAAGATGATACCTCTAGTGTGTTAACAATCTAAATTGTTGACGATGACGACGGACGACTACGGACACAGGGCGATCCCAATAGCTCACCTTGAGCACAAAGTGCTCAGGTGAGCTTAAAATGAAAAAAGGTGTACCCTTTTCAACAAATGAACAGAAAAGTGTACATATGGTAGCTGGTCATTAAGACAACGAATGACATATACCGACAGTGTTATGGTCCGGACAAGATGTTTAAGACCAAATTATGACATTTAAATAATGCTATACAGTGCATATCTATTATACCCATTTGTTTATGGTGAAAATTCATGCCAAGTAATTTGGAAATGCCCCAATAAATGACAGAGTAATGGTCCGCACAAACCAATCCTTACAGACACAAATGCACACATGACGAGCTCACCACAAGCAGGCTTGACAAAAAAATACCATGGTTGGGCATGTTTAACCATGGCTAACAGTGGTCTTTTTGCAAAGGTTAAAGGCTATATTTAGTTAACCATGACTAACAGTGGTCCTTTTCGTAAGGGTAAGTCTACAATCAGTTAACCATGGCCTAAAGTGGTCTTTATTGTAAGGGTTAGTCTATAATCAGTTAACCAAGGCCTAAAGTGGTCTTTTTCGTAAGGGCAAGTCTATAATCAGTTAAGCATGGCCTTAAGTGGTCTTTTTCTTAAGGGTAAGTCTATAATCAGTTAACCATGGCCTAAATTGGTCTTTTTTGTAAGGGCAAGTCTATAATCAGTTAACCATGGCCTAAATTGGTCTTTTTTGTAAGGGTAAGTCTATAATCAGTTAACCATGGCCTAAATTGGTCTTTTTTGTAAGGGTAAGTCTATAATCAGTCATGACTTTTTTACACACCTTTTGAAGACTATGATACAAGTCAAAAGGTTATTCTTACTAAAAAATCACCAAATCTAATCATTAATTACAAGTTTATGTTACACAAAGCTAACACTATATGAATCAATCATGCACATTCTTGACACTTACATCACTTCAGTAAAAGCCCACAAAGTTATATGAAAGATTTCAAACTGAATTACCAGTAGAAGTAACAAATTAAACCAGTAATTTCATACATCAATGATGCATACACAAGTGTTTCATCATGCATACAATAAATTCACTATAATTATTCCCAGAAGCTGATACACATGAGATAAAATTCACAATCAAATCCACAGCATACTATAATAATCCACAAAATAATAACCAATTATGCAACACAAACAGATATTCCGATCACAGATTCTGTCCTAGTGTGTAGTACACAACCTTAATGCAATAAGTAATCATGTTCAAAGAATTTATCACTAAAACCTCTCATCCGATACACATTTAGTATTACTAAGCAGTGTTTTAAGATACCATAGTTGAATCAGAATAGTGTAAGTATTCTCCACAAGTGGGAGGCAGTATTGATGTGTTTATGTTACCAGACCACAACTCACTGTATTAACCACACTGGCTGACTCATTCCAATGAAGTATAATGGGACCAACAGATCATATATTAGGTAGCTGACTAAATGCTCTGTAGCTATTAATTGATTTTTGAGACACAATCATTTTCGAAAACAGATAACTGGGATAAATCCTACACTACACCACAAGCCGTCCAGAGAGAAAGTTTGTGAGATAGTTAGTGCACATAATCCAGTACAATACTCACACTCTCTAATACTTCAACTTATATTATGCTCACTTTCGGGTCATTTGTTTACCTACACTAACAGGAAATATTTCATACATATAAATATCAATAAATATGCATTATCAAAGAATGAACTCATTATGTAATCATCTGTATTTGTTTTAAAAAGACGTTTATATTATCACAAATTAAAAAAAAGTTCTTTAACAAGCAGGATATTTTTCTAGTTTTGTATGTTAGTATTAAGATAAATTGAGATATTTTCAATTGGTTATACATTGCAATGGTTCTTATTAAGGACTCTTTAGTCATTGTAACAACGATACTGGATCAAACTCATTCAAACATTTAACCTTCAGATGAGCCAGATACATCTTTAAAATCTTACAATACCTTTGCAGTAATCTAACAACATTTCATTCACAACAGCCCAGTAAATTTTCTTGAATGAATAGCAATCTTAGGGAATGGAAGTGAAAACATTTGGTTAACAGATTTTCACATGAATGTTTACTATTGCAACAAAATTCTACAGTGAAAGAGGTTTAATTTCCTGCAAAACTCTAATCCAACCATCTGTTTGTAATCCATCATTGAAAATTGTACATAGTAATGATGACAGTTGGGGTGAAATGCTGTAAATCAATGTGAACATAAGGGTCATACTTCCTGCAATAAACCTGTAAGCTAAGTAAAGCTGAAAACATGTAAAATCTATAACAAGGCCTAGTATATCACAGTCTTAGCAGGTTTGTTAGGTAAAGTAATAATACAGTAACCTATCACATTCAGCATACATGCATTCATACATTAAATGTGACTTGGGCAGCAAAGGGGTCTGTAACAATATCAATACCATTTTTTTCGGCACAGCCATTCTAACATCGTTTTGCTATTTGCATATCAGTGTTTTGTAAACCAATCAAATCTTGCATTAACCACCAAGGCAATTTCTCTTCATCTGAAAAATGTTTGTAACCTTGACGCAGATTGGTTAACATTGTGTATAGTGTATTTCTAGATTTATCCTGTAAGTAGTGTTGTTAGTCATCACCACGGGAATTGTCCAGTGTTGGAATTAAGAAGATTTATTTTGTTTTATGTACCAGTCGTGAACATTTGTATTGTTTTAATCAGATAAATCGCTGTGTAACAAGTTTATTGACATGAATGTGTGAGTTCATGACTCATGCAATAAGTAATGATGAACTATATTGAAACAGACTATACTGTGTCAAAGACTTATCACACTACAGAGTTATTGTAAAGTCTCCTACGCAGTGATCTCCCCTTACAGGTCTCGGAGTTTCTGTAGTATAGCGTAATTGAATGACCGGCAGTCGTAACGTTTAGGCATTTTTTATGTTGTATAACACATTTCAACCTTCAGATTGCAACAAATTTGCATACTTCAAGTTGCGCCGACCATTTTTTTTAAAGATATTTCTTGTTTAGTTCAGTATCATTCATATTCTACATATTGTAAAATCAAGGGGAGTAGCACACAAAATTGCAGAATGGGGGTTGTCAAAATCATTCCATTGACAACTCTCGAAATATTAAGATATTGAGTTAAATCGTACCGCATTGAAGTCGAAAAAGAAAAATCTTCCAAAAATGTCCATTTTGACAATTCTATCAATCATCTATGACGCGAAATAGATGAACCATTTTTTCCATTTTCTGACAGGATTTCGTGCGGCTATATAGGACTGCTTGATTCAAATGAAAATTAACAAATCAAACAGAAATGGGCAAATAATTGGCGTATTTCGATAAATAACTTTTAAAAATTATTATTAACTTTAACATTCACTCCTGAAATGCCTTTTTGACAACACAATCAAAGTTTAAATGTCCGAAAGACAAGCCAATGTACAGACAATCGGTGCGAGTAAGAAGATGGCATTGTGTAAATAGCAACGGATGTTGTAAAACCCGTCCGATCCTTACCGTATCGGATATACGGACCGATGCACAGGCCTTCTACATCGTACCTGGCTGTTTTTTGTTCGGTCAGGTCCGACTGTCCGATGGGTATTTGCCATGACTGATAAATATATAATTGAACAAGGGCAGTTTCTAATCAGAAGTTTGTTCAATGCCTGTAGTAATTTATTTCGTTTTTGATACTAGTGAAGATGCATAAATCTAACTTTGAGCAACTAGTGTCTGGACTATTTTTCACTATATTATTAAAATGGATATACAGTCTAACCTGTCTACAGCAGTCAGCCATGGGACTCTTCATGAAGTGACCACTATAGACAGGTGACCACTATATCCAGGTTGAAATGGATAGGGACATGGATAATATATCATTATAATATTTTGTTCAACTATTCATGTAACACATTACAATCAAATATATTTTAGATATCTAAATGTACTACAGTAAAAACTTGTTCAAGGAATGATTGGGACAAGGAAAATGCTCAAAATATCCATGTGCTCATAATTAGTTTAAGAGACCAACATCTATGTTCAAGATATCGTGAACATGTGACGGCATTTTCAAAAATGATGAGTTGTTGTTGTTGTAGTTTGGTTTGACATCATCAATATTTGTGTTCAGATGAATATTTATATCATAATCATATAGAAAGTCAAGGAAGCACATTGGTAGTTTACCAAAATCGAGACAAGGTCAAACATGTATTGGTTAACAAGATATTATGCCTTTCATAGGGTTTTTTTTCAAAAAGGAAAGAGAAACTTTTGATAACCGTCGGCTAAAGCCTAAGTCCCAACATCACGACTTTGGGTGGCGAATGGGTACGAATATAGAAATCATGGAAATTCCTCATAATTCTTACAGGGTTCTTGTTGGAGTCCTGGTGATTCAGGGCAGCTCTCCTCTATTTGCGAAAGGACCACAACAGTTTTGAAATGTTCAAAACATTTGTGGTCAAGTCACGATTAAGTGTATTAGTACTGCATTCTTACTGCGTTCATACTGGTTCGTACTGTGCATACTGGCATTCTTCCCCTAGCGTAGCGATTCGTGATAGTGACTGTCAATCATTTTCTCACACTCCAAAGCAGTACGCTTAT
The DNA here is from genome assembly GCA_032209605.1 of Mactromeris polynyma. Lineage (NCBI taxonomy): Eukaryota > Metazoa > Mollusca > Bivalvia > Venerida > Mactridae > Mactromeris > Mactromeris polynyma. The sequence continues at coordinate 24,837,459 of JASFXZ010000002.1, read as the reverse complement.
ACAGATTCAGACCTGAACAAAAAACTTAAAAAATGACGTTTGTGACGTGAATTCAAAATATGATGCCAAACAACTGTTTTGAATGGAAAATCGAAGTAAGAAACAATACACATGTTAGAGAAAGCATATGGATATCAGATGATGAAGAAAACAGCCAATTATAAGTGGTATTCTAGATTCCAAGGTTGACATTAAAGCTTAAGTGATGAAGCCCGCAGCGGACGTCAGAAGTCAAGTTAATCATGTCACGCTGCTCATGTCAGAGATCTACTGGTTGAAGGACGGCTGTGTCACAATTCGATAATTCAAGACAGGGTACATTGCAGCATTGAGACTGTACATAGCCTAATAGGCATAGACAATGAACTAAATATATGCAGGCTATGTGCCAGATGGATCCCCCAAGATGCTAACAGACTGTCAAAAACAACAGAGAATCATGTGATGTGAGTGATGTAATGGAATGATATCAGAGCAATCATCGGAGCTTACAGCCATGATCCTACATCAGGTCAACCCGTCTGCTCTTTGGGCAACAGCAACCCGAGCAGTGATTGTTAAACAGTAATTTGAAGTACTTGAGCATCCTCCATATAGCCCATATTTAGCCCTGTGTGGCTTTTTCTTGATTCTCATGCTGAAGTGCTATCTGAGAGGGAAACACTTCGATGATATCAGCAAGTTGCTACACGCAGTTCAGTTGGCAATTTCATCGAATGTTATATTTTTTGGGTAGCTAGGTGTAGAAAGTGTATTATGTTCCGTGGAGAGTATTTCTTAACAAGAGAGCCAAACTGTCACAAAATATGCCCGTCATAAGTCAGAGTTAAAACAAGACAAATTTTAGGTAATTTCTAAAATCAAAGGGTGATAACTCCCGGATGACATGAGCGATATGACTGGTTATCAAACTTGGCCGAGATATTATGCCCACACACATTTTCATCAAGTTGGGTGAAGATCAGATGAAAACTGTTTGACTTAGAGAGCAGACAAGGCTAATTTGGCCAATTTTGGATAATTCAAGGGCCATAATTCAGAAGTGCCTGGGGCGATGTGGCTGGTTATCGAACTTGGACTAGATATTATGCCCACAAACATGTTCACCAAAGTTGGTAAAGATCGGATCAAAACTCTTTGACTTAGAGAGCGGAAACCATGTGGATGCCACCTGCCCGCCGCGAAGTGATTTGAAATTTGTTATGATTTTCATGTTCAAAAAATTTCAACCAGTAAAAGTTCTCAGATATTTTCGATGTCCATGATTCAACAACGGCAATTTTAGTTGACGATGTGACTATCTGACCTATTCCCAAAGCCAAATATGGTTTTTTCCCAATCTGAAAAAAAATCCCAATCAGAAGCACCCAAGAAAAATCGTCTACTGGAGCGACCTGGTATATCTTGAAGCTCTTTGAATTACTCTCCCCATTATTGTCCCTTGAATCTTAAATGACAGTTGCTACAAGAAATGTAGATTAGAATACTTGTTTATATAAATTTTAGATAAATTTTAGCCTGTTCTTTTATCTATGAAAAATCAAAAAAATTCAAGTTGAAGCGATTAAAGTTTTCTCTAATTGGCAAATTTTACCATGCAAATTTTCCCAATTTATCTAGGGCCTTTTTTCAAAATAGACAAAAAAAGGCCTGAACTCTTAACATACTATATTGTACAAAATTCCAATTTAGTGTGGCCCAACTGGCCGACTACAAAGCAACATTATGCTATTTTTGGCACATCATTAGACTATACACACTCTTCTGTATTTCCCACCATAATATTGTTATGCGTGTGTATGGAATATTGACTGACAGAAATAAATAACATAAAATAATCACAGCAATAATTGCTCTTCAGCCAATAACATTGATTCTTTTTGTCAATAGTAATTTGATCCTATGAAATTGAAGTCATTCTTAAATTGGATATGTTGTCTCCACTACAACTGATAAATGATTGTATAATTAATACTGGTTTATTTAAATGATTGTATAATTAATACTGGTTTATTGGTTTATTGGTTTATTGGTTTATTTGTAACTTGCTTACATGTTTGCAAGTTTCTTTGTTCAACATGGTTTAAAATCTCGGGTTTGGCACAAAACTATTGAACAGCTTCTTCACAAAACTGACATACATTATTTTTATGAGTACATATTTAACCCAATATTGTAATATTGACAATAGTCTACAATGTAAATGCTTCTGGAAAGTATCGACTTCCGTGAGAGATATATACTAAACATCATGAAGTATAAGTCAACAAATAATATAATCTAAAAACAATCAAAGCTGCTAGTTAAACAAGCCAACGGAACCTAAGAGACACAGTTTTCTAAGCTATTATTGACAGTTTTCCTAATATTCATATCATATGCTTGTGTTTCACTGGAAACAAAAATGTGGAACAAGGGATAAAACTCAGTAAGAACCAGAAGTGAACAAAGATGTTATGATGTTCCTTTATTACATTAACAGGAGAGGGAAACATGTGAGAGAATCGATAAAACATTTATAATGGAAATTCCCAGTGGGAACAGGGCTGTTCGAACCAACAGTGGTCGAACAATATAGATTATATAGGAAAATCAATTGGGACTTCATAATCAGTTTGAGTCAACAGGGGTGTTCGACACAACCGAGTTCTAGCTAACAGGGTTCTACTGTATACATAAAATTGGCGCATTTCTAAAAAAGTACATAATTGGCCATTACAATTATTTATATACAAAAACTGTTCATACTCCAGTCACAATTTCTAATTATTCAATTTTAAAATGCATTTATTCATGCAAAAAACATGTTCAAACACACTGTAGATGTTCACATATATGTACATATTGTTGAGAATTGAATGTAATATCTTTTATAATTCTATACAGAATGGCTATGTACTTTTTTGTAGTTATTATATTGTTTTTGTATTATGTTGTACTATACATAGATGAGACGGAAATAAAGAATATATATATGTAAGTAAACAGAGTCACTTAAATAGTTGATCCTTATGTTGTAATCAAACAGCATAATTAGATGAATATTGCTTAAAACAAAGACTTTTGTGTCTAGTTATTCCCCAGATGTTATAGTATGACAAGAAAACGTGTGAAAACTACCGGTGTTCTTCAGAGAAAATTTACAAATCAACTCAAAACCGGATTCATGGCTGTTTTTTCGATGCTATTTAAAAAAAAAATATGGCTAAAACTAACATCTCTATTAATTCTATTAGTTTATATGACATAAATCAGTAATATTTGCTCTATAAATTATATCAACACATTTGCCCAAACTGCACTAATAAAACGTCTTGTCATATTTTTTTACAACAACTGCGTGTATAACTCTGACCCAAAATATCTCCCCAGACAGCTGTCAAAACAAAGAAAGCAATAACCCCCCCCCAGGTCATTTACACCATTTGTTGATTGGCAAGGCCACTAACAATTTTTATAATTTAATCCCTTTGATTTCTAAAACAATACCGCACTCGTGTCACACTGACCGGAACGTGATATTGACACTTTTCATCATGAATAGCGGCAGCGAAAATGAAAGAAGATGAAATATTTGAAAGATCCTCTGATCTACTGACTTGTGAGTCTGGGTCCTATACTTTTGGAGATATGCGTGACACAAGATTGCATGCTCTGTATGCTATATTTGTAATATGTCAAGGGTCATAACTTTGCACTTATTGGGCAGAGCTGAACATAAAACCCAGGTGCACAACTGCACATAATGGTGAACAATCCGGAAAGTTTTAAGACTCTGGTCCATATTCTTTTGGAGATATTAGCGCACAAGATTTTGTGACAGACAGTAGGATGGACAGACAGACAGACGGACGGGCCGACGGACGGATGGGACAAGGTGATTCCTATATGTATCTTTAGGCTAGAAATATATCATCAATGAAGTGGTGAATCTGAATTATTAGTGTACCTGTATCAACAAAATTTATTGAAGCATTTTAAATCAGTAAGTGAAGACATTCAAATGTCTATGCCTTGTCACTGAATGTGAAATTTCTTAGTCCAAAAAGGGACCATAATTATTGCAAAATCACTGTCAAAGTTGTACAACTTGCACTACATAGTTGCCTTATGATGGTGAGTGCGTGTACCAAGTATTAAAGCAATATCTTTGATGATATTCAAGAAAATGCATTTGTCCAGATGTCCCGGGACGGACGGACGCATTGGACAAAGTGATTCCTATATAGCCAATGGTGGTGGTGGTATAAAATTAACCCAAAATGGCTCCAACATTTTTATTCTACACTGCTTGTGATTAATCTGCCATATCAATGTGACAAAATCAATCTTTGAATGCTGCATCCCATTACTATTATCATATAAATACAAGGACAGCACGGGTATGTAACCCACAACTGAATTTCCTTACACATGATATTACAATGCTGAGCTTTTCATCACACAATTCTTTAACATTCAATTTTTCATGGAGTTAAATTATTTTCCTAATTATGACAACTGTAGTTGTGTTATTGTTTCCATAGCAACTTCATATGGGTATAACTGGAACACGCTGAAATTGGAGCTTTTATCCGATCTAGTGCAGTTGTTAAAATGAGTCATTTTTACATAAAAGTAACGGCAATGTTATAGAAAATACATGATGATGTGACATTCTTTACAGCATCATTTGTTATAACTTTAACGGCCTCGTATTAAAACATTTTGTAAGATACTGTTTAAAGTGTTCATAAATGAAAGTTTGCAAATCATTACGTCAGACGTTAGGGCGGAGCAGCGAGTTATTGTAACGGTTTGTGTAGTACTCGGGAAAAACACCTGTGGAAACTAGAAAAATTCTTAATTCTTCTTCATAGCGACCAGATAGTTCACAAATGATATAAACGATTTAGAGATGGGAGAGAATAAACTTAAGATTATTCACCTTACAGTCCAAGGACCTTGCGCCCATGGATTTCGCCGTTTTTACCCTTTATAAAGTCACGACTTCAGGGTAGAAAATTAAGAAACTTTAATGAGCTAAGAGCCGCTACTTACAAAAAATTCCTGAATTGAGAGTGACTGGCATTCTCAGGTGCATATCAAAAGGGTAGATAGAATGCAATGGTGAATAAATGCTGACAGATTGATGTCATTTGTTTCATGTATAAGTATGTTGTGACGTGCTCCACTGTTGCTTATATGACTATACATAAACTGCTGTAATTGTATAATTTGATAATAAAAATGGTTGATTGTCAGCATATCCATGCAAAATACATGCATGCAAACCTAGAATGGTGTTTCTTCTTTGTTAAATGATTATTAAGCAGTGACAGTATGTGTCTACGAACTTTCCGGACAACCCTCGTATGTCCTCATGTTAAATTATTTATACCTATCAGATGAGCTTGTACCAAAATCTCATGTCAACATCTCATCATTATATTGTTTACCCTTCTTGTTTTGGACACTACATAATTATACACTACACTAAATAATCCCATTTAAATCCTCAAGCAATGTTTCATCATAATCATTATCAAATAACTATTAATTATTAGCCCTTAAACACAGCATTTGCATCGTCCAATAATACAAAGGCCTCCTCTATAACAGTGCCAATATCTATATCACTTTTCGGCCCGGGGCCCCTAACTGATATTGATATTGGCCCGCATTTTAAAGAATTTGATTGGCTAATTAAACAGGGCCAAAAAATGATATAGATTCGCAGCTGGAAATTCGGAAACGGCAGCCATTTTATTTTAAGAGTTGTTCTTTGTTATATGTTAATAATTTTTTTAATAAATTTATTGTTTAAACTTTGAATCCTTTATTTATAAGTACATGAAGTTATTTAATAAAATTGTCAATAAATAAGTGATTTGACATTGGCCCTGTTATTTGTCCTTGGGACAGTCGTATTGGCCTCATTAATACACTCACCCTAAGTTCTAACACATCATTATCATAAATACACTCACCCTAAGTTCTAACACATAATACACTCACCCTAAGTTCTAACTCATCATAATCATAAATACACTCACCCTAAGTTCTAACACATAATACACTCACCCTAAGTTCTAACACATCATAATCATTAATACACTCACCCTAAGTTCTAACTCATCATAATCATAAATACACTCAGCCTAAGTTCTAACTCATCATAATCATAAATACACTCACCCTAAGTTCTAACACATAAATACACTCAGCCTAAGTTCTAACACATCATAATCATAAATACACTCACCCTAAGTTCTAACACATAAATACACTCAGCCTAAGTTCTAACACATCATAATCATAAATACACTCACCCTAAGTTCTAACACATAATACACTCACCCTAAGTTCTAACACATAATACACTCACCCTAAGTTCTAACACATAAATACACTCACCCTAAGTTCTAACACATAATACACTCACCCTAAGTTCTACCACATCATAATCATAAATACACTCACCCTAAGTTCTAACTCATCATAATCATTAATACACTCACCCTAAGTTCTAACACATCATAATCATTAATACACTCACCCTAAGTTCTAACACATCATAATCATAAATACACTCACCCTAAGTTCTAACACATCATAATCATTAATACAATTACCCAAAGTTCTAACACATCATATTTAAATTTGATACAATTCTCTTGATGCTGTACTAAGTGTTATGAACTTTTTTTTAAACTTTTCGCAAACTTTTTATTCGAAGATCAGTGCAGCCATGCGGAATAATTTACCAAATTTCGGTCTTTTTGACTTGCTGCTTTTACTTGGCTGTCTTCACATGATTTCTTTTTCTAATTGTGTTTTTTTGTATTACAGTCATTAAAAAACATTATGTTTTGAGTGAAAATTGGTCCAAACAAAATATGACTTTTAATGAAATTATTACTTATTTTTTCTGTAAAATTTTAAACACGTTTATGTGCTGGACCTTATTCAAGCACTTCTTTTTTGTTATCTGTGAGATTTAATTGTTCTTTTTTTCTACAACAATGACCATAAATTTCCAACTCCTCGTTCGTCGTTCAGAAATCAAGTAAACACAAAGTGATGCATTAGAACTTTGGGAGAGTGTACCTACAAAAAATTTATCAGCAAGCATTATATAAAGAGAATCTTACATGATTGCTTATTTGATATTGTTTTTATGAAACGAGTCGACTGAATATGACGCGAGGCTCTGCCGAGTGTCATATTCGTTTCAGTCGACGAGTTTCATAAAAACAATATCAAATAAGCACTCATGTAAGATTCTATTTATCACATAACACCATAAATATATTGTTTTCAATCTTTAAATATACTTCAAATAGTGCTGTGATTCGGCTATTTATGTAACTAGTTACACATGATATTTATGTCACTGCTTTATGCCACTCCTGGAGTGCAAGTTATGTGATAAATGTTCTTATTGCATTCTTGCAAATAGGCATTAAATCCCCAAATAAACAGCTTCTAAAAACTGGTGTCAACAGATTGTTCAAGTTACACACCCGATTGGTATAAGATATCACCAATTCCAACACATTATTTTCACACATTTGCTAATGATAGACAGGTAAAAAAAATTAATGTAAAAGTAATAAATTCTCCAAACTTGATATTTTCTTATCACACACAATTTGAGCAAGAAATATTCAAAAAAAGGAAAAGAAGTGACCTGATGTATTTTTATTTGATATGCCATTATGTGGCTGCAATTTTTTAATTAGAACTTGCATTTTTTCAAAACCAACTCATATTTAGTTAGTTAGCGAGTGCTAAATTGAATCCAATCAGTTCAACAGTTCAGGTATTTTTCTATTCATAAAGCAGTTGTTTTTGTTACTTGAATGGTACAAGCAATTTCATTGGTCAAATGATCAATTTTATTGTAATGGCCTATCCGCAAATTTCAATGCATATATTTATATAATGTGTGCTTTCTGGAGCACTGTGGGTATATAATGTACCTTTCACAAAGTAATTCTAAGTTAACAACACTTTTATTCTTGTTATACATCAGACATAAATGGTGCACTATCATATTTTCATATGCATAGAAACAAACATCAACCAAATATTAACATTTCATAAATTTTCATTTCCATTGACTTACCTAAGGAGATAAACAGCTCTCTCAATGTCACTTAGTTGTTCATCAACAGTTAACTGTTCTAATTCTTCTGAAGACTGTAAACAAATGAAATAAAACAGTTACAACTTCAATATAATGAAGATTAAATCAATACTAAAATGGCCAAACACTGTCTAGAAAATGAATACTCCTACAAAACTTGATACTAAATGTACCTTATTGTAAACTAACCAAGTAGAATAGGTACAAAATGAATTTAAATGTCAACAAGAGATGTTTGTAAAACATTATGCCCCCTCATGGTTTTTTGTCCGAGTTATATTTTGTACAATTGCATAAGCAAGTTCAATCTATGCTGTACAAATAAACATGCTGGAAATATTTTAGTGGTAAGAAAAGGGTTTCTTGGATGCATAGTTTGATAAGGCCTAAAAAAATATAAGTCTGTTCCGTGTAACCCGACCGACCGGGTGGGGGGGGGGGGGGTCCAATACTGGCGATGGCATTAAAATCTTAAGACATTAACCATAGAGAAGGAATACCAACTTACCCCACCCACCCAAGATAGCGCTGTGCATACTCTGTTTTCATAAATTTCGTATTTGTTTTAAATAATAGATAGATGAAAAAATAGAAAACTTATTTATGCATTATTATTTTAAACTATTTCAAAACAAAACTAAAATACGGTAATTTCTCTTTCGGAACCGCGTTATTTAGGCGGCATTTGTATTATTTGTTACCCGTGAAAATGACCTCCAGAGACACTCGCAAAATACATGTGAAAATTGCAGATTTCGAGTGACAATTAATTTAATAATGATATCTAATTATATTTTCGTACCTATCGATATTTATCGGTTATTCACCAGAACAAAAGAATAATCCATCGTGTAAAAATGTTGATTGGACCAATCATGCGTAAAAAATGCAATGACCTAAAGTTTTTGCACCACGCCCGGTCATATCTATAAAACATCCAGCTCATTAAGTATTTCAAGCCAATTAAATAATATCAAACTGTGCATCATTGACAAAATCACCACCCATGACGGTCAACCTCGGAAATTAGTAGATTAGTTTAAACTCTGCCAGTAGAAATATTTTGACGAGCGTCGCATCAAACATTGGACCGACTATGTTCATGAAATAAGTCGAGACGCCGCACCTTTGTAGTCTGCAAGAACATAGTTTTTGACTCGCAGCACTTCAAACATTCCGTGCTGATTTTGTGTCCGCTTTTGCCTTAACTTAAAAGGTAAACATGTCGATACACAGCTACTTTTTGCGAGAGATTGAGAAATAGTCAACCGGCACATCTAGTAGATCTGTTTAAACAAAAAGTGCTGTATTAATCGTAATTAGCGCATCCGGATATCGCAAACAGGTTTGCATTGTCATTATTTAGTTTATTAGGAATTAACACTCCTTTGTTCCATGATCAACATGCCCTTCGGTCATTTAGTGAATCACACAATTGAACAAACTTGCTAAGGATTACCTTTTAGGTGAAATTATTTCAAAATTAGGCTCGGAGTTTTTGAAAAGAAGATAATTTGAAGTTAGCACTATATACGTATAGGAAAAATGGCTCTGCCCCCCTCCCGGTGGCAATGTTTTTTCAGACAAATCCAAAAAAAAATAACAATCTTGGTAGACGGTCACCTTAAGGAACATTTGTGTATGTTTAGTTAAATCAAAATTGGGTTGGAAGTTTTTGTCAAGAAGAATTAGCACTATATACATATATAGGAAATTAGCTTTGCCCCTGGCAGCCAAATTTTCTTTTCAGGAATCCATATAAGACCAAGTTAGGTGAAGATCAGATGAAAGCTGTTAGAGAGCAGACAAGGCTAATATGGCTAATTTTGGATAATTCAAGGGCTTTAATTCAGAAGTGCCAGAGGCGATGTTGCTGATTATCGAACTTGGCCAAGATATTATGCCCACAAACATTTTCATAAAGTTTGGTAAAGATCAGATGAAAACTCTTTGACTTAGAGAGCGGACAAGGCTAATTTTGCCAATTTTGGATCATTCAAGGGCCATAATTCCGAAGTGCCTTGGGCGATGTGGCTGGTTATAGAACTAGATCGAGATATTATGCCCACTAACATTTTGGCCAAGTTTGGTAAAGATCAGATGAAAACTCTTTGACTTAGACAGCGGACAAGGCTAATATGGCGAATTTTGGATAATTCAAGGACCATAATTCAGAAGTGCCTGGGGGAATGTGGCTGGTTATAGAACTTGGCCGAGATATTATGCCCACAAACATTTTCACCAAGGTTGGTAAAGATCGGATGAAAACTCTTTGACTTAGAGAGCGGCATGTGGTACATTGGGTGGGCGGGTATAGTAACATAATTGTAAATATTAAAAAAGATACGGTTAAATGACGTGGTTGTCAAAAACATGCTTCAATAATTGTTGATGAAAGTATTATAAGGGCAACTTTGACCATTTTTGTGACATACTTTTTTCTAACCTTGGGTTCTAAAGTCTTTCGAGCAAGAGGAAGTTATCATAAGGCAAACATAATGAAACAAAAATAGTCATTGTTTTGCCTTTTGATAACTAAGAAGAACAAACTGCACACATCGTGGTGTGACATAATGGTGTATAGTCGTCTAGACTATCAATAATTAACCATGATTAACCAAGATTATCTAGACTTGATCATAGGCATATAAACTGTGTTTATTAAACGCTCGGGTTCATTTAGGCTTAATCTGAACAATCTTAGTAGGGGGACACCTAAGGAATATTTGTATGAAATTATATCAAAATAGGTGAGCTAATAAACCAGTAAATGGAAAGTTACATTTACTTTCTGATTGCTTCATATTTTCATGAAGTCAAACCTACCTGTGTACTACACAGACTTGCAAATTTGAAACATGAACTTAACCGGTATATCTAAATTTCAGAGACATTTACAGTCTAGTTTTCCCAAAATTTCATTTTGAAAAGAATGCTTTTAACATATATAGAATTTAGAAATATATTTTGTGTTTTGCTACCTTTAATATTGGAGGTAAATTACCAAGAGTTATGGATTGAATACCAACCAATGATGGATGGCTTTGGCCTAAAAAAAAAATATCTGTGTTTCGGGAAACCCGACCCTACCTTGTGAAAACCCTCCGACCCTCGAGGTTTTTTTTACCCTGGAATTTTTTTTCAGCAATATGCACTTAGTCCCTATTTTCAAATACTTTGTATATTGTCAAACTGGCACCCAATTAACAATGTCGATAATTGCTCATGTCCGCCTGTCATGCAGACAATTTTTAATCCAATTAGTTTCCTAATTTTACAGGAATTACTGTGAAAACATCTTTTAATCGCTATTTAATTACTGTAAGCAAATCTCGTTGTCCCCAGAAATAGGATAAAACCAGCGTTGCATGGACGATACCATTTTTTCTCATGAATGATGATGCAAACAAAATAAAAAGAAACGCAATTCGAGGTTATTAATAGGTGATTTAATTAAGTAGTTGTCTGTTAATAATTGCGTTTACAAATGTAAAATAATTCCTAATGATTCTGGGTTACAGGTAGTATTGACATGTTTTGTCATGTTTTCATTAAATCTTCTTAAGTAAAAATCTGTTTTCAGATAAGTTTCACTCATTTACTAAATATACTACCCTTAATCCCAATCAATTAAGTATCTGGTGTTTATATAAGGGGTGAACACAAAATCAGTAGAAAAAACACATGCAGTAACATATTTGAAAATAAACTACATACCAGATACAATTTAATATATCTGGATAGGCAATTTCTAAGTTGGGTATCATGATAAACAGTTGATGGCAATATCGAGGCACTTGAGCCAAACTTAAGGTTATTGTTTTATAATGGATTTACATTGTATTGCAGTTTGTACAGTATCATAAATTTGTGAAGTACTGTTCTGTGTGTAATTTGTTTGTAAATGTTAGCATCATTTTTTATACATTTACTTATCTGTTGATATTTGCCTGTTTTCAGTGTCATGTGAAATATAATAGCTTTTAGAGTCATTTCAGGGCATAAATTTCATACTACATGTAGTTATGACTTTGATAGATTAAGGGTAGAAATATTTAAAATAGAAAAGATTAAATAAACTTAAGGTTACTGTTTTATAATGGGATTACATTTGTGTTTGTATTTGTGTTATGTATATGTTTACAATTTGTGCAGTTTAATATTTGTGATGTACTGTTCTGTATATAATTAGTTTGTAAATGTTTGTATGGTGTTTTTATACATTTACTTATCTGTTGATATATGCATATTTTCAGTGCCATGTAAAGAACCGAAAACTAGAGATGATTTCATGATGAAGGGAGATGAAGTATAGAAGGGAAATTTACTTGTTGTGTACCATTAATGTTCAAGAGGAGGAGAAACTTAGTATTTCATGTGATAGTGACATTTCATGTGATAGTGACATTTCATGTGATAGTGACATTTCATGTGATAGTGACATTTCATGTGATAGTGACATTTCATGTGATAGTGACATTTCATGTGATAGTGACATTTCATGTGATAGTGACATTTCATGTTTACGAAATACATGTATGCCTAACACTCAGGAGGAACCAAGGATTTACGTAACTTAATCTACCAGTGATAGTGACACTGGTAGATCTACATTATTCTTTATGCTCAGGAGAAGAATCCAAGGATTGAAATGACCAAATTTATTAGTGATAGTGACACTGTGCTATATTAGTGATAGTGACACTGTGCTATATTAGTGATAGTGACACTGTGCTATATTGGGCTGAACATATAGAGGATGTTCCCAGAAAAATTGACTGCAGTGACACTTTGTGAATAGTTGGACTTTATTTATGTATCAACTAAGAGTATACTGATGTAGCAACTCAAGTAAGTGATTTGCACTACGTTTAATATTGAAATCACATATTTTGTCTGTCATTTATTTATCTATTACTTGGTGTAAACAATCTAGAAATGATATAGCATGACTTGTGCATAAGTAGGGCTTTATGTTGAGTGCAAACTTTATAAACTTTCTTATCCTTCATCACAATATATATTTTAAAGTGAAGTAATCCTAGTAACAAACATTCTATATTATTATACCCAATTACGATATGTTATAAGAGAAAGTTGATGCAAGGCATCAAAGTCACCAGGAAAATGTTTAGCAAAATAATTAAGGTGAAATGTTTGAAGGGAATACATGTATGTAGAAAAATTAAAACAAAAGTGATGTAATAACACAAACTGAATTTGGGAATATTGAACATGCAATATTTTTTGTGTAAGAAATGCACATATCATTGATGTAAATAACAACAAAGGAAAATCATCTTTTTCTTTGGAAAAAATATCATAAACAGCCTTTAATAAAAAATACAGTACACATATTAAGATGAAACTATATTCAACATTAAAAGATGATTATCTTCCTTTTATGCTAAAGCACCTGTGTCTCAGTATGACTGATGGTGTAAAATTGGAAATATAACAGCCAGACTAACTTCTATAACTTCATATACATACAGTTTAATGATGTAATAAATATGTTGAATATCAGGGATTTACAAGATTTCTGTGTTATAAATGTTTCTATTCCTAAACATGTACTTGTTGATAAATTACATCTGCTTTACATTCAAAATATTGTGTAGATTGGAAGCTATCAGTCAATAATGTCACAGGACCATCGGGCTGAGAAGGCAACAAACTACGTACATACAGGAATGCCAACAGTGAAGTGTGAAAAAAGAGGAAAATTATGCCGCGGGTCAAGCGGGCTGAATATGTGGGGGACCAGGGGCAGAGAGGAAAATTTTGCCGGGGGTCAAGCGGGCTGAATATGTGGGGGACCAGGGGCAGAGTCCCCTGAAGAAAATGTATTAAGGGCATTTTTACATCAATTTGGAAGAGTTTCCTTGAAGTTTTTGCTGTAATACACAGTTGCTTTTGATGTAAAAAACCCAATGTCATATTGGTATTGACAGACAACTTGCTTTCAACTTTCATAAGTTGTTCCTCGCCCTCATCATTCTTATTGTACAATCATGTTACAACGTAGGAATATTAATCTCTCATTTTGCTTCCCTTATGTTATTGATCTACTACATTCTTAGAAATCAGAGGTCAAAGAAAATGCAGTTCTGAATCAAAAGTCAATCCTCACTCCCTGAAGCTATAATATCCGAAGTGGGGATGCATATAAGGTGTATAGGCTTGACGAGGTTTTAGTTTTTAACGTTAATTTACTGCTGAAAAGGACAGAGGGAGTGAAAGCAACGTGTGGAGCCAGTTTTGTAAACAGTCATAAATTTGAAACTATCAATACTTAAAACATTTGCCCCATGAGTTGATAAAATACTAACATGAATAAATCAACTTCAGTCAACTATTTTTATGCAAGTGGTCAAGATTAATTGTTTAAGCAAAAAAAATAACAGTCCGACAGAGATTGCACGATTATCAAATTTCAAGTAAGATGCGAAGGTAAATACCTATATTTTGTTGACAAAGAGAACATTCTCTAGAATTTCAACGATTTCTTCAATGAAAAAATTGTAAGACGGTTATTTTATGCTTTAATATGCCATAGGCATAGTCAAATCTTCATAAAAAAAATCCATAACTTTCAGACCGTTTTTTTGTTCATTCTTTCACCATAAACCGATATTTCATCACTTCCTCAGATCAGTAACAGTCTCTAAATAACGTACAGCCTACATATGACCAGATCAGTGCATCGCTTTTGTTTTGTGACCTACGATAAACGGACAGTTGCCATTTCAAGATATGAACAACAACAATCACACAGTTGTGTTTAAAACCCGTCATCCGTACTTGGTAACATTTAAAATTGCTTCGACCATATAACGCCCGGAATTTTTCGTACCCTACCCCCCCTCCAAATTTTCTCCTCGGATTTATGTTTTTCGAGAGATCGACCCCTGGGTGACCCAAATCCAATTCCGCGGAAAATTCACATCCCTGTACATATCATTTATTAATATTTTACTGGCATTCAGCCAACATATGACAAAATGCATGTCAAGTGGCGTCGCTGTTTTTTCAATTTATATGCATATATTTATTACACACTACTGTGTAATGTCTTATATATTTATGTATCATGTGATTTTTTGATGTTTTATTGTTATGTCTAGTCTCTTATAACTCTTATTAAGAGTGGCTATATACTAATTGTTGGCTCTGCTTTTATGTTCTTGTAAAATGTATGTACATGTATATACATTAGACAAAAATAAAGAATAAATATATACATCTTTCTATAAATAATTAACATTCCCGATACAATTTAATATCTGGATAGGCATTTCTAAATAAATTAGTTACCATGATAAACAGTTGTTTGCAATATTTAGACATTTGAGCCAAACTTTCATAATGGGTTTACATTGAATATAATTATTGTGTTTTGAATATGTTAGCAGTTTGTACAGATTAATAATATTTGTGATATACTGTATACTGTACTCTCATCAATCCATCCCTTTATTGTTTTGTTACCTACTTTTGCAAACTCACTCTTACCAAATATAGCTATTTAATGTTAACTTGACGAGAACTAACCAAATTCTAATTATACAATAAAAACAATAAATGTCATAACCCCATATTGTAACATATGTTATGTTCTTCTGTTCTGTGTGTCAGTGATTTTTTAAAATGATTTTACTGCCTGTGCTTTTCAATTGGGAAAATAGGCGTGATAAATACCAAATTTGGGAAAATAAGGTAAGGCCAAAAAAATAATTGTGTGGTTAGGGTTACATCCTTTCCAAAAAAGGTAGGGTAGGTAGGAATCTTTTTTTTTATTAGGCTTTTTGTAGGAACATTATTATTGTCATCCTCGGCGTAAAAGTTATATTAATTAGAAAGCCCCACCCCGTATACCCCCCCCCCTATTTTCAATTTAAAAAAACGAAACATTCTTAATTTGATTTGTCATTTATATATCCATCACACATATATCCAATGTATCAAAGAATCAAAATGACACTATAAAAAGCAATGTTCACAACTGTTACGTCCGTTACTGTTACTATAGAATGTTAAACTTTTAGCTTTTGAACTGTAAAACAGTCCACTATATTGCTATTTAAACTTCAAAACTCAGTGAATTGAGGCAAATGACAAAGGTCACATAGGCACATGTAAAACAGGCAATGCTGCTAGCTGTGAAGTAATACTGAGCTCTCTGTGACGTAATACCGTCGAGCAGATCAAAGTGGTTAGTTTGGACGATATTTTAGGCTAGCAAGAGGAAGTTTCGCCATTTCTGTTTAGATCAAAGGTTAGAGAACGGCCATTGGGTACCGTACTTATTCTAATAGATGCATATAAGACTTAGAAAATAAGTGATAAATGACCCCCAAATGAAGCCCCAATAGGGACACTGTGGCCCCCTGTTGAAGGAATTTACGTCAAAGTAGAAATCTAACACTGTAATTACTCGTGAAAACAGTTGGGTGGGGTAATGTAATTTAGTGTTGGTGTGTCTTTTAGTCACAAATATGAGTAAAATTTAATTGGTCGACCGACTGCATGTACATTCATGATGATGATAATTAGTTTTTCACAATATGAGGTACTTTTGATATTAAAATACTTAAAAATAAGTTTAAAAAGCTGTATTAATTAAGCTCCCCAAAAAATCATGATTTACAGTCTGACTTATTTTTCCAAAATCTCACTTAAAAAAAGCCCTCACTTATTGACCGGCTGAAAATATGGCATGTATGGTATTGTTTTTTATACATTTATATACTTAACTGTTGATATTTACCTTTTTCAAGTGTCATGTGAAACACAGACTACTAGAGAAGCATAAACGTTAGCCACCTATGACGTAAAGTTATTGAAGTGGTGTGGGGATAGACGGCCGCCCGGTTAGCTCAGTAATTAGAGCACCGTACTTGGGTTTAGGGGTTGTGGGTTCGAGCCCCACATCAGGCGCCGCACACTTTTTATCCTTGATTTACTTCAATGGTGGCAGAGTTGTTTGACGGCCCACTCAAATGCCAGAAGGAGTAGGAGTATAGTGGTGTGCGAAGCGATCAATGAAACATTGTTTATAGTATATAACAGACATTGAGATTCGTAAAAAAATAGACAGCTGTCAAAAAACTACTTATTCGTACCGACAACGTTAACCAGTTGGTGTTCCTGTTATCAATTTGCGATTATTGTCTAATTCAATCAAACGACAAAAAACATAAATGTATCTACAACCGTCACCATTTCTAAGTTTGCATGTAAAGTATTCAACCCACTAATTACATACCTTCAAAGCCTTGGTGACAGGCCTTTCGAGGTTCAGCTCTTTAAGATCCTCGGCCAACGACGTCGTGGCATCTTTGACTTCCATCGCGTTTGTCAACTTATCAAAATCATCACATTGAACTAATTAATCAACTGAAACACACGAATAATTCCGAAAAACCCTGGAGTTGCCTTATTCTCAATGCTAAATGCGTTACAAATTTGTTAGCTTCACTTGACAACACAATCCGCCATGATGCTCCCAGGAGAAATCTCGCGCAGGTACGCGCTCTCGCGGGACTCTACACTAAGTAATGAGATCAAAGTACTCGAAGTATTCCTTCCGCAAACGCCTCGCAGCAGTTACTTCCCTTGTCGCTTAGAAGTAACGACTACCGCTACCAAGAAATACTTCGAACCAGATCTGGAAGGATTTTATTGTTGTAATGAAATTTCATATCAATCAAAACTTTCTATGCCGAAAGTCACCGGTGAACATATATTGACCTATGATAAGGAGGTGCGCATGCGCAATAAAGAGTCGTGTTTTTTTCACGAGGGAGAAAAATTCTCTTTATTTTATTAATATTCGAATAACAAGTGGTGTAATTTAATAAACATTTAGTGATATTAACTCTTTATAACCCTATAATGAACTTTATATGTGTTAGTAAGTCAGGTAAACCTATGTCAGGCTAATTTCCACTGGTCTCGCCGTGCACCATACCCCACCCATCTATTCCAACATGGCGGCCATCACATGTTCCGTCATCCTTTTCATCGTAGTTGCCTACAGCCTTGTCAACAACTCATCTGAATATCAACCATATACGTCAGGATCCATAAGTTTAACATGTGTATCAAGATCCATGTACATCTTTCGTCAAAGACCAAGAATGTTTTCTAACCAAGGGAGATCACTCCTGCTGATTATTTTGCTCATGTCTGGTGACATTGAAGAGAACCCAGGACCCCGTAAAAATGAAACCGTCTGGCCCTGTGCAATGTGTGATTTGCCGGTCACCTGGACCCAGCTTGGTATAGCTTGCGATGATTGTAGCATTTGGTACCATCAGTCTTGTTTATCCATGTGTAGCCATGATGCCAGAGAATTAGAAAGATCAAATGTTGTTTGGAAATGCTGTAAATGTGATAACCTGAACTGTGATAGCTTTACCTTTAGAAGTTATGAACTACAATTATCAAATTCTTTTGAACCATTATCAATACTTGACATTACAGTCGACTCGTTTCACTCGGAGGTCTTCAACCCACTTCACACAAGTAGTCCGAGATTATCAACCAGTTACAGACATCTCTCCTACGCCTCATCCAGGAAGAAATCAAGTAAATCGGATACTAACGGTAATCCATATGAAATACCTGCTAAACAGAATCTTAGAATCCTGAATGTAAACTGCAGAAGTATTAGAGACAAAACTGCTGAATTTAACATTGCAACATCTTATATTAAACCTGATGTCATATGCGGCACAGAATCCTGGTTACAAGGTGTTAAGCCGGGCAAAACTTCACCGAATGCCATTAAATCATCTGAAATTTTTCCAGAAGACTATACTATTTATAGAAATGACCGTAGCTCCCGTGGAGGCGGAGTCTTTGTAGCTATACATTCCAGTATCACATCGATTGAGTGTATTGACTTCATTACAGATTGTGAGATTGAATTAGTGAAAATAACACTGAAATCAAGTAAAACATTATACATTGGAACTTTTTATATGCCAAAAAGAACCTTGAAGGATTTAGACAACCTAAAGAAATCATTGGAATTATTAAACGGAAGTAAACCTAAAGAACTTGTTCTATCTGGTGACTTTAATTGTCCTGATATTGACTGGAATACCTTAACTGTGAACTCTGGGGATGTACAAGATAGAACCATTCAACAACATCTGGTAGATATTATGACCGAAAACAACCTCACACAAGTTCATCTCGAACCAACCCGACAAGGGAACTTACTGGATCTTACCTTCACAACAAACCCATCTTTAATTAAAGTTACAACAAATGTGCCTGGAATTTCAGACCATGACATGGTCGTCATTGACTCGGATATCAAACCATTTATTACAAATACCAAACCTAGGAAAGTGTTTAAATTTGATAAAGCAAACTGGGACAGTATTAGAGATGACTGCCAAAGTATCTCAGATCGTATAAGTGATAAATTGCAAAGTGAAACAAATATTGAAGAACTTTGGTCTATCTTCAGAGATGGCATCCATTCAAGTGTTGATAAAAATGTACCATCTAAATTACATAAATATAAGAAGAACTTACCGTGGCTTAACCGGAATATCAAAAAATCATTGAAAAGGAAGGCAAGATTATATAAACAGGCTAAGAAAACTGGATCATGGAGCAGGTTTAGACAATACCAGAAGGAATGCAAACGCGAATTGCGCAGAGCTGAATGGGATCACGTAAACAAGATCATACAGGAAGGGATGGAAAAACATAATTCTAAACCATTCTGGAACTATATAAAATCGAAGAAACAAGATAATATTGGCGTAGCCCCCCTTAAAAAGAAAGGAACCTTACTATCTGATGCTAAAGGGAAAGCAGAAATTTTGATTGACCAATTTCAATCAGTATTCACCAAAAACATAGATACAGCTATACCTGAACTTTTAAGCAAGACGTCTTATCCAAACGCACCTTGTCTATTGATAACACCAAAAGGAGTATTGAAACAACTAGAAAATATAAATATATCCAAAGCAAATGGACCAGATAAAATACCAAACATAATATTAAAAACATGTGCAAAAGAACTGTCACCAGGGCTGAGTGATATATTTCAGCATTCGATAAACAGTGGCGAGCTCCCGCTGGATTGGAGAAACGCTAACATCACACCGGTATTCAAGAAGGGGGACAAGCATACAGCTGAGAATTATCGACCAGTAAGCCTTACATCTGTAACCTCCAAGATATTAGAACATGTCATCTGTAGCCACCTATTGAAACACTTTGAAAAACATAAAATATTAACATCACTTAACCATGGATTTAGATCTGGATTCTCCACAGAAACACAGTTGCTAGTTACCCTACATGATCTTCTAAATTCATTTGAAAAGAAACAACAAGTGGACATCGCCATACTGGACTTTAGTAAGGCCTTTGATACTGTGCCCCACGACCGACTACTACAGAAGATGTCACATTACGGGGTCAAAGGTCACTTGCTGTCGTGGTTGTCATCCTTCTTGAAGGAACGGTCCATGAACGTAGTAGTGGAAGGTGAACACTCCAAAAGCCTGCACGTAGACTCCGGGGTACCGCAAGGAACAGTCCTAGGACCGTTGATGTTCCTCTGCCACATAAATGACCTACCGTTGAGTGTAAAGTCACAGGTCCGACTCTTTGCGGATGATTGTTTGCTGTACCGACCGATCAAAAACATCTCCGATCACATTAACCTCCAAAAAGATCTACAAGAACTGGAAAAATGGGCTTCTACTTGGGGCATGAAATTTAATGCAAAGAAATGTTATATTCTAAGTGTTAAAAGTAAATCAACTCACTTCTACGAACTTAACAATACCATATTAAAACACGTGGACTCAAACCCCTATCTTGGATTACTGATATCAAATGATTTAACATGGTCAAACCACATTACAACCATCTGTAAGAAGGCGAACTCCACACTTGGTTTCCTGCGCCGAAATTTGAAACATTGTCCTCAAGAATGTCGGAAAACAGCTTTTATCGCACTAGTAAGATCTCAACTAGAATATGGCTCAGTTGTCTGGGACCCTTATTTGAAGAAAGACATTGATAAACTTGAAAAAATTCAACGCCTAGGAGCACGCTTCATTTTAAATAACTACAAGTCAAGGGAAGAAGGTTGTGTGACAGAAATGCTCAGCACGCTGAAGCTCAGCTCCCTACAGGACCGTCGCAAATACAATAGACTGGTGATGCTCTACAAGATAGCAGGGGGTATGGTGCCGGCAGTGGAATCTGATATTTACCTGACAGAACAATCTAATAAACGCCGTGTAAAAGTAAAATCATACACTGACTGTTTAACGTCAAATCTTCTAGATAGACGTGCTTCAAATAACACACGTTCATATACTATTCCTTTTGCTAACACTGAACAATATAAACATTCATTTTTCGTGGAAACACTGGTAAATTGGAACCATCTGGACGATAGTGTTGTGCGCGCATCAACAGTTGAGGGCTTTAAACAGGCTCTCCCACAGCGCTACTAGATACCCTCCCCCCGTAGATATATGCCAGAAGTGGCCCTTCTACGTATATGAACAGATACAGACAGACAGATACAGATACAGATAAGCTTGTCGTATCATCTATACAGATATATAAACATCTCAGCCTCTGCGCATGTCGATTATAACGAAATCGGTCACATTACCAACATTTTCAAAAATATTAGGACTCTTAAACATATTAGAAACTTTTTTTTGTCCCGAAATGACATGACTGACATTACGAGCTTGTAACTTCAATGATATCGAGTAAGAATATTACTTGTTCCGCCATCTATTATCTGTCAGGTGAGTTTGTGAGTAGGCCTAATTGTAATACTGATACAGGGCGAGGCTATTCGATTACATGGATATGGAGAAGAAGTCAAATGAAATAATGTTATTTTATCGTTGAGAATGAAATGTCTAAACAATGATAATTAAATGTACTGAAGGGTGGGATGTTCATGCCACCATAGGTCTACTGACATGTGTCAGACAGACGGACACGATTTCTGAAGGACAGACAGGCAACCAGGCAAAAACAATCATTTGTTACGGTTTCTTATATTGGGGAGACATAACATATATGGTAATGTTTCTCCACATATACATGTATGTGCGTTCTGCACATCGTCTCAATAGGGTGAACATTTGTGATAAGTTAATTATTTCAAATCCTTCGAGCGGTTCAAAGGTTACTAATCTAAGCAATGTAAACCGACAGACTGACCAAGAATACAGAGTTTGGTAGCAGATAAGGGTGTAGTAATATAGTCTGCTGCATCTCTCTTGGTTTGTTACAAAAGAAAGTTAATATCATTTTAATAACAAGAAAATCATTGATGCAAAGCATCAAAGGTCGCCGCTAAAGAATTGAACAAGAGCAAAGGAAATGTAGAATGATATTTTGTTAGTTACATTATTTTGTACAAAAAACATGTAACTAAAGCATTACAATCCATTTTAGTAGTATCAAACACGTAAACAAAAAATATTAATCTGTTTACAGACCGAGTTCCAACTTCTCCGTATATAGCAAGGTCTTTGTTCAGAAAAATAATAATATTTAAAATTACACAGAGAAGTTGGAACTGGGTCTATAAACAGATTAACTACTGTAATTGAATTTTACTTGATTGGTCCACTAAAGTGTCATGGTAACTAAACATGCAACCTAGTCAATAATCAAATAACAACCTCTAATTATAGGTACATGGTGACTAGAGTTCAACTGTTTATGTATGTTCATTTAGTAATGTTAATATCACTAGTTCTGTCATGTGATTGAAGAAATCCAACCAATGTGGATTTCCGCGGGATTTTATTGTTTACATCACGTGAGAACTATTTTCAACTTTCTAAAAATAAACTTTCCGTAGACTGGTTTCAAATATTTTATCAGTCAAAATAGACCTTGACCATTTGAAATCGTGCACCACATGAGGGAATAAATTAAAAGATTTAAAAAAATAAAATAAAACAATAACAAAATATTACAAATGCTTTTTCTGTAAAACTCTATTGTCAGTTGGTAAAATTATCTTGAATCGAACAATCTTGGGAAAAAAATTAAGTCACGTGCCCCTCCAGGCTCCACGTACAAAAAAAATCCCATTCCAGACAGTACGCCGCACTTAAGTGCGGCGACAATAATCAAAACATGTAAATCAAAGAAATATTGTACACATAATCATAATTAAACAAACGAATGCATTTAGCATTTAAAGCTTTGAATATTATGTGTTATCACATGAAAATATTATTGACAGTAGATTCATGCATTAATTAATAAGTACTTAATTGATAACAGTTCATTGAACCCATTCATCGCGATGGTATCTTTGACTTGGCTGCACTATTCTACCAGATCGTGTCTGATAAGGGGCAGGTGAGTTTTGGGGTATCTCTGCAGGGAGATTAGGCTGCTGAGAGTTTGCGTTGCTGGATACAGGTCTGTGGGTTAATTGAATTATCAGTACTGGACTGATTTCTGGCCAATACATTGGGTGTGAAATCTGATATATCGGTGAGTCGTTCATTACTCTTCAACAGGTATCGGCGATTTCTCCTGTAACTACTCCCATCAGGGGTCTGAATAACATAGGAGTGGTCATTGTGTATCCTAATCACTTTGGCAGGTTTCCATATCTTTCCAACTTGATATCTTACAGAGTCATTAACCTGTATCATTGAAAGTGGTTTTCCGTTTTTATCATAACTTTGCTTTTGTTTTTTGGATGATTGAATGGCTGATCTTACCAAATTTGGGTTAACAGTTTTAGGGAGAAGTTGTTGGGTAGTTGTTGGCAGAATAGACCTAGCTCTTCTGCTCATAAGTAATTGCACGGGTGATTGCTTACAATCTGTCATGGGTGTATTCTTGTATTCTAACAATGCTAAATATGGGTCATGACCACTGTCTTTGGCCTTTTGTAGCAGTCGTTTTACAGTCTGTACAGTGCGTTCTGCAAGTCCGTTTGAACTTGGATGACGTTGACTTGATGTGACATGTTCAATGTGCTACGAGTCCAATATCTTTAATGTCTCAGCTGTGAGGTCCATTGTCACTGAATATACGGATAGGTATTCCGTGCGTACTGAAACGTGATTTCAGTTTTCGTACAACAGTCGATGATTTTGTGTCCGGTAGCTTGTCTATCTCAACATATCTGCTATAGTAATCAACGACAACTAAATACTCATTTCCATCAAAATGGAATAAATCAGTGGCACCTTCTTGTCATGGCCCTGTTGCAACCCGTTTTGTAATAAAAATCCGTTTTGTAATAAAAAATTCAAAGTTGACAGAAACGTCTTATTTCATCATGAAATAACTATAAACCAGTATACAACTTTAAAATGAGTCTTATTTCACAAAACCTTATAGGAAAACTCTAGCAATAAAGACATACTTTTAAAGAACCCGTTTTGTGATACCATTTTTTGAGACTCAACCCGTTTTGTAATAAAAAATTCAAAGTTGACAGAAACGTATTATTTCATCATGAAATAGCTGGACACCATTACAAAACGGGTTCTTTAAATTAATGTTTGTATTGGTCGAGTTTTTCTTTCAAGTCTTGTAAAATAAGACTCGTTTTACAATTGTAGACTGGTTGCCAGTTATTTTATGATGAAATAAGGCGTTAATGTCAACTTTGAAATATTTATTACAAAACGGGTTTTTATTACAAAACGGGTTTTTATTACAAAACGGGTTTTTATTACAAAACGGGTTGCAACATGGTCCTTTGGGAATTTCGTGGGTTGTCATAGGTTTTTTCTGATTTCAATTTCTGCGTGACAAACAAATCTTACAGTTCAGTACGTAGTCATTGATTTGCTTGCTCATGCCTGGCCAAAACATAACATCTTTAGCTCTCTGTAGGCTTTTGTCAGTGCCCATGTGACCTAATTGTACTTGATAAATCATGTGCTGTCTGACTTGGGAATGATCAAGGTTTGGCCTCTGAAAATTAGGTCATCGGCAACTGATAATTCGTCTCGGTGATCGTAAAATTCCTGCACAAGTTCCGGGCAATCTAATCTAGAATCTAACATCAGTAATCGTTGCTGCAGCGCACAGTAATGTGTTTGAAGGTTTGAAATTTGGCGTGCTGTACGCCGCGGTACAATACATAAACAAACCACTGTACGCCGCGGCGTGAGACATTTCTCTACGCCGCAGTCTCAGACATCAAGCCAAAAATCTGTACGTCGCGATGCAAAAAGAAAGCACAGCCCATTTACCAAATGATGAAAGAAATCGATACATTTAGTCTAGTTACAATGCCTAATCGACATGGTAATGTTACTGCAGTTGAAAGTTTGAATTCTTTCTTAAATGTTCAGCTTTTCTGAATCGTGCAAGTGTCTATTTCTTTCGGCGACTGTTTATTTAAGGTATTCATTATCTAATTTCAGATTTCTCAGTGACCTTTTGATACATTTGTAAAAAATCATCATCTGCTGTTTCGGTGCTACGACTCTAGGTTCTATTAAAAAGGTGAGAGATCTATTAATAAATGGAACCTTTATGTATATTTATCTTTCTAATTTCTATTTAAAGTGATGTCTTGTACTTTGCTGTTACGCAGTAAAACGATTCATTCCATGCAGTAAGAAGTCGCCTGTAATTTAGTAATTGGTGGGGTCCAGCAAGTTCCGTTGCTCGAAACTTTGGCGAAAGACTTACCTTGTTGTTAATATAGTTGCCTATGAACAACTATAACTGTTACCGATATTTGCTTATGAGAAAAAAGCAGCTCATTGTTTTCCTTATATTCCATGTTTCAGTAATCAACTATTTTGATAAGCCCTGTAGAAGTAGGGGTGAACATTCTAAAAATCTGGAAGAGGGTAGACAAATTCGAGCCTGCAAGAAATCCCCTGCCAGTGCGAGAGCATCACAGAACTTGTGAATCAAAGATTTTGCGACATGTAAGACGTGCCCTTAAGACAGACTTTTGAAGTTTATTGAACTTCTATCGACGGCGTTTAGACTGGAAACAATATATTACAGATGAAATGTCTATTGTTTAGCATTTTATTTGCATAGTTAAAGTACTCTTTTTTACATTTAAATCTTGCTTATAAATACCAATGTATTGAACTCGTACATGAGTTAGAAATGTTTTGAAAGTCATTTTCACACATATTGTTAAATAATAAAATTAAACACCGGTTGTTGCTAACAGTTTTTTACCAGTTTATTTACCAGTAGACTAACAGGTCGAGCCCATGAAAGCACCCAGTAACCCTTTAATCGAAAAGTAATTTTGAACCCAGGTACCGAAAAACATGGTGCATGACTATTAAAACAAGATGGTTGTTTTTTAAGCAAAAACGTATGTCTCCAAGATGGCAGTTTGTCAGTATTTGTAATACTGATACAGAATGTTAGAATAAAATATTGAGCAAACAAGAAATATCAGTTCATCGTGCACTGTCAATGTATAAAAACACCAAAGGGCCATTATTCAATGAAATTTGTCTGAGCGGAACAAAGCGACGAAGATGTACGACTACACTTGATGCTTATCAATCGTCTGAAGTTTGGTTGAAATCCAAACAGCCGTATTGGAGATGAAGCGCGGACAAGCTAAAATTGGACGGACAGACAGACGGACGCCGAAGAACAAAACAATATATATAGGGAGACATAATAATGATAAAGTTTGGTCATGAAGGGTTTGAGCTTATCTGAGCATATAATCAGGTGAGCTATTTTTGACGGTAATAACCGTCTGTGACTCTTCCATCTGTCAACCATTTTATTCAAACAACATATCCTAAATAATTAACCATTTACGGTTCAACCTCTCTCTTCAGGTGCATTGAGAAACACCTTTATTCAAAGACAACCGTTAGCTTTCCGAAATGAGTTATTCTTTAATATAGTAAGCTCTCTATTACAACTATTTCTTTACAACAAACACAACTTGTCTTTCTGTAGCGAGTTTGAAATGTATTTCAAAACGGAAAACTTAAAAAGTCTCCTCCACATAGCCATTGCTCACACTGATTTCCCATTGAATGCTGTACACTCTGAAGTACTGATATAACGTATGCTTCATAATAGACAATTCAGTGTATGATTTGGTTAAGTGGGAATTTAAAAAGAAAGCGCCGATATGTGAAAATATTCATGTTTATTGACACAATTTGTATAATTCGAGAAAAACGTAAAAATTACCAAAATTAGATTGACAAAAATGTAACCTAAAAGTCATTCATAAATCATTATCACAATGAGAATACCACAGACTGGGATATAAATAAAAGCAATAAAAATTCGTATGTTACAAAACAAACGTCACAATTAACATCCCGATGCGGTGTAGTTATTAAGCAAATCACATCGGTATAAGAATTCAATTCTATTTTTCTCAACTTCAATAATTTGTTCGGATGGTCAACGTTGCAAGCTGGACACAATCTTCTGCTTCTCCGGCGTATTCACAGTAATAGCAAATGGAAAACATTCTGAAACATTTAAATAAATTTCATTACGGACCACAATTAAAACGAATGCGAGTCCATAAAACAGTCCAATGTACGAGTTAATGTACAACGCTTAGACAAATATAATCTCTAATTACTATTTCGTGCGACTACTAACTCCTTTAAAGTTAATAATTATTAATGCTTGGAATTCCATCAACGTTTTAGGGAATGAATCGAATACATGTGTAACAATCCTACTGTTTTACCGTTATTCAATAACAAAACATGAAAAAAGTATTATGAAATATGAATTACTTTAAATGGAGATTAAACAGATACACAGATAACCGTTCCATTTATAAATATATTTTCAAAATCAATATTCTCACCTTCTCAATAGGGGCTTGAGTCACCGGAACAGCAGATTTCTACAAATGTATTAGAAGGTCACTGAGAAATCTGAAATTAGATAATGAATACCTTAAATAAACAGTCGCTGAAAGAAATAGACACTTGCACGATTCAGAAAAGCTGAACATTTAAGAAAGAATTCAAACTTTCAACTGCAGTAACATTATCATGTCTTTCATCATTTGGTAAGTGGGCTATGCTTTCTTCCATTTTGCACCGCGGCGTACAGATTTTTGGCTTGATGTCTGAGACCGCGGCGTACAGAAATGTCTCACGCCGAGGCGTACAGTGGTTTGTTTACGTATTGCATCGCGGCGTACAGCATGTCTCGGGTCATTTTTAAACTTTCCGTTCAGCTAGACATTACTTGAAGATGCTACGGTTCGATCAAAAACGGCTAGTAACTCCTAATTTCAAGCTCTGTTATTTCATACACAATTCATAATCGAGAACGTCATTTCTAATTAAAAAACAAATATCACTTACATTTTCATCATTTCACGTACAGAGTATCCATACAGTGATTCATTTGTACTTAATTTTTTATTAAATTTGTCGATATCTATAAAGAGACCACTTAATTAAGCGACCACTTTTTGGATGTCCCTTGGATGTTTTTTCTAATACAATGTCTACTGTATATTAAAATTGCTTCAATTGCTTGGAACTTTGGTGGAGGTATCTGATCTGATCCACCTAGCTACATGGTCACTGCTGCTGCTGTCCACCACTGATCCACCTAGATACATGGTCACTGCTGTTGCTGTCGTCCACTGATCCACCTAGCTACATGGTCACTGCTGCTGCTGTCCACCACTGATCCACCTAGATACATGGCCACTGCTGCTGCTGTCCACCACTGATCCACCTAGATACATGGCCACTGCTGCTGCTGTCCACCACTGATCCACCTAGATACATGGTCACTGCTGCTGCTGTCCACCACTGATCCAACTAGATACATGGTCACTGCTGCTGCTGTCCACAACTGATCCACCTAGATACATGGTCACTGCTGCTGCTGTCCACCACTGATTCACCTAGATACATGGTCACTGCTGCTGCTGTCCACCTAGATACATGGTCACTGCTGTTGCTGTCCACGTAGATACATGGTCACTGCTGTTGCTGTCCACCTAGATACATGGTCACTGCTGTTGCTGTCCACGTAGATACATGGCCACTGCTGCTGCTGTCCACGTAGATACATGGTCACTGCTGCTGCTGTCCACCTAGATACATGGTCACTGCTGTTGCTGTCCACCTAGATACATGGTCACTGCTGTTGCTGTCCACGTAGATACATGGTCACTGCTGTTGCTGTCCACCTAGATACATGGTCACTGCTGTTGCTGTCCACGTAGATACATGGTCACTGCTGCTGCTGTCCACCTAGATACATGGTCACTGCTGTTGCTGTCCACGTAGATACATGGCCACTGCTGCTGCTGTCCACCTAGATACTTGGTCACTGCTGCTGCTGTCCACCTAGATACATGGTCACTGCTGTTGCTGTCCACGTAGATACATGGCCACTGCTGCTGCTGTCCACCTAGATACATGGTCACTGCTGCTGCTGTCCACCTAGATACATGGTCACTGCTGTTGCTGTCCACGTAGATACATGGCCACTGCTGTTGCTGTCCACCTAGATACATGGTCACTGCTGCTGCTGTCCACCTAGATACATGGTCACTGCTGTTGCTGTCCACGTAGATACATGGCCACTGATGGTGCTGTTCACCTAGATTCACGGTCACTGTTCTCTGTTATCACAAAATTGTGATGTCAATCATCTATTATAGATCAGGCATGAGAATTTTCGCTCGCAAGTGCCGTTTTTGAGACAATTCAAGTCATCTTAGATGCTTGAAAGGCAGGAAATTTTGCATTATCATGCCTTTATAGATTCATAATTATGAATTTGTTTGTACTACAAATTATTTATTTAGTTTTCATACTGTTATGGGCTAAATAGGATGTCAACTGTGAGTGAACATATGGTCATATCATATTTGATATGCTTAATAGAAAAATCTTTACTTTAAATATTTCAACACTGTCCTTAACCGGTAAATTTTCAGACCTAAGTTGAAGACCTTTCATATGTGCTGTGTAAACAGACCACTTTATTGAAAAATGAATTCTAATTTGTGTTTATGTTATGTGTTATGGTAAAATTGTGAATTTCTACACTGTTCACATATCAGATAATCATTTTGAATTGTAACCAATTACCTTTACCAGAATGGAGAGCTGACATTGTCCATGGTATGTTGGTCTAACTGTATCAGTCAACAAACAGTCTATACCACGTCAGTGTACAGTCTATACCACTTCAGTGTGCATGAATTATAAGGTATACATTTGAAAAAAACTCTTGGCACAGCCGAATATCACAAATTCCATATTATAACAAATATCAACAGGGAAACAGTTCACAATATTTGCAGATTGTCATTTAAGAGAAGTAACTACACCTTCATTTATTTACCATACTTTTGGAGTAACAAAATCAACTTTTTTTATAGCATGAAATGGATTTCAGGCAAGTTAAAGGGAAGTAACTCCTATTAAAATCATTGACCTTATATTTTCTTTGTAAAGCTGTATATTTCAATTATAATAAATCAGGTTCTTGAAATTAAATACTCCAGGTAGCTGGACATGTGTTGTGGAGTTCACAATTTCTGTGTAAAACTTGCAGTTTTACTATAGAATAAAGAGGGTGAGAAAGCACTGGGCTGACACCTAGGTGGCACATTTTTAAAGTTGGATATTTCAGCAAACAGTGGGTGTACATCAATGAAACTTCACATGCTAGAATTTTATGATCATAAGAACCAACAGCTAAAGGGATTTTGTTGAGGTTTGTGAAATTTGGATTTAATTAAATTTTGAACAAAATGATAGTCAAATTTCATTCAAAATGTGTCTGGAGTGTTCCTCCCCCTGAAAAGTTATGTATTATTTTACTGTGGAAAGACCATTTTATGTTGATTGTTCACCCAAATTTAGCATACGTTAATAATGATAATTATAATAATATTACATGTATTAATAATAATATCAATTATATTTACTGAAGGCAATGTAATAATTATTTACAAATACATCATATTAATTAGGGATGTCAAGGAATGGCAATTTTGGTATCACCACTTGTAGTTTTATTTAGGAATAAAGAGGACGAAAATTTACCAGGCCGACACCAAGATGGCAAATGTTTGAAGTTGGATATTTCAGCAACCAGTGGCCAATGTGATTTTATTGAGGTTTGTGCAATATGATTTTATTAAAATATTTAAACAAATGGTAGTCACATTTCAGTCAAAATGGTTTATTGCATTAGACAATGTGCAGTTTTGCGTTAAGACTTAATATTTCATTTGATTGAGCTTTTCGGCCGGCATCAGGCCATCATCAGACATTATCCCATGAATGTGTCGGAGCTCCTCCCCATTCACACATAGTTTGTCATTCTCTTATTAACAAACTCCATGTTTCCCAGAATCACTACGTACTGGGTTGGGTTAATCAAGATGACCTTTCACAAAATCGTCATCACTGTTCGCGCCTGCAGGTCTGGTTTGGTGGTATGCATACTCTGACTTGGCTAAGTTGTTTCATCAGCGGGTATTGAACTTTGTCGTTCGTTGAACTTCTCTGTGTCGTTGAGAGTTCTTGATGTAGATATCAAGTACCTCATTGCCCTTGGTGAATGTTGATTGAGGGTGAGGCTGGTGACTTTCATTCACATTGATAAACAGAGTGAATTGTTTATCTGTATTATTTTGGAAGTCAGACTTCCAGCAAAGTTTCTTGATAAGTTGATGTCTTTTGGCAGTGATGACAGTACTGCCCTGTTGAACACCTCACATGTCTGTGTTGACATGTTGCTGGTAAAAGATATGATGGCAAACTCGCTTAGTCTTATCTCAATTATGGATAACAACAGTCAATGATATTTCTCTGTAAATTCCAGGTAATGGATACTGTGCGTTGGTAGATATTTTGAGTGGTACCAGCAGTCGCCAATCCTCCAACACCGGAACAAACAAATGAATGTTTGTATTGTCTTCATATATCATGCGCCAATAAATCCATCTGATATTTTTCACTTCGTTTATGCATCAAGAACTGACAGAGAACCAACCACCTCAACAACAAAAAGCAGAATCTCCAACTTTTGAGATATTCTGACGTCTGTGACCTATACACATGTCTAAAAATCAACTAAATCAATTTGTACTAGTATTTTCTTCATTGTTTCATATCATTAGATCTACTGGAATCAAAATCAAGTTATGTATAAATTTAAAGCACATATATTGACAAAGTTGATATGTCATTGAGGTGTTAATATATCTTTCAATGATTTTTTCCATGCTTTGTCTTTATTAGCGTTACTTAGCGATATGGGTATAAGCGTTCATCTATCACAGAGTGAATTTCAATATTTGCTCTTCTCAGAGTCACCACCTCATCTTTTGACCAATTTTCCTTACGTTTCTTTTGCAGTGACTCTGACATATTTGCAGACGATCATTGTTTAATGTGCGCGTTATTACCTCCAATTGAAGAGTAAGAACAAATTCTACCAAAGTGGAAAACAAACTTACAGAAGTTTTAGTAAAACGCACTTACGTTTTCCATATGTTTTGCGTAAGTTGATCATAACATCCAAAAACATACGCAAAACGTAAGTATGTTAGTAAAACGGTACCCTGGTGTATTACTTTGAGTGTGTGATAATACTATGTGTGATTAGTATACGGTGTAGCCATAATTATGAAAACATTGTAAATTTATATATAAATTTCAAAGTGATAAATATTGGCATGCTCATCACAACTTTTGTGTAGTATGATTACTTTAATTTGATTGATGACTTCTGAATATGTGCAAATCTGTTCAAGTATGTTCAAATATGTTCTGTGCTAGTAAGATACATTTGCATAGTATCATGATGTCATCAGAAAATTTGAAAGGTACAATTTACTTGTTGATGATCATGGGGAGTGTTTCAAATTGACTATACAGTAAAACCTCGATAATAAGACCACCCTTGGGACTCTTGAAAACTGGTCTTATTATTGAGGTGGTCTTAATATTGAGGTTGAATAAAGAACTGATCTGATGTGGTCTGATTGTTGAGGTGGTCTTTAATTGAGGTTTTACGGTACATGCTTTCACAAATGCAGGTACTGAAAATAATGTTCACATTTTGAAAAATTGAAACGTTAAAACATCTTTATTTTGTGAAGTTTCTTTCCTATATTACTGAAGATAATTTTGACAACATATTGAAACATGTGCTGTATTATGTTTGTATTTATGACTTTAGAAATACGGAGACACGATTGATTTGTCGATGAAATTTCGTCTTTTTCAAGTGGGGGTAGGGTAGAAAAAGTTCCTGTGCACATTTTGCTCTAGTATACATTTCATGCAAATTACTATTGTTTTAAACTTCAGTAATTGAGAAATAGATTGATGTAAAAAGCATTGTATTTTCATGACCTATCTGGTGCAGATGAAGGGTAAAATAAGCTTTTGCCATTCTAAAAAAATGACCATAAGAGTGGGTAAACCTTAAGAACAAAGAAATGTTGATAAATCAGAAGTTGGTCCATGTCAGAAAAAGTCAATAAGTGGAATACACTTGATGTAACCATAAGAAATACCTTATTGAGGCAAGAAAGTCAGTTGAATAAAGAACTTAACTATTATGTATAATTGAATATGTGACAAAGCTTTTTTTTGCTGTAATACACTTTAAATGATTCTTGAAATTACATTATTTCTGTATTTGTATCCACTTTATATCTTCTGCATTGTTTTGTCCCCGTCAAATAAAGTTATACAGGACCCCATTGGAAATAAGTGCTGTTCAGCTACGTTAATGGGTTATCTTTGGTATGAGATAAAAAATAATGTATTCTTAAAATGACTATCTTAACGTTACCCTCTTAAATCAATTTCTTAAACTTGTGTTGTGTTTTTTTAGCTTTAATTTGCTATTGTCATTGATCAGTCAATATTAGTACCTTTTATTTTACCTAAGCTTTGTAATACTAGATAGTGATATTTATAATCATTGTGTTTTAAATTGCATTGTAGATACTGTATAGATGATTATTGTTAATGACCGTGTACCTAAATAAATTTATCTATCGATGTCCCAGTATTGCACTAGGTTCGAACTTTGTCATAATTGTTTATGTTGTATATGTATTCCAGAATTATTGAATGTAATAAGCAACCTTTTATGAAGTGTATATGAAGTGTATTTCCGTATTTTTTGTCTGAATTCTGCCAGCACATTGTTTTTGTCTTAGTTGTACACCCTGGCGTTTACAATGCATTATGACAGTGATGCTGACGTTGCTTAGCAATTTAAGAATACTGTTGTTGTTCTATATGTTTGATGAACTAAGTATTTAACACTGTCAGATACAACCCTTCCGTACTTATTTGTTTATGTTATTTGCCATTTTATATCATATTTAATCTATTTGCCCTGTGTTTAAAACATGTGAAACTCATTTTGACCAATCTTCGGTCTAAATGACCATTTATTTTGGTACCTGTGAGCAATTTTAGGTCACAATTCTCTGAGCAGTATAAACGGGCCGATTTTGTGACCAACTTCGTCACTTTACTTCATAACTTCAGAAAAAACAGTCGTATCACACTCTCAGCAAATTTCTAGAAATGATTAACTTATTACATTTCGATGTAATCATCTGAAGCTAATAATCTATTTTGTTATCAAAATTAAGTGTACCATGTAATTTTAAACATATTTTGAACTTGTATAAAGTAAAGGTATCGGTGGAATTAGAATTATGAACGCGTTTACTTAGTTAGCGAGGCCTGTATTAATTTATCCATATCTGTGGAAAGCCACTTATTCATATGATATATTTAGGTATTAACTGTGCTATGTTCCGGATGAATATTGTGAAATGTGAATTGAGTAAATTAAATCTTCACTGAGAATAAACTGGATGAACGTTATACAAGAGTAAGAGTATACCTAGTTATCAACATTCAAACACGCATATATATATATACATCGCAGTAAGAAAATCAAAGGACTGAAGGTCCTGAGAGGCGCTTCCAGGGCACGTTTTCTATAATATTTGAAGGTGATTATTTTCAATAATCATCTTCCTATGCCATCCATCCACTCTCTTCTTGGAATTAACCCCATCACACACTCATGCTTGATCGATATATATTTCCAGAAAATTCTATAAAGGAATTAGACTCGAAAACCTTCTAAACTGTTTTCGATAATCAGTTTAATATGGACATCTGGGTTTTTGGTATATCATTGAGAAATATTCTGTACTTTCAAGAATTAACATGATGAACTCAAGTAACCTGACCCATTCCAGATGGAATATAGTGCAGTAATAAATCTCAATGAAATGATTCAGTCTTCAACTTTAAAAACATATTGTTACTTTACAATTGTAAAATAACAATACGTTTGTATATAGCTGTAGTACATGTATATCACTATATGACTTGCAATATAGGAGTCTGGACTTTCATATTGAAATACATTTGTAATTATGCATACATAACCATCAACTTGCTTTTGTGAGGGCTAAATTGGATTAACAAATAATACCAAGAATGACAATTTTATGTATACAACGCAAAGTTTACGCTGTTAATTGTTTCAGCACCAAGACTCCCATTCATGCAGTGTATAAACTTGTTCAAGCCGTATAGACAGTATATAATACTATGTTTAATTGACGTACAGTGTCTTGCATACTTTTTGTTTTCAATGAGTGTCTAGCAACACAGGTAGTAAAATATTAATTAATACTTTCCCTCATTAACTCAGACTGACATAACATTTTACTTCCAACTTTCTTGATATCAAAAACCAATATAAAGATCTAATATTGTAATTTTATTTCCTTCATTCCATTGTAGTTATTTTGGTACACATTTATAGAAAAGCAATGAATAACAAGTACAAATACAGTAATATTTCTTCTCAAAAATACTCATCTACAAATTCAAAAGTTTTTATCTTCCGACAATCCAGTATAACCATTGTCTCTCTGAATGTATACAACATCTCGAATCAAGTCACATTTTATCACAGATCTATGCTTTCTGTATTCATTTAACGTCTTTTCCGCATGGTCACATGTTGTATGTTCTAGTCTCTCGAAAAGGTGACTTTTACAACTGTCATAAATATCTGAGGCAAAAATAGTGGACAGGGTATACCAGTCATCTTGGTATGCGACATCAACATAGGAGTCAGGGTTCTCATTTGGATTTGGATTTGCGTCCCTGGGAAGAAATATATGAGTCCAAAATTCATAGGAGTCTAGTATAATTCAATTTGGGGTAGTAAGTGGTTGACTTGATTGATTTGATTTGATTAATCAATTATCCCTTTATCTTCTTCACTGGATTTAAACCGCTGTCATCTAAAATAGACAAATTTGAAACATTGTCATAAAATTATCCGAAAATAGTGACTATCCGAAGTTGGTACAATCGAACAAATATGGGTCATGATCAATTAGTGTTACTCGTTTAAAATGGCACTTTGGTAATAATAATTAGTAATAATATTCATGACAATCACAAAGGGAAATAACTCAAATTGCTGTGCCATCGTCTCTCTCGATTTTGCGTAAACTGCGATATAGAATATTGACAACTGTTGTATCATGTCAACTCATATTATTCAGATTTCTATCTAGCTGTAGCGGCCCTATCCGTCCAACACCCATAAACGAGAACCGATATTCTAACTTCTCAGGAAATGGCCAATTTGAAATCGCTGTGCTGTTGACGCAATTTTGCAGAATCTCGCTCAAATAATCAATCTTACCGGTACACAACATTGCCAACTCATTACGAAAACACATCGTTATCATTATATACACGAGTTACAAGCTGACAACAAAGAAATTTAAACTTACCTTGATCAAATGTCGAGAAGTCCAGTAGCCGTAAACGACGCAAAATAAAAAATTTCACACGTCCCCACAAGTTGCCCAGATGTTATGGTGTGTCCGATTCCACAGGGACTTGAAACATACCATTTAAATGTTGACTATACAGATAAGGTCATACATATATAAAAAAGTATTTTTCAACAACCTGTGGGTCGGATTAACGCCGCAGAATATAAATTTGCACACGATCCCACAAGTTGCCCGATGTTCTGGTGTCGATTCCAGAGGAACTTGAAACATGCCATTTAAACGTTGACCGTACAGATAAGGTCATACAGATAACTAAACAAATAGTTTTCAACAACCTGTGGGTCGGATTGATAACGCACTCGCAGAACTTTCATACAAATGAATACGCGACTATTCTAGAAATCTCGCTCATTCGAAAATAATCAAGGAAAGCCGTCAGTATATCAAAGCTGCCGCCATTCCACTAATTATTTATTCCTGACAAATCATACATTACACTCTTCAAATCTATAATAAAATCATAAGACTTTACGTGTACTATTTTTCATGAGGAGGAATATGATTGTGGCGGTACTTCGAGTATACTTCCGGTTGAGACGATGATAGCAAAGAGACGCTAAAGCGCCTCAAAAACAGCATACAAATTGCTTGCTTCACGTCCGAGACATCAATACACGAGGAGCATTGTCACAGTTTAAGGTAAGCAGTCCATCAATGGTTAAAGTATTCCGTCCGTAATGTTTGGTAATTTCGCTTCTATATATATGGCAACTCTACACAATTAAAATATTTTTAAAATGTATAATGTATGTTAAATTTAATTTCTAACAGTTTAATTATTCTCGACATTCCTTGACTTTATATTTTTCAAATGGTGCATTTATTGGAAAACAAATAAAAAAGTATGTAATTTTTAATAAAGGGCGGTAATTTACTAAAATACTTCAAAATATTTAAAAAATGTTAGTTCAAGCCTTGTAAGTGACATAAATTGGCAACAATGTCAATTTTCTTATGTTTTACAACTACAATGAACTTCATTTGCCATTAATAAATCATACTTTTGAAAGAAATTAGCAAAATTACAAATTCCAATTTCATCATGCGGTCGCAAAATATAGGCAGCATTCTGTTTAAAACAGGGCTAGTACATACCGGGTTATGAATCAGACTATTTACCTATGCGTAAATTTCACGATAGGGTAGATAACACGCTCTAAGTAGACGACGCGTTTCACTTCGTTTTTATGTGTAAATATTTGTATACTGACCATTAATTGCTATATCTTATATAACAAAGCAATGATGATTTAGGAAATGTAGCATCTTAAGTAAGACAGTATAATGTTATTTAAGTTCTCACATGTTAATGGCATTCACAGGTAACGTCTATTATGGCATATGGCCCATTACTAGACTCGTGTCAGTCTTTAAAATTTCATGTAATGTCTTTAACAATTAAAATCAAGCACCACATCAGCTCGTAAATAACAAAATTACCGTTCGCATACCATAAAGGTTCTTAAACAATATATTAAAAAGAACAATTGCAAATTGGTATGCTACCCGCGAAATAATGAAAAAATTGGAATTCATTTCTAGACAGATCTTAATTTTTTATCACACTGACTACCACATTAAATGAAAAATGATTTACTAAAGATGTGTCCGAACCTAGATATCAAATAATATGTAATTTGTCATATTATTTTGTGTTACTCATAATCGTTTCTATATAAATTCCAAGCCTCTATACAACTTCGTCATTTAATACGATGTTTGTGTCAGCAATTATATTCGATCGATCTTTAATTGTTGTTTGACATTTTTCAATCACATTGATTAAGTAATTAGCTCGAGATGTTCCGCAAAAAATACCGTTTCATGCTTACAATGCTTATGAGTTGCAAGTAGTCATTTTATTAATATGTATTGTGATAGAAAACCCAAAATTTCCCTGTCCAGCGCTCTCAATCCCAGTCCCCCAAATAGAGATTGCAGCCCTGTGTCTGCACGTGAAACTGTGTCTGCATGTGAAACCACACCATTTACTTTCTTTCAACTGCCATGACTTATCCATTGAGGTCGATACGAGTTTTCCACAGAAGTCTGCTACAATAAAAAAGGTACTTTCCTTTGCAGCATTTAATGCATTAATAACAAATGTGTGTATTCTTTTATATTTATTTATTAAGTATCGGTATGAGCAGCCATCACTGTCTGTAGTCTCCAATGTGGAATTATTTGGGGAGTAGCTGTTATCTACTTGGTCACCAGCAAAGCACCTCTTCATAAAAGCATCAAAATCTGACCCATTATCTGAAGAAAAAAACCCCCAAGGTAATCATGTTCAATAAATAACAAGCAATGAACCTTAATGGCGGAAAAAAAACATGCATTTTCATATTTTTTATTAAAATTTATATTCCTATGAATTAATCTAATATCTCCATTAGTAGAACTTTGGCATGGAAGGTAAACAAATACGGATCTGAAATTATGACCGTTTAAATAACAGCATTTTTGTTAAACTTAACTTGTAGTTTATAACAAAAGATACTTGTAGTTTAAAACAAAATATATTTTAAAGGTAAATAATCACTCATTTCATTCTCACAAATGGCTAAATTGGTAGTCCATAATTATGCTTAACTTAAGTTATGTACCAATATTTACAATAAAACATTATTGATTGATTGATTACTTTATTTCTTCCAAGTGTCGGAGAGCATAACTACAGAACAAATTAATATACATATTACATGTGCATGTTCAAAAATAATACAAATGTACATACATGTATTCCACCATCATTAGAGGCGAACCTAATCACGAAACGAAAATGCTAGATTGCCATAGATGGACAGACATTCTTAAATTATAGTTACAACACACACAACACACACATGCACATATACACACATATATAAATGCATATACATAAAGACATGTATGAGTTGAATTGAATTGAACATAAACATATACACATGCACTAACAAATACACACACTCATATGATATGCAACACATACATACTTAAACATATACATACATATACGCACATCTAAACATACATATTCACATACATACATCAACTAAAGTAGCTAATTAAGCATATAATCGTAATGATCTTCGGGTTACAAATACGAAATCGAATAATCTTGGAAAAAAAATAAGTCACGTGTCCCTCCACGTACAAAAAAAGTCACGTGCCCCTCCATGTACAAAAAAATATCCCATTCCATACAGTACGCCGCACTTCAGTGCGGCGACAATGAAGTCATCATACATGATAACCCATCTTGAAAGCCACCTTGCTGTTTGTTAATGCATGAATTAATTTGGTTTTTACATCGTTTCAGTAAAACAGCTTCATATATTTTTAGGAGTACGGAGGTTAAGGTAATAGCACGGTAATTGTCTGGATTATCCTTTCTTTTGTTTCCACCTTTGTGTAATGTTATTATAACGCCTTGCTTTAAATCACTAGGAATAGATCCCGTCCTTAACATATAAGTGAATAGGTTTGCCAAAACAGGGGACAGAGAATCTTTAGCATTGATAAGATGTTCGTACTCAATTTTATCGTACCCACTTGATTTCCTTCTCGGACAATTTTCAATTATACTTTTCACTGTTTCAGGTAAAATAGTCACCGCGGGATCTGGTTGTAGTTGACTCAACATATTTTGCATTCTAAAATTCAAAGTCTCCTCCCAGTTCCCATCATATGTGCAATCATCATTCGGAGAATACAAGTTTTTAAAGTAATTACACCATCCTTCAGTTATTCCCATCCGATCCCGTACAACAGCACCAGTAAATTTAATCCCATCACTTTGTTTATTTTGCTTCCCTTTCCTTCGAGAATTAATTATTTGCCAGAATTTCCGGGAATCAATTTCGGCTGATCGATCAATTTCAGACTTGATTTTTCTAAGATAGTCATTCACACACAGTCGATGTAGACGCCTAAACTCACATTTTGCTTGTTTGTACGACTGATACACTGGATGCTGATTTCCTCGAGGTCTACCATGCATACACCATGTATTCCTGAATATTTTCATATTATTATGAGCAGCTGATAGGTCACTTTTCCAATATGGTTTTAAATAGTCTAGATATCTCTTCCTGGGCAAAGATGCATTTGCACATGATGTAATCTTTTCAACTAACAGATTATAAGAATTGACAATGGCAGATGAGTCTAATTCACACTGTGATAATTCAGCTAGCTTTCCGTCAGACATTAACTTATAATTGTACTCTTCAATTTGCTCATTGGTACACTTAACCCAGTTTACATATACTATATCATTATCAGATCTATCAACGACACTAACAGGTAGATTTAAGGTACATAATACAGGTCTATGACAAGAAACATTCAAACAATCATCATCAAGAATCTCGCAGTAAAGTACACAATCAGACAATTCACACGGGATACAAATAAAATCTATCAACGTGCTACATTTACCATCATATGAAACATATGATTTCTGTGCACCTACACAATTAGGTGTAACATTTACAGGAAAAATATTGGTATCAGTAAAGAATTTATACAATGATACATCACGAGAACGTTTGCTATTGACATCGAATTTTGCATTAAAGTCACCCAAGAACACAACAGTACCATTTTGTACGTACATATTGCAAATATCATACATTTTATCTATGTAGTCCCTGTAACTATCAATACAGTGGTTAACACTTGGTAAATATACCTGAAATATATACATAAAAGTGTTAGGTGCAGTCTGAAATTGAACACCAGCTATTCTGTCGTCGTCAAGACTCAATGGAACAACATTATAGTCATGTTGTTTGTGCCACATTAGAGCCACTCCACCCTTGCCGACCCTCCGGTTACTCGGAAGATAAAGTGATTTATCACAGATAACATGCGCACGATAATCTGATGTTAATGTGTCTATAAAGTGCATATTTTGTGGCTTCAGGTAATGTTCAGAAATGCCACAGAAATCGACATTCTTTTTCTTCAATGTGTCACAGAGATAGGATGAACTAGATATTAACCCAGTTGCATTCCATGTCATCATATTTAATGCCATAATAGTGATTGGTATGAAACAAAATGTCATGTACGGTAATAAGAGCACAATACTATATCTCTTAATGAATGAATTAGTCAATAGGTACATAATCTTCATGGGGTAAGTTATAACGGTTCACACTGATACAGCCGAACTGATTGTGTTCATTATAGTTTTCACGAGACTTGTAGCTATCGTACCGTCTGTCATCACGTGACCTCACTTTGTAGTTTCGACTGCCGTCTCGAGTCATGCGAGGTGGAAGATCACGAGCCATTTTGTGATTTCGACTCTTGTCGTTTTGTCTCCGAAGTATTTCTCTAGATACCCACGGTCGGCAGATGATGCCATGAGGCCAGAAACCGTTTTGTAGCACAGACTCCGCCATATCGTCACATTCAACGTTAAGGCGTATAATAACTCTATCTCTAGAGCGTTTGACAGGAAAAACTCGAACAAACGTAACTTTGGGTCCTTGACTGTTGACATGATGAGCAATTTCTCCGATCGTTATTGTATTAGTATAACCACTGATAAAGAACCGTCTAGTTTTACGTCGTGTGATACGTTCAAACCCTTCTTCGCCTTTATCTTGATGACGCGGTGTTATGAGCACTGGAATAGGACGAATACAATCATCAGTTCGGTGCATATCTTTTTGGCTTATATTTTCAGTGGTAATTCTCTCATATGAGCAGTTCGTCGGTTCAATATCATCACTTTGTTGTATTTCGGAAAATGCAGGTTTTGGATACTCGTTGATCATGTCCGTTTCGGAGCGCAGGTCTTTGATTTTCGTTACAATCTCTGATCTTTCCGAGTTGTAAGTTTCAACACAGAATGTATCACCTAGATGATCTACAGACACAAGTCTTGAACTATCAATAAAATGTTCAAGTTTTGACATTCGATCATTTGTGGACATTAAAGATGATTCTAACGGCTTTAACATTGAGTGTAAGCCAATAACTTGGACTCTTGCATCATTCATACAATTGGTAAGAGTATTGTTGCACTGAAGAAGATCGCATTTAATAGCCTCGACTGAACTAAGTATCATTTTAATTTGATCTTGTCTCATTTTTTCAGCACTGAATATTGTTTGCTTCAGTTGCAGAACATCTGCTTGTAATGTAGATAGTGTGTCTTTCACTAGACTTAAGTCTACGGCACAAGGGTGACTACCCGTTTCATTCTTCTGAGAGTTATCGTTGGATTGCCGCATGGGGGTTTGTGATTGTGACTGTCTAGTTTTACCAGTGCTGATCATTTCCTTAATGTCACTGTAGTCTTCCCCCTCCAAGACTGACACAAGTTTATGTATATCGTTTGCCAATTTAACGGATAATTTGTCACCTCTACGGGTGGCCACTCTCCGCTTCAACTCAGTTTGGGTTCCATACGGAAAATCAGGGTAAGATTTTATAATGTCAAAACACATCTGTCTGGTTTCCTCTAGATCTGATTCAGTTTTCAGACAAATAAAAAAGCACTTAAAAGTACTATTACACGATTTCTGCAGAGCACCAAATTGTCTTTATTTTGCATAAAAACACTAAAATCTTATGTGATACAAGGCGTACTAGACTGCTATTCTTCACATAATTATGGACGTAATTTTCAAATTGGAAGCCATTTTTTCGCATTAAGCGAAAATTGGCCAAATTCACTGATTCTTGGCCAAATATCTGGACAATTTGAGCACTTATGACCTAGTGCAATGCACAAAATTAAATATGATATTCATGTTTTCTAGTAACAGTTTTATTTGCTTAATTATACCATTATAACACTTACAAAATACCACATAAAAGAAAATTGACCGTCGTCCATTGTTTTTCACAAGTCTGGTCGCTCACATTCGAATCGTAAATAAGGAATTAATTACGCATAGCGAGGTTAAATGTCAATAGTTAGACAATGTTATGTAAGATTGTTTAAATATTGGTGCAAGGTGCTCAATACCGAAAACTGTATTACATTGTATCAAATTTTATATCATACATTGTTGAATGATCTTAACTTAAATAAGAACAACTGGGTATCTTACATTAAAACCATGTTGTATAGTTACGGTTTTGGGTATTTCTGGGAAAACCAAGCAAGTATTGTAAATTCATGCAACATTGGGTGATCAATGCGTGATAATATTTTATTCAAAACTGGAACTCTGACTTATCTCAAAACAAAGTATTATGTGTATATAAACATTTGAAACATGTATTTGA
Organism: Mactromeris polynyma; assembly: GCA_032209605.1. Classification (NCBI taxonomy): domain Eukaryota; kingdom Metazoa; phylum Mollusca; class Bivalvia; order Venerida; family Mactridae; genus Mactromeris; species Mactromeris polynyma. Next base: position 24,793,198 of record JASFXZ010000002.1, on the reverse strand, counting down.
ATACGAAACTTATCTTAACAAAATTACAAATAAGTCTTGTAGAAAGCTTTTAACTAAATATCGTATTTCTGCACATTGTCTGCGAATGGAATCAAGCAGATACTGAATATCTCGTATAGAGAGAAATGAGCGAATATGCTTAATATGTAACAATGGAGACTTAGAGGACGAGTTTCATTTTATCCTTAATTGTTGCAAATATCAAATTGTACGAAAGCGATACATAAAAGAATATCATTGGCGAAAACCTAGTATGTATAAATTGGTTCAATTATTTAGTTCTGATAATGATATAATTTTAAACGTATTGACTATGTATCTACAAAGTGCACTTAAAGTACGTACTAATCTATTAAGTTCTTGATTAGATGTTATACTTATCATGCTGTTTTTATTCATATTGTATGATATCTGGTTATACGCATGCGCAAAGATGGCGGTTGACTTTTCTCTGCTCTCGAAAAATAGATAAATTGGCAAAGTTATCCAAATATTTTAACTGTAATATAACAAACTGTGTGTGAATCGTTTTATCGCTGTGTTTTGTTGTCATTCAACCCTACGTGTGCAGGAAAATGGATTGTATTTGCATACTTTAGCACATCTGTTATCCGTGCATTGTTAACTTTCCGCGGGAATTTTGTAAATCTCGTCAAACGATTGTACTTTTGTATTTTGTACGGATTATTTAAATAGTGACCTATCCTAAGTAAGTGCTAAATATACACACCAGTGTTATGTTAATAATTATATGCTAAAATTATTGGATTTAATCATAGCATACCAGTTTGATTGAACTTGGATTGGACTCTTCGTTGGATTTTGTCATCTGTCAGATAAATCTTGTTTCGATTTTTATCGACTTATGATCCATTTGGTACAAAACTTTTACCCAATTTTCACCCGTCTGACTTTTATTGTGTATCACTGAACATTTGTGAATGGGTCAAAAGTCTAGAACAAAGAAGAGGACCAAGTCGCAAGCTTCGCCGGACTCGATAAATCTTCAACCAGACAAACGTCCAGCTAGTTCGACACAAACTACGACAATGGTACAACCGCAACAACCGCTACAATCACCAATAATGCCTATGCAACAAAGTTTCCTGGCGTCTATACCACCATATCCCGGAAACTATCAACAACAAATGTATACTACGTGTAATGGACAACAATCGCCATCAACACCCAGCGGTAATTTCCAGCAATTATTATATGATAAACTAGATACAATTGATAGAAGACTACAAAAGTTGGACAGCATAGAACAACAACTCGTTTCGATGTCCCATAAAATGACACTCATTGATAACCGTGTCTCCACGATTGAGTCAACTTTAAACGAAACAAGCATCAACATTCGTGATATAGAAAATAGTCGTACTATGGACGCTCAAATTTGCGATGATATCTCTACAAAACAAACTTCTTTGGATCAACAATTAAAACAGGATAGCAAAAAATTTGACAGCATGGAACATGATTTAAATTCAGTGAAATTAGGACATTCCGACATGGCCGAGCAACTCATAGATCTACAATCTCGATCAATGCGTGATAATCTTCTCTTCCATGGCATATCGGAGTGTAAAATGCCTGAAGAACGAAAATCAGAAAATTGTGTCAATAAAATATTAGAGTTTTGCGAGAATGATCTCAAGATGGAAGATGCTAAAACCTTATTCAAAATTGACAGAGCTCACAGGATTGGAAAATTTACCCAGGGGAAAAACCGCCCAATTGTAGCAAAGTTCAATTTTCACCAGGATAAATTACAAGTGAAACGTCGGGCTTATGAAACCTTCAACAGAGAATCAAAATACGGCGTCTCCGATCAATTCCCCAAAGATATCCAGGAGAGACGAAAAAAACTCATACCAGCATATGTTGAGGCCAAAAAGCAGAAAAAAACAGCAACACTAGTGTACGACAAACTCTACGTTAACAATCAGACCTTCACAGCCGACAACGTTCATCTTTTGATGGAGAACTATTCAAAATAGGACATTAACACAGAACAGTTATCTTTTCTACTTTGGAATGTTCAAGGACTTAAATCTAAGCTCAATGATTGCACGGACCTATATAGGTCCGTGATGATTGTGACTTTCTGAATTTTGTAAATGATTTTGACGTTTTACTTTTCACTGAAACTTGGAGTTCTGACATTTCTAATTTATCTCTTGATGGTTATGACTATTTTTCATGTCCTCGCCCTAAATCAAACCGTTCTGCTAAGCGGTTTAGCGGCGGTCTAGCAGTATATTTTAAAGAAAAATACCGTAATTATATTACTTTAGTAAGCCAAAATAGTAACGGTATTTTATGGTTTAAAATTAGTAGAGAACTTACATCGTACGATTCAGATGTGTTTATATGTTTATGTTATATCCCACCTGAAACCTCGTCTGTTTATACAAATCCTAACTCAAATTTGTATAATTTTGATTTCTATGATCATTTAAATAATGACATACGCCATTATAATGAGTTAGGTTCAGTATACCTAACTGGTGATCTTAATTCGCGAACGGGTATTTTACCCGATCACGTGATTGATTTAAATATTGGACGATTTGTTGATATGCCTTGTGATGACAATACACCTGTTAATTTACCAGTACGTAAAAATTGTGACAGTGTTGTAAATCCGTTTGGTTTAAAATTACTTAACTTATGTAAATGTAACAATATTTTTATTACAAATGGTAGATTAGAAAATGGGTCGTGCACTTATAATGCTATTTACAGAAATAGAAATATAGCAAGTACTGTTGACTATGTAATTACGAAATATGATAATTTTCAATATATTTCCAATATGTGTGTTTTAGATATGACAGAGTTCTCGGACCATTGTCCATTGTTATTTTCTCTATCATATGACAATATAAATGAACCACGTAATGGTAATTGTTCTTTCGATAGAATTGTATGGGATAGCTCCCACGCAGATGAATTACTTAATTCTCTTGAAAGTAAGCGACATTTGTTTGATGATATTTTAAGTAACTTATCTTCCAATGCAACTGACATTAATCAATGTATTGACCAACTTTCAAATACCATTTTCAATATCTCTTTTTCACATTGTGGTAAAACCTGTTCTAATGTTCGAAAGCAAATGAAACGTAAGGCGGAGTGGTTTAATGATGAATGTCGGTCATCTAAATCCACGTTTTTAAACGCTAAAAGAACATTTAGGACAAATACTACTGAGACCAACAAACATTTGTTTTTAATTTGCAGATCAAATTATGCTAAGGTAAAACGCAAATATAAGCATGCATATTTTTCCAAAGAATCGAATAAACTGGCGAACATGAGTACAACTTCCCCGAGGAAGTTTTGGAAATATATCAATAAATTTAAGAATAAGAAACAAAATGCTACAAACGTTGGTCTCGAAGATTTCATGAAACATTTTGAAAACATTTCAAATACCACACACTGTGATTTTGATAACAATGAACATACAAATGAGCATGACTATAACGTTTGTATCGAGCAGCTTGATGCTCCATTATCAATCGAAGAAATTAGAAAAACTATTCATCAATTAAAACGGAATAAAAGTTGTGACATCAATAATAATGTCGCTGATTTTTTCATAGACTCCTGTGACTTTATATCTCCATATTTATGCCAAGTTTTTAATCATATTTTTGATACAGATGTGTACCCAGACAGCTGGTCTAAAGGGATCATAGTTCCAATTTTTAAGAAAGGTGATGTAAGGTGTCCTACTAACTACCGTGGTATCACTCTTATAAATGTAATAGCAAAAATATTTTCATTGTTATTGAGGAATAGAATAAATAAGTGGTGTGAGAATGAACATATTTTTAACGATTCCCAGTTTGGATTTCGTGACAAACAGTCTACATCACATGCTATATTTATTCTGCACAGTATTATACAAAACGTATTATCGAAAAATAAAAAAACTATGGTGTGCTAGTGACTATGAACGAGCTTTTGATACTGTAATCCGTGATGGGTTATGGGTAAAGTTGATGGAATCCGGTCTTAGTTGTAAAATATTAACCTTGCTCAAAGCTATGTACACAAATGTTAAATCATGTGTGAAATTGTCTTCTCACATGAATATGTCTGAGTTTTTTGATGTCACAGTTGGCCTGAGACAAGGTGAACCATTATCACCGTTATTATTCATTCTATTTGTAAATGACATTACAAACTGTATAAACATTGATTCGTTAACTGAAATCGATATTGATTTACTCTCCAGATATGTAATCCTTTTTCAGATGATATTGTTTTGTTCATTACCAGCCCGCTAAGTTTACAAGCTCAAATTGATAGCATACACGCATACTCGATTAAATGGGGTCTTAAAATTAACGTAAAAAAACACTAAAATATGTGTCTTTGAAAAAAGAAAACAATTACACAATGAAATATTTTTAATTAATAATGAAGTTATTGATATTGTCGACAGTTTTACTTACCTTGGTATTAATTTTACTAACACCGGCAGTTTGAAATACGCAGTTAAAACTTTGTCTGACCAGGCATTGAAAGCTTATCATAACCTGCTCTCAGTATTTGACAGAATAAATTTGAATGTTAAAACAAAACTTTATCTTTTTGACACTATGGTTGTTCCAATTTTACTATACGGTTCTGAAGTATGGGGTGTTTATCAATATAAAGAAATTGAGAAAATACATATAAAATTTTGTAAGAGAATATTAGGGGTAAGTTCAAACACTCCAAATCACGCTGTTCTTGGAGAATTAGGCAGATACCCATTATATCTCATAGCTAAAGAGCGATCCATAAAATTCTGGTTGAAACTTATGTCAGCAAATAATTCTTTTATTAGGCAAATGTACATTGAACAATGTCATACTAATAATGCTCACTGTTGGGCATACAAAATGAAATCGATTATTGAACAATTAGGCTGTACAAATATTATTGAGCATTTTGATTTGAATACACACTATCTCCCTTTTCTTAAAAGACGATTACGCGATCATTTTATCCAGGACCAAACGGAGACACTGGAGTCCACTGTTAATAAACTCAAAAACAATGGTTCAGATGCATCCAAGATCAACTCATGTGAGAATAGTGCTAAAAGTAAAACTTAGGACGCTCAGGAGAGGGTTTCGCTCAAATGTGTTTTACTGAATGTTCAAGGACTTGTGAGTAAAAGAACGAACAAATTATTTTCACCAGAAATTGTTAAACTGTTCAATGAAAATGATATAGTTTTATTTACGGAAACGTGGTCAAATGACAATTGTGAGTTAGATGTTGCAAATTTTGAATGTTTTGTATTAAATAGAACTGAAAATAAGAAAAATAGTAAACGATCGTCAGGTGGCATCATTGTTTATATACGCAACAATCTGGTTACAAATGACACTCTAATCTTTAAAAGTTGTGATGATATCTTATGTATAAAAATCAATGGTGCAATATTATCACTAGAGCATGACTTGTATATATGTTTATGTTATGTTGTTCCGGACAATAGCAGCCGACAATCAATGATTGATACTAACACATTTGATAGATTGATTGAATTTATTACTAATTTGTATTCAAAACATGACAGTCAGTTTCATTTATTGGTATGCGGGGATATGAATGCCCGTACGTCGAGTAAACCGGATTACGTTGAAGATGATAATTGTTTGCACTTGAATATGTTACCAGACGATTATACTATGGATACAGAGATTAAAAGGTTTTCACAAGATAATGGGCGTATCAATGACAATGGTAATTATTTATTAGATTTGTGTAAGCAGACTGGTCTGCGTATATTTAACGGTCGTGTGGGGCTAGATAAGCATGTAGGAAAATACACTTATGTAGGATATAACGGGTCTAGCGTTGTGGATTATGTTTTAGGTACAAGTCATTTATTTTCATGTGTAAAAGATTTTGTTATTTCTGATCCAGTTATTGTTTCAGACCACTGTTTAATCAATTTTTCGTTTGATTTTGGTTACTCGCCTATAAAGAGCAATATAAATGATAATTGCGAACGAGTGAATACAAAATTCGTTTGGAATAATGACTTAAAACATGAATATACTAGCAAAATTTCTAACGAAGATTTCATTAAAGAATTGAATGACTTCAATGTATGTTTAGATACAGTTCAAAACCGGAATCAAATAGATGATTGTGTCAATGCGTTTTCACAAATTATTACGAATGCAGCAGACTCATTCAAAAGAAATATAAATCACTCAGATGAAGATGTATCTCTCCCTGATAACCGTTGGTTTAATGAAGAATGCTATGAAAATAAGCGTATATTTTACAAGATGTTAAATACTTATAGAATAAACAAAAACGAAGTTAATAGGAAAAATATGGTAAACGCACGAACAAAGTACAAGTCAATTATCCGAAAATGTCGCTTAGAATATGACAAGTCGGAATCACAAAAATTACTTAAGGCAAGACATAATAATGCTAAACTATATTGGAACATGCTAAAACGCAATGCAGGTATACCACAGGCTAACATTTCAATGGATTCATTTGCGCAATATTTTAAGACGGTTAATAATCCGGGGGACCAGTTTTATACACCGGATGAGGATGTTATATACTTCATAGAAAGATATGAAAACAATGAATTTAATGTGATGTTTGAGGAGCTAAACATAGATATTACTGAAAACGAGGTGTTAAAAGCCGTACATCAGTTACAATCCGGGAAATCTGGAGGGCCAGATTCTCTTCTGAATGAGTTTTTAATTCACAGTAAATATGTAATTGTTAAGCCCTTAAGTAAACTTTTCAATACGATATTCGTAAATGGTTATTTCCCAGAAAATTGGTCAGATGGGTTTTTAATTCCACTTCATAAAAAGGGTAACATCAATGACGTAGAAAATTATCGAGGAATTACGTTGTTAAGTGTTTTGGGTAAACTATTCTCTCGCGTTTTGAACAACAGATTAGCGCATTGGTCTGATATTTATGGCGTGTATGTAGAGGCCCAGGCTGGGTTTAGGAAAGGAATGGGAACAGTGGATAACATTTTCGTACTTCAGGGATTAATCAATCACATGCTTAACACCGGAAAACAGCTATACTGCGCGTTTATTGACTTCACTAAGGCGTTTGATTATATTGTTCGGGAAAACTTATGGTATAAGATGATACAATTAGGGATACGTGGAAATATTTTCAACATTATTAAGTCAATGTACGATCGCGTCAAAACAAAAGTCAAACATAATAACTGTTTAAGTGACTCATATACATGTGCTTTAGGTGTCAGACAAGGCGAATGTCTCTCGCCTTTTTTATTTTCAATGTTTCTAAACGACTTAGAAGATTCATACTATCATAGTGACGTAAACGGTATTGATGTAAATATGTTTAAAATATTCCTCATCCTATATGCAGACGATATAGTTATTTTTGCGAATAACAGCAATGAACTACAATTAGCTTTAGATATTATTTCAGATTACTGCGATCGATGGAAACTTACAATAAATACAAATAAAACAAAAATAATGATTTTCAGAAAAGGGGGTAGATTACCTGCAAACTTACATTTTTATTATAGAGGAAATATTATTGACACTGTGAATAAGTTCACATACCTAGGAATAGTTTTCACTACTGGTGGTTCTTTCATAGAAGCACAAAATACTCTAGCTAGCCAGGGTCTAAAAGCTATTTTTAAAATGAATAGATATTTATACAAATACACAGACATTTCCATCCCACATCGGCTTGACATATTTGATAAATTAATTTCACCAATTTTAAATTATGGTAGCGAAATATGGGGATTTAATCAAGGTGCTGCGATTGAGAAAGTACATATGCAGTTCTGTAAGAGAATATTAGGCGTGAAAAAGACTACTCAGAACGATTTTATTTATGGGGAACTTGGGAGAATTTCATTTAAAACCAAACGTTTTTATAATATACTAAAATACTGGATTAAAATACTACATACAGACAATAGCAAATACATTAAAAAGGTATATGAGCTTTTGAAGAGTGATTTTGAGAGAATGCCAAATAAGATAAACTGGTGCTCACTAGTAAATAATCTATTGTGTTCATTAGGAGTTTATGAAGCATGGTTATACCAGACTGTTGGAAATACTGACATATTTTTAATGACTATTAAACAAAGATTAAATGACCAGTTCGTGCAAAACTGGTCAAGCAGGTTATTCGATTCTAGCAGAGCTTTACTCTATAAGAACATTGCTACATTTAGATTTCAACCATATTTAGAATTCATCAATATTAAGAAATATCGTATCGAACTAACTAAACTAAGGGTTTCTGCTCATAGACTAAATGTTGAAACTGGCCGTTGGGCCAAACCTATAAGTATCCCGGTTAATGAACGAAAATGTGAATTATGCAATATTTTGGAAGACGAATACCATTTTGTTTTGCAATGCCCAATTTACCATGACTTAAGAAAATTACATATTCCATCCTACTTCAGAATCAGACCGAATATGATTAAATTTATTGAACTAATTAATAATAACAACAAGACCATAGTTAGAAATTTAGGGAAATTTGTACATGACGCATTCAACTTAAGAAAGTTAAGTTTCGAATAGATATTTGAAGTAATATAAAAACCATTGTGTGTTAGGTTTTATTGTATAATTCAGTAGGTTATATTCTTTTATAACATTGATATTATTTATTACATAAATACCATTATGTTGTCCTTGTAATTTCGCTTTCGCCAAGGTCAACTAATTAATGGTACAATTTCAGCTATTATTTTATCAATTTGTTGATTAATATATCATACCTTTCATGATATGGACAAATGTGTTATACAGGATACATCTTGTTGATCTTGCAATTTTGAGGCTGCAAGGTCAACATAATATTTGTAACTGTTATAACCACATGTATTAAGAAGAACTATACATTGTGCTTATTTACCTTTGTAGTTATCTAATATTTTCTTTTGTAAATAATATCGCATTGTTGTAATAATAAGTTGACACGGCCCAATGTCATGTTAATTTATATATATCTACATGTTTATATATTTATCTTCCGACATTTGCAGTACGTACATGTACATATACATTTAAATCTTACAAGAAAAAATCGTTTGATTACTATATTTTGGCTATACTTTTGCAGTATCGGATTAAAGCGTACATGTAAGATAACTATATTCCTTGAAATATATGTATGTAATAAATTGCCATCGCTATGTTAGTTAATAACCTTCTCCGCTGTATGTTTTGTTTGCATATAATTGCTTGCCATAACATGTATTGTAGCCTCATGGGCCTTATGGCCTACAGGTAAATTGTAAATAAACTTGTTAAACTTGTTAAACTTTTATCCAGGAGTGGCAATCGACTGTAAACGATATGCCGAGATTAGCATATTTTAATAAATTCAAAAAGATTTTCAATTATTCAGAATATATTAGCTTGATTGATAATAATGAATTATTAAAACAACTTACATCTTTCAGATTATGCTCGCATTCACTTAATATCGAAACAGGTAGGGCAAATAATATACCTAGAGAAAATCGTATTTGTAAAATGTGTTCGCTTAATCAAGTAGAATCTGAATACCATTTTATGATGTGCTGTCCTTTATACAGAAATATTAGAAAAACATATTTAGGTAATATATCGTGGCCAACTATGGAAAAATTCATCAATATCATGTCTTCAAAAAATAAAAAATATTTGCTTAAAATTGCTATTTTCTTAAGAGAAGCTTTTTCTATTAGAAAGGATTATTTGAAAAATCACGCAGTTCCTTAGTTTCTTTTCATTTTCGTTTTTTCTTAGACTGAATAGTAATATATAAGTAAACGATATTTATCTACGTAACGCGTTTAATAACTTTGTTTGTATGAATGTATGTTTTGTGTGTATGATTGTATGTATGCATTGACTATCTTTGTGCTGTTTTGTGTTATATAACCAAAGGCACGTACGTGCCGAGTTTGTTAATAAAGAATTGTAAATTGTATCACTGTCGTTTGTCATGTGTATTTGTAATATTTTGTTTGACTATGTTGTATGTATAAATGTACTCTCATAGAGTATGTTAATATTATTATTGTAAATTGTATATATTGGATGATAAGTATTATACTTAAATCCAGATATTAATAAATCATTCTGTTCTGTTCTGTTCTGTTAAACGATATCTTTGTGAGATCGGTTTTTCAGGTATGTGGTATAGCCAAAGTTTTGTTAGTAGCAAATGGCTTAAAAAAGCAACATACCAAAAGTTAAAAGATATTTTTATCCAAACATGGCGATCTGAAATTAATCAGACGTCGAATACGAATGTTTACAAATATATAAAGAACGAATTCAAGCGTTGTAACTCTATAAATAAACTGTCTCCATACCGCTGTAAACAATTATTTATGTTTTTAACCCGAAATCATAGACTTCCTATTGAAACAGGACGATGGCAAAACTTACCTGTCTGTGAACTTTATGTACAAATTGTAGAGAATTAGGAGACGAGTATCATTACCTATTTAAGTGTCCATTATTCGAAAATTATAGAGTTAAGTACCTAGATAGATACACAAGACAAAGACCCAGTATGTTTAAACTTATAAACTTAGTCTCAAGTAATAACTTAAAGAAATTAGAAAAAAATAGTATATTATGTGAAAAAATCATGGACTATTTTAAAACAACTTAAGTATATTTTTACACACTCACGCAATGTAACACATTCACACAAATTACACGTATTTTTTATAATATTTGTGATTGCTTTCTTTTGTATGTAAAAAGGAAAACTATATATATGTTTTCTTTTCTTTTTCTTAAATTGTAAATGTACTGTAAGTAAAGGCTACCCACTATGATTGTAAATTAACTACATTAATGTAGCCGTTTTTCCATTATCACACGTTATATGTTTTCATTATGTCATATTGTTTGTAATGCTAATGTTTCCCACTTCCGTGGGACTTACGCTTTGTGTAAATAAATCTTGAAGGTCTTAGATATATACATATGACCGTTATACCTACTTAGGTGTAGTTTTACATGAACATCTTGATTATAATGTTACTGTTAAGGCTGTTGCTCAGAATGCTAGTCGTGCATAGGGTTTATTAATCGCTAAATGTCACTGGTATGCAACCTTGCCAATGCGTGATGCAGTTCTAAACGACGACACGTCATCGATTCGCAACGAAAAATGTAATCGCTTCTCTCCGCTAATGAGGACATACAGACCATTTCGCTGTATGGTAAGTCTAAAATAATTAGATTCCAGAGACGATCGTGATTTTTCTTGGCTGCGTAATTTAACTTTTGACAGTATGTAATCCAAGCTTATGTAGTCAATGTTATGTTTTCGGAAATTATACGGATAAACCAAATTATTGGCACAATTGTACAACTGAGGTTTAAGAAATATTATTAAATATCATTTATTTTAGTAAATATACTGTAAACGGCAATGGAATAATGCACAACAAGACTTTTAATGAATTTTTTACTCACGTTATATAAAATCACGTGCACTTGATTTATTTTCGATGTAAAATAAAGCTTTGATTTGGTGTTGAATGATGTTATCGGTGCCTCAACAAATGTCACCATTACTAAACGAAATCAAATATTATGTCATCGTTTCTAAACAAAGGTGTTACAGATACTAAATGACGACCATGGAAGTTTCCTACGATGATGGAGAATCTGTTTTCGTTAATACGCTGGAACTAAGTAATATTGTGGTCGTGGGATCGACAGAGATGCAAGCCAGACCTGAGCAACACACCTTACCTATTGGAATAATTAGCTTACCAGTCTATTTATTGAGAAACACATTGTTAGGATCACATTCTATATCCCTACCAAACACAGTAAAATAGCGTGATTTAAACTTCAATTTGCCATCACATATTAAAAACTGCAGACATGACACTTTTTCATGTTTATGATATCGTATACAATGCCTTACTGCCGTCTCAGCACTGTCATTCCATAAGTCGCAAAAGCTGCATTAAAACCGGTCATCCTGAAACAGAAGTAAAAGAATAGCGAAGCAGATCGATGCAAGTGTATAAAACAAAGTGGCTTAAGAATCCCCAATTAAAAATTAAAAAGTACCTTTCTATAAAAACTCATATATTTTATATGCGTACAGAAATCACATCGTTTTGTGTGTAGACCACTTATGTGAAATAAGCTATACTTATAAATGTATAACAATCGATACGTTCTCCGGTCAATCAATTTCCACTTATATTCTTTTACGTGTTTGAAGTTTTTTAAACGCTTGACTACCAGAATTGAAATCGGGGTCAGCTGGCAACGGTCACTGAGAAGTAATTCGCCTCCAATCACTTTTAAAGTGGGAACACTGTCAGTCGCTTGCAGCGGAACCGAGAAATGCACTAGTTGTGAGAAATACAATTGTATAGGTATATCCTGTATAGACTGACAACGTCTGTATATGACATTTAAATTATCAAAACCATCTCGCACGATTTGTTCAGTAAGGGTGCAAGCAAACGTTAGTAGTCCGGCGGTTAACAATTTCATGGCGTTTGATGCCGAAATGATGCATGCAAGTGCAACATATACAAATGCATCCATGGTGGTCATTGTGCACACTGGACTGGGCTGGAACAATTTCGATAACTGTGGTAAAAGGAGTATTCATGTCAGTGCGAGGTAACTTTGACTTCTTACTCTAGTTTAGGGAATATAATTCTGATCGTAGAGTGTAGACAGAAGATTTGCAGCAAATATGATAAAATAAACAATTCGTTCTTAAAATTTATATAAAAAGAAACATATTAAATTCAGGAATATGTGTACGCTCTTACCATTTTACTTACAGAGATTCGTTATTGATCGCTTGTTAACCTGAAACGAAATTAAAAACGCTTAGAAACTATTCCATTTGCATTAATGCTTTCGTTTAGAGATCATTACATAAAATCTGATTTCGTTGAGACATCATGACACACTCTGCGAGAAACCATGACATTCGAAGAAAACTTAATCGTAAAATATACAGTTACCAGGCGTTATTTTTGTGTGAAATTAGTTGTTTTGGCATTATATGGACAATGTTATACTGAGAAAATCAAAGTTGTGATTAAAATGTATGTTTTTAAGCCATTGAACTGCAATGATAAAATACACTCCAAAGTAAACGATTCTAAACGATAATATGACAAAATACCAATTTCTCTCGTACTAGTGTAGCCGAAATAAATACTGAAGGACATATACATGCACCGTGGTTCATACCCTGGCTGAAAAACGAAGAAGAAACATTTGCTCTGTTTTAAAAACAACATAAGATACATACTTACCGAGATGTGTCCTCATAACAGGAGAGAAACGATGACAGTTTTCGTTGCGAATCGATGACGCGTCGTCGTTTAGAACTGCATCACGATTGACATGGTTGCATACCAGTGAATGTAAAAGCTTGGGTGGTGTACCATATGATGTATTTTCTAAATTGTATGATTCCGTTGTCTGGCCTGTTATAAATTATAGTGCACCATTATGGGGTTTCCGTTCGTATTCTTGTATTGATGCAGTACACAACAGGGCTCAACGCTTTTATCTAGGTGTCGGAAAATACACACCTAACGATGGAGTATCAGGAGATATGGGCTGGAACCCCCCATGTGTAAGGCAGTGGAAATCTGTGTTACTGTATTGGTCACGTTTGTCATCTATGAACATATTGAGGGTCAATAAACGTATAGCACTCTGGTTTACAACAAAAAAAGTCTTCTCGTGTATGTAGAAATTGTGTTTTTAATAGGGATGTCAACGAATAGCAAATCAGGTATTCGAAATTTCGAATATTCGTTTTTCATTTCGAACGAATATTCGAATATTCGATTGACACAACTTAGACAAAATTATTAAAAAAATAATATTTCATATACCAAAATTCCTTACGTGCTGTGTGTATTCTACTTTTGTTTTCACCGGAAGTTAAGACTCTGACGAATAAAGTTATTGCAGTTAACATATCATCTTCTGAATGCCAAAATTCGTGTTTATGAATATCTTTGTGAAGTGTTTATATGTTCTGTTTTCGTCAATTGTTCATTAGTTTGCAAATAAAGCATGAATTGGATGATATGACCTACGCGAAAAATTAGTATGTAAATTAGGTTGTTTCCCGTCACCCCATTTTTTCGGCATGTTTCTTTTCTCAATTACATCTTTGATCTTCCTTAATTAAAAAGCGAGTCATTAACTCAAGTCCCTGTTGATGGTTTTAACTGCCTACTTTTTACACCTTTCGTCAACAACAAAATTACCGACAATTAAACACCTGCTTTCTTCTATTTGAGACTATGGACTATCAAACTGTTACAAACGGTCAGTAATTAACGGATTATCGATTATATTAGCACCCCCCAATATACACAATGACACTTTTACAAGCGCCTATATTTCAACACCAACAACAACATCCTTTATTACTCTCATACTATCTTACACAAATCGGGGTCGGCAATAAATAAACAAACAACAATTTTATTTTCATCAATTTTTTATTATAAAGTATATTTTTCCGAATATTCGAATATTGAAACAGGATTCGAATATTCGAAGATAAAACGAATATTCGAATATTCGTTGACATCCCTAGTTTTTAATATAAAGAAATTTCTTAATGACAATAGTTTACATATGTTTAATGATATCGAACAACCCCTGCCTGCTTCGTTCGTCAGTACAATTTGTAATGTCACATTGGACGACTATGTTACTAAGTGGTTAAATAGAATTAACAGTGATATTGGTCCTTCTAGACGAGGTGGTAATAAGCTCCGTTTATATAAACTATACTGAAACGAAAAAGAAAGTGTGCACTTGGTTAGAGGGAATTTTTTTATACTTATAGAAGCAAAATATTGGCAAATTTGGTATCAAAATGTGCAAAAATGTATTGGCAACACGATGTTTTACTTTTAAGTGAAATTTGATAATTATCAGAACATTGTTTTACGTGTGAATAACGTAGGGGTAAAAAGTAAAAGTTGCAGATTTGTAATGTTTCGTAACTGCTTTTTTGCCTTCGGATATTTGTCAAGTTACGTGACAATTAATCAGTATCTGTTGTGGCCTCTTCGTCTACGGATCAACGCAAGTATTCTAGATCGCATGGACCTGACGTAACGTCTTATGACGTCGGCGGGAATGGCGTTCCATTCATGAACTAAGGCTGCGCACACAAGTCATTGATATTGTTGATAACATGGTTTTTCCTTGCTCTCCGACCAAGCAAATCCCATAAATGTTCAATGGGATTCATGTCCGGAGAGCAAGCCGGCCAAGGTAAGACGTTAACGTTATTTCTAGCGAGATAATTCCTGGTAAGTATAGCAGTATGTGGCCTTGCGTTATCATGCATTAAACAACCAAGGTTCTGTTGTAGGAAAGGAATAACAACTGGGCGTAAAACTTGGTCAACATAACCTTGGGCATTTAAATTACCATGAATAACAACAAGGTCTGTTTTCCTACCGCCCATAATACCTCCCCAGACCATTACACTACCCCCTCCAAAACGATCTCGCTCTAATAAACAGTTCTGGTCAAAACGTTCCCCTTTACGTCTAAATACCCGAACTCTACCGTCAGCAGTGCTAAGGTTAAATCGCGACTCATCACTAAAGGGCACCCTAGACCACATGGCACGGTTCCAACGGAGATGACGGCGGGCCCAGACCAGTCTGAGAGCACGATGTCTGTTATTAAGGATCTGGCCTACATAAGGCCTCCTAGCCCTTAACGGGTTTGCATTGGCCCGCAGTCGGTTAAGAACCGTATCCCTACATACGCCAAACTCTCGCGCAGTGCTTGTAGCGGTTTTGAACCGATGACGTAAGTGCGTCAACGTCATATGTCTATCCTGACGTGCCGTTGTCACCTTCGGTCTACCGGATCGTGGACGATCTCTAACGCTTCCATTCTGATGGTAACGTCGTCGGAGTTTTATTATGGTATTTCTATGGCAGTTAAACTGCCTAGCGACGTCAGCAACGCTGACGCCGGCTGCGAGTTGCAGAAGTGCCTGAATTCGTTCGTTTTCTTGAAGCCGTGGCATCTTGTTTACGAGTGAAATTCAAAAGTGAACTGTGATTTATTATTGCATAACAAGTAAAGATATCGGTCAGGGTCAACCTGTACACACGTTGCACGGGTAGCACGAGCGAAAAGTTGCATAATAGCCTGCTGTCAATTTGAAAGCCGTCTATGCGCTTAAACATAGGGTAAATGGGTGCAATGTGTAAAGGGTTATTTTCTTCACTCATGATGATAAATCCGTATATCTAAACTTTGTAACAAAAAAGTTATGCCCAATATTAAAGTGCACACTTTCTTTTTCGTGTTAGTATAGTTAAGTCCGAATTTGTTCCCGAGCAATACTTAAAGTAATTCTACCATCCAGACATAGGTCAGCGTATAGTAAATTTCGTTTTGGCGTTGCCCCCATTAGAATTGTAACTGGTCGATACGAGGGATTGTCAGTGGACGAACAATTATGTCCCATGTGTGATGATATTGAATCTGAATATCATGTCTTGTCCAGCTTATTGTGATATACGAGAATCATTATTTATACGAGCAGTAGTTTTAAACAATGCGTTTTTTACATTCTCTGATGTTGATAAGTTCAAGTTTTTGTTTTCTAACCCAGATATGATACGAATCTGTGCCAAAACCTGCAATCAAATTTTACAAAGACGATTATTTTTAACTTGTAAATAATGTATTTATAGTTTGTCAATAATGCTCATTAATTTAGTTTTCTATGTGTTCCTTTTTATTCCGTCTGAAGCAACCTTGCTAATCCAACTCACGGTGATCTGTTCAACGTGTTCTGTGATATATTACATCAATTTTTTAGTTAATGCGCGTTAGTGCTCCTCTCCCCTTTTCAGTATCTTATAATTGTTTTTATGACAGTTCTTAGTTCTACTGATTAGCAAGGTTTCTTCAGTTTTATTCCATGTTGCTATATGTGATATAAGTACGTATACAGTGTACTATGTGATATTAATGTTTAGTGTATATAAATGTATGTAGTTGTTTTATGTGTATACGTAATCTCTTATAACTCAATTTATGAGTGGCAGTGTACTTTTATTAGGTACTCATTCGATTTTATTGTAAATGTATGTGATATGTACACTGACGAGATTGAAATAAAGATATACATGTATATATATATCAACGAAGCAATACATACTTCATCCAGAAAAATCAATAATTTTGCAAAAGAATGCGTTTTAATTAGTTGATTTTACATTTTGTCTTCGCTATAATAAAACATCAATTTGCAAAGGCACCGCCGTGAGTTCGGTTAAGGCTAACACTCGCACGAGTTAAGAAACTGTGCACGCATTTTGCAACCGAACGCCCTGTTTGCCAAAAAGTACGCGCCCTTCGCTAGCTACCTCGGAGATGCTCGAGCGAGTGGGCGCACAGTGGGCGCGTACTTTTTGGCAAAAAGAGCGTTCGGTTGCAAAATGCGTGCACAGTTTCTTAACTCGTGCGAGCCTTAACCGAACGTACGGCTGATGTGTAGTGAGTCTCGTGATCATCCGAGGCATGATCAACTACTGTGCACCGTCCGATTCATAACCCGGTATGTACTAGCCCTGGTTTAAAATGAAATTTTGCAAAAACTAGACGGTAAATGTTTCTGAAATTTGGATATAGTTGATGTTATATGTTACAAATAATTTTCGTTAAAGACAATATGACGTCCAACTGATATTTGGGTTTTCTAACATAGTCGATATTTTTTTGTTTCCATGAAATAATCCTTATTTAAAAAAACATTATGACACGAAAGTCCCGCCCAAAATTTTAATTTTCTTTCAAATATTTCTGACTTGTCTTAAAATTTCAAGTCTGTTTAGTACAAAGGTGGTTTCACTATATGAAAATAGGATAAAATAAGAAAATAAATGTGATTTTCCATTTATCGGTTAATTTTTAAAGGCCAAGTTTTTTCAGAGAACAAAACGGGCCATTATTTTTTGTGGAACGGTAAAATCTTATAAAATTTTCAAATTTTATCCGCATTATTATATAGATTGAAATGACAACTGTTTCATTTATTGCAGACATTATGCCAATAATGGACTAAGCAGTCCAAAGAGGAGTTCACAAAGACATTTTCTGACTGCATTTTACGTCGGTGTTGGAATTACTTAAGGTAAGCACTTTAAGTAATTCCAACACCGACATATTATCTTTATAGTCTGAGAAAAGGCAAAAATGTCCATTTGACTCCCTCAAAGTATGCCACCTTGTCATTCACACGCTTTTAGAGCCGTAAAATGCAGTCAGAAAATGTCTTTGTGAACTCCTCTTTGGGTAAACTGTTTATACAGGGCGATAGGTCTGGGCTTTAAGGTGGATGTTGAAACACTTGGAGACTGTGCTGCTGCAAATACATTTATGTTGTAACCACACCCGAGCGATAAGGTGCATTATCGTGCAACACAGATTCAGCCAAATTTCATTCAGTAAAAATTATACTGTGTCTTATAAATGGCATGAAACAATGTGTGCCCAACGTGTGAAATGTAGACATGCTTGTAGTAAAAGCAATGATCTTTCCAGTAATACACTCAACATGTATGAGAAACCCATGATTTGGCAGCGTTGTCAGTACCAATAAAACGCTCCTTGTTCAATAAAATATGATAACCGGTGCGAAATTGGATGTTACAAAATCAACTTTTTTGCTGGATATGTTTTCTTTGATATAGAACAATGTTTCTGAGCTTGATTTATTTTGTGCCCACATGAAGGGACCCATTTGTGTACATGTAATAGCAAAATTCATTTAGATTAATGAAAAGCAAACACCAACATCTGTAAATTTCAGGTAGTCAACACTAACTAATTATGCATTTGCATAAAAGATGAGGATTCATAGTTATGGTCGCAGGTTCGAGCCTTGGATTTCGTTTAATATATGCTCCATATATTTTATACCCTTTGATGGATTTTCATGAAACGTTGGTACAATGTTACCCTCACTAGGGAGATGTGCAGTATCTTTCTGTTTTGCCAACGACTATACTTCCATAATATATGCTCATTGCGTACGGAATAAGACCTGCATTCCGATTTTTTATGGATTTCAGCATCGACAGCAGGGCTTTTTGATCCATGTTTTAATAATAAATATTTGATAAACACGTAGAGCTATAATCTATCGAAAGCCGTAGTTCACATTTCCAATGGTTACTATATAACTATAAGTTAACTTCGCTCTAAGCGGCGGTATAAGTTATATAGTAAGCGTCGGAATAAGTTATATAGTAACCATCGGAAATGTGACGGCTTTCGGTATTTTTTGAAGGCGGAGGCATAAAATGACAAAAAAAAATTCATTAATATATGTTTGTAGTTCATTGAATAGCTTTAACGTGTAATGTCATAATATTGCCTTAGACTACTTATGTTAACAAATAATGTTGGCATACGACATGTACATGTATTATAAATGCATCTGTAGATTAAACTTCACATGAACATCTCATTTGCTGTGGCATATTTGTATTGGTAGATGTCAATACTTGTGACGACTATTTCAAACTGCATTTACATTAAACGACTCATTGAAATGCACACTCGACTACGCATGAGCAACAGCTGTCATATCTAGGTACATGTATGTGTATCATTTATGTCTTAAACTTGTTTAAGTTTCATTTAACGATAACTGTTTGTTTTCTCGTTTGGTCAACCTGTTAACAGTTTGATAGAATTTTCGGTTAACCGGTTAGCTAATCAATCAACAATTCCAATCGATAGTTAATTTGTATTTTAAACACACATTTATGATTTATTCTCCAATTCCATCAGCAGCTATCACTGTAAGAAAATCCCATTGCTACGTGTAATTTTGGCAGCGAGTTGTGGAATATAATACATAGGTGAAGTGAGACATCAAGTATAAAATGATTATATACATGTAGATGCATTATATTAACTATTTGTAAGCACATAATGCAAACTAAATTATTAAAATTTCCCAGGACTCAGGACAGACAGTGCAGACAAAGTCCTCCCGGGTTTAAGACTTCTTTTTTCCTTACCTAGTTATCGACTGACGATCCATGACAAAGTGGTAGCAACGGAATTAAATAACACCCTAACCAAAGTGATATCAATTATATATAACAGGTGCTCACAATGTAGATAGGTACCACCTCTGATCAGTGTGTGTCTGTAACTGGTGCTCAAAATGTAAATAGGTACCACCTCTGGTCAGTGTGTGTGTAACTGGTGCTCACAATGTAGACAGGTACCAACTCTGATCAGTGTGTGTCTGTAACTGGTGCTCAAAATGTAAATAGGTACCACCTCTGGTCAGTGTGTGTGTAACTGGTGCTCACAATGTAGACAGGTACCACCTCTGATCAGTGTGTGTGTGTAACAGGTGCTCACAATGTAGACAGGTACCACCTCTGATCAGTGTGTGTGGGTAACATGTGCTCACAATGTAGACAGGTACCACCTCTGATCAGTGTGTGGGTAACAGGTGCTCACAATGTAGACAGGTACCACCTCTGATCAGTGTGTGTGTAACAGGTGCTCACAATGTAGACAGGTACCACCTCTGGTCAGTGTGTGTGTAACAGGTGCTCACAATGTAGACAGGTACCAACTCTGATCAGTGTGTGTCTGTAACTGGTGCTCAAAATGTAAATAGGTACCACCTCTGGTCAGTGTGTGTGTAACTGGTGCTCACAATGTAGACAGGTACCACCTCTGATCAGTGTGTGTGTGTAACAGGTGCTCACAATGTAGACAGGTACCACCTCTGATCAGTGTGTGTGTGTAACAGGTGCTCACAATGTAGACAGGTACCACCTCTGATCAGTGTGTGGGTAACTGGTGCTCACAATGTAGACAGGTACCACCTCTGATCAGTGTGTGGGTAACAGGTGCTCACAATGTAGACAGGTACCACCTCTGATCAGTGTGTGTGTAACAGGTGCTCACAATGTAGACAGGTACCACCTCTGGTCAGTGTGTGTGTAACAGGTGCTCACAATGTAGACAGGTACCAACTCTGATCAGTGTGTGTGTGTAACAGGTGCTCACAATGTAGACAGGTACCACCTCTGATCAGTGTGTGTGTGTAACAGGTGCTCACAATGTAGACAGGTACCACCTCTGATCAGTGTGTGTGTGTAACAGGTGCTCACAATGTAGACAGGTACCACCTCTGATCAGTGTGTGGGTAACTGGTGCTCACAATGTAGACAGGTACCACCTCTGATCAGTGTGTGTGTGTAACAGGTGCTCACAATGTAGACATGTACCACCTCTGATCAGTGTGTGTGGGTAACAGGTGCTCACAATGTAGATAGGTACCACCTCTGATCCACCTCTGATCAGTGTGTGTGTGTAACAGGTGCTCACAATGTAGACAGGTACCACCTCTGATCAGTGTGTGTGTGTAACAGGTGCTCACAATGTAGATAGATACCAACTCTGATCAGTGTGTGTGTGTAACAGGTGCTCACAATGTAGATAGGTACCACCTCTGATCAGTGTGTGTGTGTAACAGGTGCTCACAATGTAGACAGGTACCAACTCTGATCAGTGTGTGGGTAACAGGTGTTCACAATGTAGATAGGTACCACCTCTGATCAGTGTGTGTGTGTAACAGGTGCTCACAATGTAGATAAATACCAACTCTGATCAGTGTGTGTGGGTAACAGGTGCTCACAATGTAGACAGGTACCACCTCTGATCAGTGTGTGGGTAACAGGTGTTCACAATGTAGATAGGTACCACCTCTGATCAGTGTGTGGGTAACAGGTGCTCACAATGTAGACAGGTACCACCTCTGATCAGTGTGTGTGTAATAGGTGCTCACAATGTAGACAGGTACCACCTCTGATCAGTGTGTGTGGGTAACAGGTGCTCACAATGTAGACAGGTACCACCTTTGATCAGAAATCAGCAAAGATCATAATCTTGTTGCCATAACTTTATAGGGCAGCATATATTTTCTGAAGGGTTCACCTGATTTGATATGATAGTGGCGATTGGATAAAACTGGATAAACACTACTGAACTAGCCAGTGTATAAAACCTACATACTCAAGTAGCTGAGTTATGAATGTGGTAACTCACTGCATTGTTTTCATGACATGAGTATCACACCATTGATGAGTTTGAAGCTTGACATGTAATGATAGTGTAATTGAATCAGACATAAACTTTATGATAGCAATACAAATGTTCTTGTAAGATATTCAGTAATTATAGATAACAACTGAAGACTACTCAAAAGCTCAAAAATGTTTTAATATCAACTGTTGCAATAAGTCATTTTAAGATTGTTGAAATTTATTTTGACAATGATAAACAACAAAAATCAATATGGTCCTAATTGTATTAATATTTGAGATGCCAATACAATGTTATATTAAAAAAAGGGAGGGCCATGGTGGCCCTATATTGCTCACCTGTGTATATTGCTTCAAGTGAGTCCAAGAGGATTTTCAATGATTTGACTTTGTTATCAACTTTTTGACCCAACATGACCGAGTACCACACTGGACTTGCATTTTAGACAAACATTCTGATCAAGTTTTATGTAGTTCCGGTAGAAAATGCAGCCTCCCCAGAATGCACAAGGATTTTCAATCATTTGATCCTGTGACTTAGTTTTTGACCTCAGATGACCCAGTTTCAATCTTTACCTAGATCTTATTAAGGCAAACCAAGTCTCATGTAGTTAAAGTAAAAAATGTAACCTCTAGAGTGTTAACAAGGTTTTACTATAATTTGACCTAGTGACCTACTTTCTGACCTTATATGACCCAATTAGAACTTGGCCTAGATTTCATTGAGACAAACATTCTGACCACATCTCACTTTTAAATCAAATAAAAAATGTGACCTCTGGAGTGTTAACAAGGTTTTACTATAATTTGACCTAGTGACCTAGTTTTTTTACCCTAGATGACCAAGTTTCGAAGTTGGTCTAGATTTCATTGAAACAAACATTCTGACCATGTCTCACATAAATCAGGTAAAAAAATGTGACCACTGGAGTGTTAACAGGTTTTACTTTAATTTGACCTAGCTTTTGACCCCACATGACGCAGTTTCGAACTAGATTTCATTGAGACAAACATTCTGACCAAGTTTCATGCAGATCAGGTAAAAGATGTTACCTCTAGAGTGTTAACAGTCTAAACTGTTGACGTTGGACGACGACGGATGACGGACACAGAGTGATCCCAATAGCTCACCTTGAGCACTTCATGCTCAGGTGAACTAAAAATCAGACAGCAAGTATGACACAAAACAGTTTGGTACATCACTGAGACAAACGTACATTATATGAAGTATTATGAAAAGAAATGAAGAGTTACACAGAGAAGGCTATACATGCATTCTGTAAAGAGCATTTCTCATTTTGAGATCAGGCCAGCAGTTTCTGAAGATCTGGGCTGCGTTTCATCTAAATCCTAAGTATGAAAAGATAGGAGTGAACTTTTCTGGAAGGAATAAGTCATGTTTGCTCAATATGTTTTAGACATTTTGAAGCGTAAAAGTCTTTAATATTTCATGTTAAAACTAAAATTTTGTTGAATCTTGTTTTTTAAATTCATGTAACAAAACTTGCTTAAATTGACTTAGGTGCGAAAATTGTACTTAGGAGTGAAAAGCGCACCTAGGACTTTTGATGAAATGCACCCCAGGTCGAACATGTGACCTGAATTATATAAAAAGTTTTTTGTATGATTTGACCAGATCACTTAGTTTTGACCCCAAGTGACCTAATTTCAATTTTGACCTTGATTTGATAGAGAAATACATTTGGATCAAGTTTCATGAAGATTGGAAAGAAAATATTACCTCAATAGCATAAACAAGGTTTTTCTACAATTTGACTTGGTGATCAGTTCTTGATCCCAGGTGACCCAGTTTTGATATTGACTTAGATTTCATAAAGAAAAGCATTTATCATAAAGAGAAAAATCAGCTCTGTACATATTGTATACTCAGTACATTTAAAAACGCACAATGAAGGATTTCACAAATTTCATGAACTTACTTAGGGATGCAAGAGAAGAACTTAACACGATATTATTTTATTTGGAAATAAGAGATTTTACTTATACTCTTTTTTTGTGTTAACCTTAACATATAATGTTGATTGATATGGCTTTATTGATTCATACATATTGTTGTTTCTAATATATGTCTTAATTTTATATTGCCATGTAAATTGTACATTTAAAGATGAAATAAATCTATCTATTGCCTGCAACGACGAACGCTAAATTTTCTTTAAATCCACAGGTAATTTCATATCAAAATAAGTTAAAAAAACACAAAACAATGAATATAAAAGACATATCACAGGTACATAAATGTGCGTTTGTACTCAGTATATATCTGACAGTCGGTAAATGTATAAAAATATTACAACTGCACTGTTCTTATTTCAATTCAGTAAGTGCAAAACTAGAAATGTAACTACATGTATATAGTTATACCCACCAATACACAGATAATATTCGGCAAGAGTTGTATAAAAAGGTAGACCCATTTTGATTTTCATAAAAATAAGCATGATGAGGAAAGAATTTAAGAATTATAAATTATAATTGGCCTACTGTTGATTAATTAAGAGGGTTTTCCACGTGCATTTAAGGACATCCCAGGTTACAGCTGTACATCAAATACATTGAATTTGTTGCTTTACAAGAATTAAACAGTTGCATTTAATGCTAAAACATATTGATAACTAGATGGTTGTTTTTTTAATAAAAATATACGTCTCCCAGATGGCAATTTGTCAGTAATTGTAATACTGATACAAGATGTTAGAATAGAATATCAAGCAAACAAGAAAGATAGTATTTGATCAGTTCACCATACACTGTGAATGTATAAAAACATCAAAGGGCCATAACTCAGTGAAAAATTATCTGAGCAGAACAAAACAATGAAGATGCACAACTACACTTGATGTTGATCAATCCTATGAAGTTTGGCTGAAATCCAACCAGTAGTATAGGATATAAAGCGCAGACAAGCTAAAAGTGGAAGGACCGACAGACGCCGAAGCCAAAAACAATATGTCTCCTTCAGAGAGAGGGAGACATAATAAAATGCAAGAATTACTTAATTGATTCTCATGATAAAATATAAACATAATAAAATATACACATAAACGTATCATTTGAACGTTCACATTAATAGATGCAAGTATATGCTTTTCTACATTATAGATATTTTATTTTTTCATTCTAAGAAAACATCCCTGTTTTATAACACATAATCTTTTTATCATACATGTATTGAAAAAATCATCATCAGTTCATTCAAACACTGCACAAAATGCAAGAAAGTGTGCTACTTTCCAAGAATACTGACCCTTAGTTTCTAGGCTTGAAGATTATAGTCCAAGATCTCTGCGAGAATGTTTTGTTTTCTGATCTATTGAAATTAAAAAGTTGATATCATAAAATATATTGTGAGCAACCAGTAAAGATAATGTCATTCAAACAATGCTATACACAAGACTTTGCTGAACTTAGATAATACATTCATCCACAAATATATGAGAGAATTAAACTGATTTTGCAGCTGACAGATTAATCTTATTTTCTTAACCATTGAGACCTTATCTAAATTCTATTTCACTAACAAAAATAGCAATCTGTTACAGCATGCAGTCATTTGTTTTTCTTTAATCCTGGTGAAGTCTGCACGGACATTTCCGACATCTGCACATGTTTTTTACGTACTACCTTCCGTTTCTTCGGAGCTGGAGACACAGCTAAAATACATACAAAAAAACAGTTGTAAAGCAAATATCACATGCATCAATGTAAATACAACCAGTTTAAATACAATACTAATATCACTTTCAATATTAAAAAACAATAGGTTTGGAAGGACCTATACAACCTAAAGAGCCTGGTCCCATGCCCCATAATCCGGTCAACAATACTCGAATTTAAATCTCTACTACTAAATGATGATTCTAGCCATATTTGGTTGAATTCCATCCAGTAGCTCTTGAGAAGAAGATGTCTTTACAGATGTCACATGATCCAAATACCTCACACCAGTCCTTTACACTAAGCCTAATTAGGAGGGGAGGTAAATTACACGACATAGTCCTATACTGGCATAATAGATCCTGCTGTAAAAAATGCAAATAAAGGGGAAAAAATGCACAGAAATGATTTTGGCATAATTGTATTGTTTAATATCTGCCGTGTATGGAAAAAAAAGTATAGGAAAATCCTATGGTGCGAAATGCATTTTTTGGGGGAAATGTACTAAAAGGTAAACAAAAGTGTGAATTTATGGAATTTGATTATATCAAAATCAGATTTAGCTATAAAAATACCAGAATAACTGTATTTAATAGACCATAACATACCAAAAGTAAAGACACATCATTTGTTGTGAACAGTGATTTTTGGGGTAAAATGGTGAAAAAATAAACAAATTAAAGTGGGAATTTCTGGAGTTTGTCAATAACTGGACGAAATTTAGCTATAAAATTACCTAAAT
Organism: Mactromeris polynyma; assembly: GCA_032209605.1. Taxonomy (NCBI): domain Eukaryota; kingdom Metazoa; phylum Mollusca; class Bivalvia; order Venerida; family Mactridae; genus Mactromeris; species Mactromeris polynyma. The sequence continues at coordinate 24,766,610 of JASFXZ010000002.1, read as the reverse complement.
AACTGTATTTAACAGATATTAAACTGCTCTACAAGACATCTCATGTGCAAAATATCATACAATGAGATAGGTGATTACTTGGGTAAAATGGTAAAAACTATAAATAAAAGTGAGAATTTCTGGAATTTCCCAAATATATATTAGACCAGTGAAAAAATCACATTTCACACGATACAATGTATCTATACTTAAGGTATTTTTAATTGTAATATAAAATCTATCACATCCAGTAATTCTGGTAGTTATATTGCAAAATTTGACATAGTTATTGGCAAATTCCAAAAATTCCCATGTTTTGGGTTATTTTTTTAAAGGTTTTATCCCAAAAATCACATTTCACTCGTCACAATGTTTCTATACTTTAGATATAGTACTGTAATATAATATCTATTAAATCTAGTAATTTTGGTAGTTTTATTGCAAAATTTTACATAGTTATTGGCAAATTCCAGAAATTCCCGTTCTTATTTAAATTTTCAACCATTTTACCCCAAAAATCACATTTTGCACTGTGCGATTGTCCTATACTTTTAGTATATTTAATGTGATGCCTTATTTGACACAAATCCACTAAAATTATTTCTGTACATTTTTCCCCCCCAATTTTTTTATTTTCACTGGCCTATAAATCCAATCATCGAAAACACACACATGATAAAGTTCTACCCAGTCAACATCCAAGAAAGTGAATTGCAAGATTTGTCCATGATGTCTTATTCCTAGTGACACATCAGAAGACATATAAGCTCAGTGTTAACAAAACATTTAACATTGTGGAAACACCTAATACTACAAATGAGTAGCCATGAATCTTTTTGGAATAAAGCCAACATTTACCATTATGGGTGGTTGTTCTCTTAGCAGTTTTATTTGTTTTTGATGCTCCAGCTGATGATGATAAAGTACCAGCAATTGCTTTGGATCCAACAGCCCTTGCTTCAGCTGCTGGGCTTACAGTTCTTCCAGCTTTTGGTGACTTGACAGCCAAGGCCTTTTTAGCTGCCTTCGATGTTGGCTTCATTGGGCAATTAGCCTTTGTGGTTGATGACTTTGTTTTCAGTAATTTGCAGTTTGGAGAAGAGATTGCTGATTGCTTTATGGCTTGTTTTTTTTTTTTGTCACCTGTTTGAGGTGTAGCAGATCGTGAGGCCGTTTTTGGCGTACGTCTTGAAGCAGATTTTGGAGTGCCAGGGTGAGGGGATGCTGCCCTTATAAGTTTACTCACGGGTTCATCCAAATTTGAATCATTAATGTGTCTTTTGACAGATTTCTGAAAATGAAATGAAGGTAATAATTACCAATAAAGCAATATTATAAAATGAACGTCAATAATAATTCAACTAGGAATATTGTGATATAACAGTATACAACATGGTGCTGACATGTATACATCATTAAACCATTTGCGATGCAAAAGCTGTCCATTAGATACTGAGCTAGACTATTAGATTGAGCCTGTTACAATGATGTTGTTATTGATAAATATTAGTTCCAAACTCCGAATATATATTCTTTCACACTTCCAGTGTTTTACCATGGAATAACGGTGAATGAATATCGGTGAAATTATAAACGTGATTATTTCACAAAATTAGACAACTTTTTTCCCAATGCAGCCTTTGTCACAAAAGAAAATGATATTGTTTTGCTCATAGTTTGTGAATGGGTATCAAAATTTCCAAGTGAACAACTGTACTGATTATAGTGATAAGTCAAGGGCCATAACTTTGCACTTACTGGACGAAACCATACATAAAACCCAAGGTGCACAACTACACATGCTGGTGAACATTCCTGTAAAGTTTTATGACTCAGGCTCATATACTTTTGGAGATATGAGTGACGCAAGATTGCATACTCTGTAGGCTATATTTTAACTAAGTCAAGGGCCATAACTTTGCACTTACTTGGCACAGCCAAACATGAAACCCCAGGTGCACAACTACACGTGCTAGTGAACATTCATGTACAGTTTGGTGAGTGTAGCTGATATACTGTTTGAGATATGCACAACACCAAATTGCACGCTCTGTATGCTATATTTTCAATAAATCAAGGGATATAACTGTGCACTTACTGGGCACAGCCAAACATGAAACACCAGGTGCACAACTACATGACTCTGGCTCATATACTTTTGGAGATATGAGTGACACAAGATTTTGTGACGGACGGACAGACGGACATGGGCAAATCTATATGCCCCCCTTTCAGAGTTGGGGCATAAAAATGTATTGTGACATCGGAAATAAAATAATATTTCATTTGTGTCCTTACTCTATAATTAAATACAACACATTGGGCCCGTTTTATCAATATACCGGTAAGTATGAACGAGCGTTCGTAAGATACGAAAATACTTACAACCGTTTTATCAACACATTCTTAAGTATGACAGTGATCTTGCACACAGTAATTCAGTACACACACTTCACAAGTAGGTCACAAGAGACATATCTCGCGGGTGTCAGGACTTTTTGGACCACAGACATTACTGACCACACTTCGGACCAAGTTCAGGGACACTTCGGACTATCTTTTGGAACTGTTTTTGATCAAGTATTTCAAGACCTTCAATTTTTACCTTTAAAGAATGCAGAAACTGATCGTAATATTATTATTATTCGTGATTAATCACGTGTCAAAGACGGCCATAGAAGTGGTCGACCAAAGACATATGTGACTAAAAATAATGTGGCTGCTGTGAAGGAGATGGTTGAAGAAGACGGGCGACATACAGTAGAAGATATTGCTAGCAGAGTAGGGGTCTCAGAAGGGAGTGTCTATACCATTCTGACCAAGGAGTTAGGACTGAGATAGATTTGTGCGCGATGGGTCCCTCATTTGTTGTCCAAAAATCAGAAAACGGCACCCATGGACTGCTCACGTAAACTTTTGAAAAAGTTTTAAAATTGTGATAATCGTATAATTTCCAACTTGTTATCGGGAGACGAGACTTGTGTCTACATGTTTGAACGGGAGACGAGACTTGGGTCTACATGTTTGAACGGGAGACGAGACTTGGGTCTACATGTTTGAACGGGAGACGAGACTTGGGTCTACATGTTTGAACGGGAGACGAGACTTGGGTCTACATGTTTGAACGGGAGACGAGACTTGGGTCTACATGTTTGAACGGGAGACGAGACTTGGGTCTACATGTTTGAACGGGAGACGAGACTTGGGTCTACATGTTTGAACGGAAGACGAGACTTGGGTCTACATGTTTGAACCCCAAAACAGTGGAAAGGTAAAGATCAGAAATGCCCAATTGTGGCAAAAAGACAAAAAAGCGCAAAGAAGGTTTTATACACAAGCTTCTTCAATTCCTGTGGCCCAGTGATACAGATTCCATCAAAGGCAGGAAAATCTATTACGGGACGCTATTACAAACACACAGTGTGGAAGACAATTAAACAAGAAATGGGCAATGCCCCCAAACCAGGTTTTAGTACGTATTTATTTGTAACCAAGGCTCAATTTGTATAATGAATACATGATGATCATCAATGCTGCAAAGGTGCCATAGGTGATACATGCATATACACACTCACACTTAGATATATTATATATATATGCAACAACTATACACCAAGTTTGATGTCAATACACCCGCGCATAGCGAAGATATTACGTAGAAACTGATTTTTAAAATTTAAGTGACCTTGACCTTGGACGGAACAAACCCAAAAGCAATCCCATGGGAGCTCTCGACATGTTCTTACTATACCCTAAGTTTGATGTCAATTCGATCAACGAAACTTAAGTTATTCTCCGGAAACCAAATTGCTATTTTTAGTAATAGTCACCTTGACCTTTGGTGGACCGAGCCCAATAGTGATCCCAAGCGAGCTCTCCACACGTTCTTACTATACACCAAGTTTGATGTCAATACGATGAAAGGAACTTGGCCGCGGTCATACCCTTCCGTGATAATTTGACAAAAATGTCGATTATCCTCCACATGTGGAGAAGTTGCCGGCTCCTTGTGGAAGGGTAAGTTAGTACTGGTTAGATTTCAGTCCAGGAAAAACTGGTTAGGTGATCCGGCTGCCGTATATAACTAAAATATCGTTGAGAAACGGCGTTAAACCCGATGAAACAAACATGAAAGGAACTCAAGTAATTCGCCGGAAACCAAATTTCTATTTTTAGTAACGGTCACCTTGACTGTTGACGGACCGAACCCAAAAGCAATCCCAAGCGAGCTCTCCACACTTTCTTACTAAACACCAAGTTTGATGTCAATATGATGAACGTAACTCAAGTTTTTCGCCGGAAACCACCAGTTTGACGCCCGTAAACGACATACACTATTCTAATACGAAAACCTGGTTAAAAAATCTATCAAAAGAAGCGCCCAAGCACAGGTATAAAGGGCATTTTCCTGTTGCATGATAATGCCCCGACTCATAAATGCAAGGATGTGGTGTCATTTTTTGACAAAGAGAAAGTGAATGTCCTTCAACATCCACCTTATTCTCCTGATTTAAGTCCTTGTGAGTTTTTTCTATTTCCCCGGCTCAAAAAAATGCTTTTGGGGCGAAGATACGACACCAGAAATGTCCTTGGAAGGGCAATTCACCAGTGCTTGAAGCAGATACCAAGGGCAAACTACTCTGCCGCTTTTAGACAGTTGATGTCACGATTACAAAAATGTATTTCTGTACCTGGGGAATGTTTTGAAGGGATGCAATGGAGTGATTTTGCGTAATTAGTGTTGTTTTTATTTTATTTACCATATAACAGAACTTTTTGAAGAACCCTCGTATTTCATTTTTTTTTAGAAATGCCAGCCAATTTCATGTGATATGAAGTAGATGAATTGATAAAAAAGTTTAAACCTGTTGTTGATTTACGTGAAATATTATTATCATTTTTGTTACGAACGTTACGAATGCCTATTACCATTTGTAGCATTTTCGTTAAATATTACGAATTTGTAGCGACTGCATGCATACGAAAATATTAATAAAACGCTTTTGAGATCGTAAGAACCAGGTAAGAAAATCTTACGAAATTTTCGTGCGTAAGAACGTTGATAAAACGGGCCCATTGTGTGTACTTTCAAGTCGAGTTGTACGAAGTTGAAAGTTCATATTGAAGAACTACTTGATGGCAGGCGAGCACGCAGCAGCAAATGACGTCACATAAATTACTGCCAACATTAAGGTTCACATAAATAGAATATTGTATGTTTTGGTGAAAGATCAAAACTTATTGTACTTCAAGAACATCCGACTTATTTATTTACACGTTTGGCTATGCCACACATGACTATATTGCATCTGCTGCTCACTCAGTGAAATAACTTTTGTTCTTACACAGAAACATACAAATATCCTCTATCTAATGTGAGATACAGTCTGCATAAATTTCACTGCAAGTTAAATAGGATATTAAACCTTAAATAACGAGAGACTCTTGTAGAACAATGGTCATAACTTTCAATACATTCCTACAAGTTATTTAAGTAATTATTGTATTAGGTTGATGACTGGGAAGCCTTACGTGCAGTTTTAATCCAAAACATGCAGTGGTTACTGCGCTGTGGCCATAATGGTACTTTTACACCTAACTTCAACCAAATGTCCTACAAGGGCCATAACTTAGTAGGTTTGAATTAAATACATGCAGTGGTTACTGAGATATGGCATTGATAGTAACTTGCACACCGAACCAATGTGTGACACCAACATCAAGGTGAGTAAAATAGCTCTCAAAAGTCTTCGAATGATTGAGCTAAATAATAGGAGCTGTGATTTCAACAGGATCAAATAAAATAATGAACTGTGTTAATCATAAACTAAATAAACATGTAAAAATCAATGCATGTAAACATATTGAACATATTTTGAAGAAACTGACACAGAAAGCCTCTCAGTCAACACATTTCATATCAACCTTTACTTACTTTGGGTGAAGACATTTTAGTGGCACCTCCAGCAGGCAGCGACAGTTTCCATGTATCCTTCACTCCAAGGCTTGATAAACCTTTTACAAAAATATCTCTCATCTTATTGTAATTTGGTTTATCTTCATATTTAAGGTTCTTAGCCATGGTCAGGTAGGATGAAATTTCGCCTGCAAAATTCATCAATGATATTGCTAGAAACAATACTGTTGTAAGAAAACTGTTATGGTATAATTTGCAAATAAAGAACTAACTAGAACTGTCACCATTGGTGCCTAATATACCTCAGCCTATATATTGATATGTCATATACATAAACTATTCAGATAGCCACAATTATTTGTTTAAAACAAGGTATACCTTGAACAGTTTTTGGGAGGGAGGGGTTGTCCTGAAGAATTAAAAAAAATGAAAAAGTAAAAAAAATTGGAAGACTTTTGTTGTTGTTTTGAGTTAAAAAAGTAAAAAAAATTGGAAGACTTTTGTTGTTGTTTTGATTTAAAAAAGTAAAAAAAATTGGAAGACTTTTGTTGTTGTTTTGAGTTAAAAAAGTAAAAAAAATTGGAAGACTTTTGTTGTTGTTTTGAGTTAAAAAAGTAAAAAAAGAGAAAAAGGAACATTTTCAGTGGGGGGGGGGGGGGGGGGGCCTTGAAGACTTTTGTTTTGTTGGAGTTTAGAAACAAACACATTGAAAAAGTAAAAAAAAAAATTCTATACCCTAAACAGTTTCTGAGAATAGGTGGACTTCGACAAAAAACTTAACCAAAATTCTAAGTTAAAAAGGGGCATAACTTTCACTAAATGCAGTCAAGAAACTTGTCCTGGAGATTGCTATTATGATGTCAGACAACTATATTAAGTTTCAAAGCTCTACTTTGAATAGTTACTGTGGAAAAGTGGACTGTAATAAAAAAACTTAACCAAAAATATGACAGATGCCGAAGAAGCTATGACATTACCTCAGCTGTCTGAAACAGACGAGCCAAAATTGACTTTCATTTTCACATATCCAGTGTTTTAAGATAGTGGCGATGAGTTTTATTATTGATTTCAGTATACAAATTTTACACTAAAAAGTTGCCATCCGTTCATTTGCTTCGCTAATTTTAAAAGTTGGGGGGAAAAGTTGCAGTACATTTATGGGGCACGTCATTATAGGCCTTTGTGTAACCAAGTGAGACGTCCTAAGAGCATTCATTGTACAAACATACCTATTATCAGGTTTCCCCCATGTTTTTAAACTATATACATTTGTATATTGATAAACAGCCCCAACAACTTGGCAGTGAAAAGGTTAGCTCCGCCTACTGCTCCTTTTGTAAAGCAATATCTAATTGGAAAAGCGTCTACTGGTGACCAATAAGCGCTCGGCTTTGTAATTGATTTCGACCTGAGTGTGTTTACATAAACACATATTAAGGACCAACATAGATGACAAGTTAAGCCTGTCATAAATTAATCAAACGGAAAGGTGCAATATTGCAATGGATGGGAATTTTGAATAGTGTGATTATGGCAAATCTTTTTGATTTTTCACTGAAAATGCTGTCTAGAAATTTATTGAATATTCCTACTTACATTTTTCGTATATTTTTGTTTATGTCATTCATGTCATACAATGTACATTCATACTTGATATTGATGTTAATTCAAAAACAACGGTTATGGGTTTGATTTTCTTTAAATTTGCAGTATTGCATAATTGATGAAATGTTTTTAGTTTAACATTAATGTGTCAGATCAGTTTCTTACAAGGTTACTGTAGGTAAACAGGCCATAGTATGTAAGATGACAAATACAGTAAAGGTTTATACTTTACTTTGAGACTTTTCTACCTTTCAATGGTTTATGGTATGCAAACTATAGTTTTCTTCCATTTCTGACTTCCTTAGTATTAAGGAGTTATGTAAAACATCAACTGACAAGAAGCTATGCCCTTTTTGTTAAATTGCACACTTCGCAACTATTAAACATTAGTAATTAAAAGATGCAGTATCATATGGAAAAATCAAAATCAATGATGCAGACGCACCATGTCCACTTCTCCCAAGTTCTCCCCAGTTCATCCTTTCTCAGCTGCAGGGAGAAGTGACCACTCCCCGAAAAATCTAATCCTAGCTTGTTCCCTGAATTGTGTTGTTGATGATGACAGATGATCATAATTATATTGAAGTTAACATGGTTCCTAGCAGGGATGACCAACACCTGGGTATTGTTTTACTAAAATACTTACGCTTGCGTATGTCAAAGATTATCATAAGTTTTCACATACATACAAAATTTTGACGTAAATGTGTTTCACATATATTTGCGTACATAGGTATTTGAGTAAGTTAGAGCATGAAGTTATGTTCAGAAATCACCGACTGTAAATCTCTACATTTTGCGTAAAAATGACATGTTGTCAGATCATGAAAGCAAGGAAAAATACAGATTGTCACGTGAACTCATCAGCGTTATATAGAATTTGATAGTCAATGACATTAAGCCACATACGAACAGGAGTCATCCTATCTCAGTGACGACGTATCACATGCATCACATGTGTTTACACGATAAGCTCCCTTTTATTAATATGTAGCATAACCGCTTCTCAAAGCCACCACCTCATCTTTTGACCAATTTTCCTAACATTTCTTTTGGAGTGGCTCTAACATATTTGCAGATGATTGTCTTTTCCGTTGGTCGTTTATTTCTCAATAACACAAAAAGTAGTTGTGTGTGTCGGCGTGTTTAAACAAATCGGCACAAAATGTTTGAAAGGCTGCAAATAAAATTTGTGTCTTGCAGAATTCAATTGCGCCGCATCTTGACTTGTTAGATCGACAGTTGTCGGCGCATTGTTTGATGCGACAAACGTCAAAATTTTCTACTCGCAGATTTCAAAGTCGCTGCGTAGCCTTTTCATTTCAGAGGTCGACCGACGTGAGTGGTGATTTTGTCAATGATGCACATGTGATATTTTTTAATTGGTCTGAAATGCTTTATGAGACTGATGTAGCAAGTACGACAAGGCGTGGTGCATTTTTTTCCTGTGATTCTCACAATCAACAGTTTAACGCGATGATTTATTCTTTTGTTCTGGCAATTACGGATAATTAATGATAGGTACGAAAATATAATTAGACATAAGTATTAAATTAGTTGTCACTCGCAATCTGTAATTTTCAAATGCATTTTGTGAGTTAAGTTGTTTTTTAGTTTAAAATGAAAAATATGTAAGTAAACTGTGTATTTTCAGCATAGAAGCTCTAGTCCTGCATTTAACTTTTAAAATGGTCATTATATTTTGGAAGAGAGATATGGTATGTGCGCATTTAAAGAAACTATGGCCATCTGAAAAAGGACAATATACAGAGTATGGAAAAAGTGCTAATTTCCAACACAAACAGCAATATATGGATTTTTTTCAAATTTATCAAATAAAAAATAATTTTGGGTATTTTATCTTTTTAATACCTTGTCTCATGGACAAAAATTCAAATAACACACAATATCAAAACATACGAAAATATTTTTTAAATCACCCAAAAACATCAGAGATTTTTCACCAAAACAAGCCTAGATTCCAACATTTACACAAAAAATAGCACACTTCATGAATTAAACTTTTTTTCACAGTTAATATGCAGTTAAGCCCAGATAAAATGAACATTTTAAGCCAAAAAAATTATGGGTTGGTAACTTGGTGTGCATATCAAAAAGTTTTATGTCGTTTACCTATCCCTTACCCCGCCCCAAAATCTAATGAAAACTCAAGTCCCGCATTGCAAATATGTGTCGTTAGATTGTTCTGAAATTTTCAGGTAAGATAGATATTGTCATTCTGATCATTTCCCCATTTCAGATATTTGTCTAGCTACCATATTTTTTTAGGTAAAAGCCAAAAAAGGCAATTCTGGGGAAATAACGATTTTTCCAAAATATTGAAGGTAGATAGTTATTCTCATGATGGTCGGTTTTGGAACATAACTAGTTAATACCATGTTCATGGTTAAAGACTTAAGCATCAAAAAACAATATAATGCACTAATGTACGTTTTATTTTAACCATTTTTCTAAAAAAAAATTAAAGATTGCTCAACAAAACAAGCCGATTTTCCAACATTTACGCCAAAAACACTTCCAGAATCAAACGTATACTTTTCATCTAGTTACTACATTGTACCATGTTCATGTTCAAAGCACAAACAAAAATACGTAATGCACTAATATACATTTCAGGGGCAACAATTCTCAAATGGATTACCCAATTTTCTTGAGGAAAAAAACAATCATTTTTTTTACCCTTTGAAATAGATGACAAAAATAAGTTCTTGGCCGACGAGTTCAATAAATTCAATAAAATATGAACATGAATGCTAGATTCTATTTATCACATAACTTGTAAACGGGCTTAAAACAAAAAAAATCACACAGACTTGTTTCTCTAGCCGCCCCTGCATTTTGCTTCTACTTTAGTGATTCGGTCGAGAAAAAATAGTTCCAAAGATTTTCACAGAATAAAAACGACGATTAATAGCGATAATTAAACCAAATGTAATGTCGAATGTTGAAACTTAACACAAAACAAATAATTAACAACATGATCGATAATTTACTGCCGTTTTAAGGAAAACATTGAAGAAGTTCAAAATTTAGTGCACACGTGCTGCTGTGACGACATGAAGCCGTGACGTCACCGAGTCCATTCTAAAGTAAAATCATTGACTGAATGTAAATCAACAGATCTACTATGACACAGTTGAAAATATTTCGCTGTGAGTCGCTGACAATCATTCGTACTCGTTTTCTCTAAGGATAGATTGCATCAGCGTGTGGTTTATTTTGTTTATGTTCACATAAAAAACCCACCGTGATCCGGATGATGGACAGCGAACAGTGTGTTGATACCTCCAGACAAGCTGTAATGTGCACTCGCATCGGATTTGAAGTACACGTTTAGCTCGCAATGGTTAGAATTCTTTCGTTTACGATGCTGTTTTGACATTTAGACGATCGCGAAATGCTACATATTTGTCGTAGACCGATACGTGAAAGTCGGCCATGTTTGTTTGGATTTCTGACAGCGCGTATGAATATGTGATGCGGCCCTAATTTGCATAAATAATACACTAGTGTAATACGCGAAATAATGCATAGGTTATAATCACTCCCGCGCCGTATGTTATGCGATAAAACCATTTCTATTTCCGTTTTATTAATTTATTTCCGACGAAATGAAAATATAGAAACAATTGAGGTACATTTAAACGATAATATTTATTTCCAGCCATTTTGCGACATTGAAGTAAATCGCGAGAAATTTCCGTTAAAATTGTCAAAAGAATACATCCTTACACACAGAGAAAAACTTCTATACTTGTGAATTATGTTACGTAAAAGCGCTGAAATATCTTATCGTCATTGACAAAAACAAATAAAATTCAGGTTCACAAATACATAACACGTGACTATCAAACTAAAAATTTGGACAACTTTAGGGAACAGAACAATTCTGTAAACATTTATGCATTAAACCACATGGCCTTTCAGCATATTTCAACAGAGGTTTCACAAACAATAAAATGAAAGAGGCTTAATGTAGGACATTAATTACGAATTGATTGGTTAAATTCAAATAATTCAACCAAAGAAGATGAATTTAGAAAAATATTTCCTAGAAAACCTTTAAAAACTTCAAATGTTATTAATTATATAAAGTTCAAGTGAACAAGGTAGCATTTAGTTCAAGGAGTGGCCGTTTTCAATAAATGATGTTGCTGAAAGTAGAAGCCTTTGATGCAGATATTATATTAACGGAGGCAGATGATTTAAAAATCTGTATGTGTAAAGTTAAATTACTTGTCTCACCTGAATACTACAACCAGTTTACAATGAAAACAGACAGCAACATTTGAAACTACTGAATTTGATTTTATGTCAATCTTGAGCCCAAAATTGGTTCAATGTCAGATTTAGCTTGTGAGACAGGACACTGTAGTGACTGGGTGCTGTAATGTTGTGTCAGGGCTGAGACAGGACACTGTAGTGACTGGGTGCTGTAATGTTGTGTCAGGGCTGAGACAGGACACTGTAGTGACTGGGTGCTGTAATGTTGTGTCAGGGCTGAGACAGGACACTGTAGTGACTGGGTGCTGTAATGTTGTGTCAGGGCTGAGACAGGACACTGTAGTGACTGGGTGCTGTAATGTTGTGTCAGGGCTGAGACAGGACACTGTAGTGACTGGGTGCTGTAATGTTGTGTCAGGGCTGAGACAGGACACTGTAGTGACTGGGTGCTGTAATGTTGTGTCAGGGCTGAGACAGGACACTGTAGTGACTGGGTGCTGTAATGTTGTGTCAGGGCTGAGACAGGACACTGTAGTGACTGGGTGCTGTAATGTTGTGTCAGGGCTGAGACAGGACACTGTAGTGACTGGGTGCTGTAATGTTGTGTCAGGGCTGAGACAGGACACTGCAGTGACTGGGTGCTGTAATGTTGTGTCAGGGCTGAGACAGGACACTGTAGTGACTGGGTGCTGTAATGTTGTGTCAGGGCTGAGACAGGACACTGTAGTGACTGGGTGCTGTAATGTTGTGTCAGGGCTGAGACAGGACACTGTAGTGACTGGGTGCTGTAATGTTGTGTCAGGGCTGAGACAGGACACTGTAGTGACTGGGTGCTGTAATGTTGTGTCAGGGCTGAGACAGGACACTGTAGTGACTGGGTGCTGTAATGTTGTGTCAGGGCTGAGACAGGACACTGTAGTGACTGGGTGCTGTAATGTTGTGTCAGGGCTGAGACAGGACACTGTAGTGACTGGGTGCTGTAATGTTGTGTCAGGGCTGAACATTTACGGTCTCAAACACGAAAACTTGTCAATGAAAGTGCACTCTACTGATCTTCCCAATATCGCAATATGAAACTGATACTGGTATATTGTATCGTCTGCATCTAATATTGCAATATACCAATACACCAGTATATTGTGTCATCCCTAATCTTTTACACTTTAAATAAGACCAACCCACTGATGAGACCAATTTTTACTAAGTCCTACAAGTGGTCTAAACAGCAGGGATTTATTGTGTATCATACACATTATGAAAAAGCGACTTTTTGAACATTATACTTTAAACATATCCAGGAAGTTAAAAGGTTAATACCATACATGAAGTTATACATACTTGGGGCCCCTCCTTTAGGAAAGCATTTCTTCATCAATGCTGGTATGTCATTCATATATCTACAAGTATAAAGCAGATAATACTCTAGTTTACATACCTATAAACTGTCAAAACAAGGATATTGGTGGAGCCGATGTATGCTCCCCAAAGTATGGTTATAACTTCGAACAAGACTCTAATTGGAAAATCTCACATTGTTGATGGTTAAAATTTTCATGTAATATGCAGCACTGGAAATGTCCTGGATCTCCCAAGAAAAAAGGTATACAAAACTGTACAATGAAACTGAGATAGTGAACAATATAATTACATGTTGGGCTAGGATAATCCTGCTAACTGAAAAAAAACTTGAAAAAAGAATACTGCAACTGACATAAGAAGCCTTTATTCCCTTGTCAATGCAATGCGTACCTTTACAACAAAGACTGTAGGTTGATACAAATCCATATCAACTGATGATCAGAGAAGTATGGTGTTGACAGATGGACAAGTGACTGAATGTCCTTTTGTTGAATAGTTTTTATCATAAGTTAAAAAATCTAAATCAAAGCTAATTGTTTGAGGTCTGACATGAGGTGATCTTGAAAGGTGCCATAAAAACAAGTAAATACATTTGAAATCAAATATACATGTATATATTATAAACACTACTTAGACAAACATTAACCTACAACAAAAACTTACTTGAAAAATTCTATAATTAAAGGGCCATAATTAAAGGGCCATAACTGAATGAAAAACAGTCCCACCAGAACTCCTGATAATATGCGCTTCTCCTCTTTGTAATAAAGCTTTCCATAAAGTTTTGTTGAATTCCTGTCAAAAGTTTCTGAGAATTAGTCTGAACAAGAATGGTACCATATGTACTATGTTGCATAATCAAAGGGCTATAACTCACTGAAAAATAGTCCGACCAAAACCGTGTGATAATATGAGTATCTCCTCTTAATAGTGAAGCTTCCCGTAAAGTTTTGTTGAATTCAAGTCAGTAGTTTCGGAAGGGTAGTCCGGACAAGAATGGTACAATATATACTATGTTGCATAATCAAAGGACCATAACTCCGTGGAAAATAGTCTGATCAAACCCATGTGATAATATGCCATCTCCTCTTAATAGTGAAACTTCCCATAAAATTTGTTGAATCCTAGTCTTCTGTTTCTGACAAGTAGTCCAGACAAGAATGGTACCATATATACTATAGGTGGCATAATCAAGGGCCATAACTCCGTGAAAAATAGTCCAACCAAAACCGTGTGATAATATGCGCATCTCCTCTTGGTAGTGAAGTTTCCCATTAAGTTTTGTTGACTTTCAGTCAGTAGTTTCTGAGAAGTAGTCCGGACAAGAAAAGTGGGACGGACAGACAAACGGCGACTGAATGCTCCCCCCCCTTCGGGAACGGGGAGCATAATTATAACATATACGAGGGGTGATCCAGAATTAACTGGACTGTGTCCAGAATTAACTGGACTGTGTCTATGACTTCCGTACTTAATGAGCGAAATTAATGACCAATACACCACATGTTCACAGACCTTTACTACACAAAACCTGAAAAATTCACGACGTTTACTTGAAAAACAATGAAAATACATACATTAACAACCTGTCTGTATTGGGCATGCGGGGAGCGTCGCCAGACACAGAACGACGTTGTTAGACATTGTGTTTCTAATGCGTACCAGTCATTTCTCTATATAGTCTCCTCTGCATGCTACACATTATTTATGCCTGTCAATCCACTTATCAAACATATCAGAATACCAATCTGTGTCAAGAGTAGATACTATATGGTGAACAGCATATGCAGTTGCTGAAAGTTATCGAACCTATGCCCCTTCAAGCAGACTTTACCACAGGAAAAACACGAAAATCCATCGGGGCAAAATCACACCATTCTGCTTGTGGTCATCAGTGAGTAAGCGAGGTGTCCATCTCGCACAGACCTTTTTATTTGTGTAACTGTTTTGTTAGACCTCGCTGAACAGTGCCGTAACTGTAGTCTGTTACATCACACACATCATGCACCGTCACTTGCCTGTTACTGTCAACAGCATCCTTAACTGCTGTCACTAACGTCATGCCCATAGACGAAATACAGCCCCTCCCCTTCTCATTTTCTAGTGTCCTTCTTCCATCTCGAAACCTACGATGCCATTCAAAACCTTGCGTTCTAGACAGTGTAGATGCTTGCTGTATCATTTCATATGTTTTCGTTTGTGAATATCCCAGTTTAATAATAGCAGGAGATTCTTATGACTCAGATGACGCCATAGTGCGAAACCGGTAGTAACGTTCAATGCTTTGTTATTTGCTAACGGAAATAACAATGATGTAGAAATATTGTGACATGACGTTGTTGACGTCCATTAATAATCAGACGTTTTTGCGCCAAAATACCTTATTTAAAAATTGTTCAAATTAACTAAGTAATTTTATTTAAAGCGGAAAATGACATGCTATAACATCAATGGGTTGCCTTAGTAATGCATAGAATGTCCATTGTATTTCTCTGA
Source organism: Mactromeris polynyma (assembly GCA_032209605.1). Taxonomy (NCBI): domain Eukaryota; kingdom Metazoa; phylum Mollusca; class Bivalvia; order Venerida; family Mactridae; genus Mactromeris; species Mactromeris polynyma. Next base: position 24,751,009 of record JASFXZ010000002.1, on the reverse strand, counting down.
AATATTTTTTTTCAGGTTTAGATCAACCATAAATAGAGGCATATTTGCAGAAAATTTTATTTCATCATTATATAAAATAAACACGATACAGCTACAATCTGGTTATTTCTGGATCGCCCCATGTCGCCATGTTAATAATTGGAAATTATGTGAAATGAGCACAGAGTCTGAAATTAAATATTTCATATTGAAGGAACAACAAGTAAACAACCAACTCCATATGATTAAAATAAATTACTTGATTTTTGAGTCCCTAACATAAGTTTTGTCTGTAAGTTTATCTTCCCAAGGTAGAGTACTACATAGCCATTGTAACAAGCAATAACCGAGTATTTCCATGTCTCCTCTACGTGATGCACCTGTAATATATAGCATCAAAACTTAATCAAATACCATCAACTTGTAATACAATACCTATAGTTAAGATCTATGAAAAAATTAGTAGAATATTGCCATTCAATAAAAGCTGATAGAACAATGCAAGTGTGATTGCTATTTTTAGCAGAATTAGTCAAAGTAGTAATAACAAGAATGTTGATGCCAATATGAAAGTAGTCATTATTGGCTTTAGCCATGGGAACAGATGAGTCTACTTATTTCTATTTTCATAGTGAAACTAAGAACAGGCACCTAGATAATTTCTATCAACAATTTCTGTTTATGAGAGGTTGTTGGTGACTATGTGGACCAGCAGGTTAGTCAGGGCCCACGCAATCGGAGCCAATAGGCGAATTTTAGTTAAAAGTGGCGAATTGGACGATTTCCTGCTTTAAAATACATATAATCTGAAAGTTGAATATAAAATTTGATCGATTTATCCCGTAATATGTCCAGCATATCCATTGTGGTTTTAGGTCTCGCTAATTAGGCCATTTAACTCGCATGTCAACTTGTTTACACAATTTTACGACATACAATAGACCCCTTACGGTATCGGCGAAGGTGTGAACAACAACGTCAATTCAATAAATTGACCCCCAACGGTTGATTACCAGTAGTTTTAAATGGTGTGCTATTGTGTAACAACAACAATGGATTGATTGAAGTTATCAGGGACAGTTCATCATTAGATTGAGAATGTTGCATAATAAAACCAGGCGTTTAGGATGGTACATACTTTCGGACAAAGTTTGTTTATTGATGCAATATAAGTTTCTTTAAATTTCTGGTTGGAGAGTATTCAGCTAACAAACTCCAAATTTCTACAAAATCATTACCTTCAGATATCTTGAAAAATTGAATAAAAATTGAATGAAACTAGTTCAATTTGAAAAGAAAAGAGAATGTTTAACACATTGTGTTGGGAAAGCCTCAAATAATCTGTAACTATGGTAATTTAATACATATTATTTTATTGCTTTAAGTATACTCCATCTTTTAACTTTTAAAATAACATTGTTTCAGGTTCAATAATACCAGTTTATGCAAAAGGCTGAGATCTTGGATGATTATGAGACCAATGGAGGTGGTGCCAGGAATGAAAAAATGAAAACACTTCTGTAAATGATTTCCTGCGGAAGCACTGAACATACTGATGTGGGAATTCAATTTTTGTCTTTTCTTATTTTGAATAAAAATGAATAAAAATGAATAAAAATGAATTAAAGTTACCATACATGTTGCTTTTCTTATTCTGTATTATATAAAAAAAAGAATAATGTGTGCCGCCAATAAGACCACTTTAAGTCGGACCCATTGGTGGTTTTAATAGCGGACTTAAACGGACATTAATTATATATAAATCAATTATTGTGCGCGCGAATGTGCACTCGCGCGCCGCGCAAAGTGGCTCCTACTTTTCTTAAGCCAGTGTGGGCCCTGGTTAGTACCGACTGAAAACCTAGCAACACTGATTGTTATATGCAGCTGAAATACTGTTAAAAACTGGTTTTACACACAACAAAATATTTTCTATCTGCCTTAAATTTAAACTTAACTATGAGATATAGAACGACAGCCGATGACAAAGACATTTACTTACCAACTCCTTTATGAGCATCAATGGAGGTGAATTCTACAGTGCCATCATGTGCTTTTCTTGGATCTTCTTTATATTCTCTGTGAACACCACTAGACACATACCTAGATGCTAGACCAAAGTCTACCAAATATATCTGTAGTAGTAATAGACAACAATTAATGATTAAATGCACACACAGTACAGAGTGTAACAAATATAGAGAAATAATTCAATAAAACATTCACAAAGCCACAATATTTCAGCTAAAAGTCTTCTTCAATAATGAAAAATAAAAACTTGTTCACACTTCTAAAAGCCTAATTATTGACACGAAAAGTTTTGTTTGCTCATTCTTGAACAAGAGTGGCAAACTCTTTGACTTAGAGAGACTTGTATAAAAAGGCTTTTATTGATACTGAGTGGGAATTTTTGTTTGAATTATTTTTACCTATGATTCCTAGTAGAATAATAGCCAGGGCTCATCATAGGGTCTAATTTTTGGAAGAAATGACATTTCCCTCAGCTCATTTAAGGGAGAACTGAGACCAATTCTGGGAGAAGTGGGTGTTCGTAGTGTGTATTTTGTTGGTGATAGTAGGTCAACATTCACTTGCCTATTGTCAATATTATGCACCTAATACTGGATTTTAAAACAACTTGTATATACTCCATTGCTTCCCAATAGTGTCTATTGTCCTTCTAAATATGTCTGCCAATAATTGATTTGGCAATCAATGGAAAATATATTCGTTGTTCAAAATACTCAACATAGTCAATGAAATTAAAACATTACATTTTGTTACTTTCATTACATCAAATTAATGCATTGGTGAATGAGTTAAATAAATAGCATCTGATGATTTAAGCAACGCAATGAAAATTATAGATACATTTACTGATGTATCAGCTTAACATAAAGTACAACACAATATCAATTGAATAGGAGTTCCATGTTAGTTTACCGAATTAGCATCAGGTTTTCCTTTTTTGAATCCTAATAAGCAGTTAGAGGCCTTCACATCCGCATGTATGTAATCATTGTCATGCAAGTATTCTAAAGCATCAATCTGTAATACAAAAATATCAGTTAGTAAAGTAGTACAATACAAAATGATGTTTATTACAAGCATTTGAATGTATATACACAAAGTGAACTAAATATCACATTCAGTTTTAACAGCAGTTTCTATTAATTTTTTAAACTTCAGGTCATTTGACACTGTCAATGTATATACTGAAAACACATCACAATGAAACTCCTAACAACCAATTTATGTCTAAGTTTTTGATTCATTACTTGTTAGTATCAGATAAATTTAACTTTTGAAAATTGTAAAATGAAATATAAATTGCAAGATTACCAGTCTCAGTGCCAAGGCAAACACTGTTTGTTTAGAGAACAATTTGCCAGTGTCTTCAAATATTTTCTGTAGATCTGTACTAAATCTTTCCATTACCATAAATCTGTAGTTACTTCCCTTGTATGTATGTTGTCCACTGGCTACATATCTTGGTATACCTAAGTATTTCAGCTTCCTCGACTTAAGCCAGCTATCAACTACAGAACAGATAATAAATTAGTTGTTTGTTGCATTACTGAAATGCTTTTTTTTATTACATAATAGGCCAAATAAAAATATAACATAATAATAATAATGACTTGTTTTAAAGAGGCAACACAGTTGGGTAGCACTGTCGCCCCTGTGAGCCTCTATGATATATACATGTTTACAACATAATGTAACACAAACATTGATAACAGGTAGGTATAGATATACAGACGATTAAATTTTAATTTAAAACAAACAAAAACATATCAGAACATAATAACAATAGACATGACACTATTTACTATGTAACATTATGCTGTTCACCAGAGTAAAACCATTTGAGGCATGATCTTTTGAAAGCATTTAAAGAATTTGACTGCCAAATATTCAGTGGGATTTTGTTCCAGACTTTTTGTTCAGAATATGCAAGAGTTTCTACAAAATTCAAGTCAAGGTTTTGGAATGTATAGTGTTGCTTGAGTGAGATCTTAAGGATATGTTTTGGGTTTCATTAAAACTTTGAACAAACTCATTAATTGCAGGCTTTCCAGGCTAAATTAGGGCTAATTTTACGGCTCCAGTCTAAAATATTTATATTAAGTTTGTTTCAGGAACCACTTATCTCCAAAACGTTGAAACAATATCAACTTACACAAATAGGAAGTCATAGTATGTTTACCAGTGCTCAATAGTCTTTAGCTGGCCTTGGCTGTGTACTCAAAAGTCAAATGTTTGTACACCAGTCACAGCCAGTACCAAGCTTAAGCTAACTATACACTAGTAAACTGTACGAAAAGCCACTGTTTCAAAAGAACTAAAATTATTGTTTAGAACAGTTTATACATCTATATGAACAAGTAAAGTAATTCTAACTTAATGGACACACAAATTGAACAATCTTTGTAGAGGGGGTTATCAAAGGAAACATTTAGGGGAAATTATTTCAAAATTGACCCTGTAGACAAGAAGATTTTTGAAGTTCGCCTTGATGTATTTTTGTATTGTCACCACATGAAAATTTCAGCAAAGGTTCATGAAATTCTGCCATATGGTTTGAGAGGAAAAGTTCTTGAAACAATTGTTGCCAGACGTACGGATAGACAATGGACGAAGACCAATCAGGAAAGCTCACTGGAGCACTTTTTTAGGAATTTTAGGACTATTGTGAGGTTTTGACAAACTCCCTTCAGCGGTATAGGAGATGATGTTTAAAGAAAATGTTGACGGACGATGCACACCGCCAGACATCCAATGTGCGGATGGAAATATCTGGCTCTCGGTAACTTTTTTGCATGGAAAGAGGCTCACAAACTTTCTTGCCAGATATTTCTATCCGTACCGTAAGCCAGTGAGAGATTCTTATATTCCAAATCAGGAAAAATATGTCGGTAGTTTCAATGGTTACTACTAAATGACAAGGGGAGTGTTTGCAGTGGGCTGTTTGATTTGAACTCATAAGGTAACATCCTAGAGACTCATCAACAACATTCCATATATTGTAGTGTGTGTACATATAATGATATATTGTATTGTGTGTATTATTTTCTTGTACATATTATAAACAAAATGAGATGGGCACTTACTAAGATCAAGTTTAGCAACTCTCTGATAGAAATGAAGTTCACAAAACAAAGGTCCATTACTGATTGGTTCCTGAAATAAACACTAAAACAATAAATAGTGTTCAAAATGTTTAAGCAAAATGATCTGTTTGCAGCATTACTGGGCAATATTTGCCAGTATTCAGTGGTTCTAACAGCTGAATGTTCTAAATCCTGAAGATTTGCCAGTATTCAGTGGTTCTAACAGCTGAATGTTCTAAATGCTGAAGATTTGCCAGGGGTTTGTAAGACCGGCTATGATATTAGACATCTCACTTCTAAAATGCCTCTCAGCAATATGCTTTATTTACCTAAACTTGTGGGCCAATTCTAAAAATAGCCTTTTGAATGCATGAAACGCGCATGAAAATATACGAAAATTACAGTACAAACCGAAACTAAATGGTAGTGGGCTCGGATTGTCATCAAAACTACTTGTAGTTTGAGCAGAAGTCATGTCAAATGATCTCAATCACTCAGCTGCTCTGATCAAAGCTTCAATGACCCAGCATTATCAGATGCAGGCGTCTGATGATCTAGACTATTGAAACGCATTCGTACACAAAACGTTTCGGACCAGTTGTGATTCAACCCCTACCCCCACAAAAAAATCCTCAGATTTACATCAATATAAAAGTGACCCTGATGCCTCTAAATCCGGATTTCCGGAACTTTAGAACCCCTGCAGTAAAAATGTGAATTAATGCAAGGATGAAATAAAATAGGAACACCAGTAATCATCAGCAGAGCTTGCCAAGCTCTGAACACCAGTAATCATCAGACAGAGCTTGCCAAGCTCCGAACACCAGTAATCATCAGACAGAGCTTGCCAAGCTCCGAACACCAGTAATCATCAGACAGAGCTTGCCAAGCTCTGAACACCAGTAATCATCAGACAGAGCTTGCCAAGCTCTGAACACCAGTAATCATCAGACAGAGCTTGCCAAGCTCTGAACACCAGTAATCATCAGACAGAGCTTGCCAAGCTCTGAACACCAGTAATCATCAGACAGAGCTTGCCAAGCTCTGAACACCAGTAATCATCAGACAGAGCTTGCCAAGCTCCGAACACCAGTAATCATCAGACAGAGCTTGCCAAGCTCTGAACACCAGTAATCATCAGACAGAGCTTGCCAAGCTCTGAACACCAGTAATCATCAGACAGAGCTTGCCAAGCTCCGAACACCAGTAATCATCAGACAGAGCTTGCCAAGCTCTGAACACCAGTAATCATCAGACAGAGCTTGCCAAGCTCTGAACACCAGTAATCATCAGACAGAGCTTGCCAAGCTCTGAACACCAGTAATCATCAGACAGAGCTTGCCAAGCTCTGAACACCAGTAATCATCAGACAGAGCTTACCAAGCTCTGATTTTAGCATCAGCCTAGAAGTGTTTATGAAACACCGAGAATTTCAATAGGCAAATCTGTCCGTAATCATTATTTGATGTGTAAAATAAGACACTTACAATTTTTACCACATATTCTGCATCAGTTCCAACTTGAGCACAATCTTTGTCTGAAGCTGTAAATATTACAGAATTTATTTCAATCTTCTGATAAAAGGAAGGAAAGAGTACATATGAACGATTTGAGTTTCTATTCAGTGCATGGATTCAAACTTTGAGAAATAAGTGTTTTGATAAACTAGTGATAAAACTAACTTTATGAATTGTGCAGATAAAGTGACCTTGCATGTATACTTGTTGACAACAATGCTTCTTGTTGTTTATTTTTATCACATCATGATTCATCACTGTGTGCTTCTCATATGATGTTCTGTATGTATTTATTTATTTATTTATCTAAGAGCCATTCATTTATATGCCAATTAAAACAATACCAATGGAAAAAAGGGGTTAATGCGGAAACCACATTAAAGCCTGATTTTTCATTTTGACAAAGGCAAATGCAGTAGGATGCATGTTTATAGAGGATGTGTTGTTTTTGACTAACATTTATTGTATTGTTTGGAGCATTATGTAGGTATGACCCATTATTTATGTCTAAGATATCATGCAGACAAATATTCTGACAAAGTTACATGAAGACTGTATAAAAATTGTTGAAATTATGAAAGGAAAAAGAATCTTTCACACAAAAGTTTTTCCTAAGATTTGACCTAGTGACCTAGTTTTTTACTTAAATATGACACAAATTCATATTTTTGTAAGATATCATGCAGACATACATTCTGACAAAGTTTCATGAAGTTTGGAGAACTAGGTGCCTCAGGGCAACCTGTCAAGTCTACTAATTGACCCTTCCTCAGACATTTGATTGACAGGCCGATTGGCCAATCAGATAACAGGATTTAGACACACCCCCGCAGCTCACTTACCTTAGACAAACGAGAAGAGATAACAGTGCGATAAAAATTACACTTTTAATAGATTTCTGAGAATTAAATAGATTTCTGATAATGATAGCATTGTGATTAAGTTATGTTATGTTAATATGTGGAAATGGTGAAAAGATGCAGCTAAGGATGGTGTAATTCGGACAGCAGATATCCGGACAGACTAGAAAAAATGAACTATTTATTTATCTGATGCAAGTTACTGTTGCGGGTTAAAATTGGAATTGATAATTACACTATACAAGCCTTTTAATGATATGAGAAATCCTAATTGTGTGTCACCTTAAGTGCATGTGTGCATATTTTCACACTGTAGTATGTGTTAATGCATTACATTAAATCAATAAAAATATACTTAAGATATTGTTCAAAGACATGGTATGTTATTACATTGATACAATAATCAGTATCTTATAACCAATGACCCTCATTATCTCAAAATAAGGTCTCGGGCCCTTGTTAACAATCTTTTCAGTCTAGAATTCGCTATATTATTTTGATAAACTACAATATTTGATTTTTACCAGCATTTAAGTAAGTACATTGTATTTGGATACTTCATTTGCTTAGTGTGGACATTATAAATTAGTTATAAAGGCCTAGTTTGTATAACTAAAAATGCCCAGAATCAATAATAACATCAATAAGTATTGAGATTAAAAACAAGAATAGCCATAAAAATATATGCAGAAAAAATACTTTTATTTTTGTTAATACTAATGAAAAAATGAAAATACAAGATTTACTGGTATTGGTTACACACTGTTGCAAAAGTAATTTATAAGAGTTAGAAAAGTTCTGATTTCTTCACTATTACATTTTAACAGGGGTTAACAGTTTATGTAAGGACAGAGACCTAAATATCACACCTATGTTGAATTAAGTTCTTTAATAAATAAACACATTTCATAATGTTCAACACAGACCTGATCAATGGTCTTTTAGTTAAAGTCTATAAAAATAGTTTGATACTTCTCAACTGTACTGTATATATATATGTGTCAGATGGTGACAGGAAATACTGATTGGATGTATATTGGATTCCAATTGGGACAGACAATGAGAAATGCTGATTAGGGGTCTGGACAAGATTGATATCTAAATAGTGCACACAGGGGACAATATTGTTTATTGCATAACATTATATAATTTGTCCAGGCCAAAACTGGCATTGTTTCTGAAAGGCATAATTTCTGGAATTTTTGAAATACGGTATGTGATGAATGATTTATTTAAGATTTGAAAAAAGATAATAATATTGTAATGTCTGTCCTCACACTAAACAGACTATTTTGTCAATTTCAAAACAAAATATTTACCACATGGACTTTTAACAAATATACCCTTCATTATAATTTTTTTTTGATGTCAGTTTATAAGAGACATTACAAAAATATCCTTATATTATCCAAAAGATGTCAATTTTGTGCATTTATTTTTTGTCGCTGCAGTATAAAATATGTCCATTTCAATAAGACATTAATGATGATGTTGATTTTTCTTGGATCACTTTTGGTCTGTCACAGACAGTTTTGAGTACTACTTTCTTATCAGGAAACCAGACAGGTGTTAAATTCAGAGTCAAAGTTTGATCACAAAGATAATTCAACGTAGAATCGCTTGGAAGGCACTCCAAACTTGAAACTTGCACTACGTTTATTATTATCGGTCGACATTCTTGTCTAACATAGTAACAATGAGCACTTGTTGCTAAGGTGGGCGTGGCTACAGTACGATGCGGAAAGGTCAATTGTCAAGAGATGAAGAGAATACAGTAAATAACTGTGATCTTGACCTGTGAGCTACAGGTACAGGTGTTGCATGTGACACACTATCTCATCATGGTGAACATTTGTGCCTAGTAATTTAAATAATCCTCTGATAAATGACAGTATCAAATTCTGGACACGATGTTTTAGACCCTTTTTTGACCTTTAAGTGTGACCTGGACCTTTGAGCTACCGACACGAGTCTTGTGCGTGACACACCATCTCTTCATGGTGAACATTTTAGCCTAGTAATTTGAAAATCTCCCAATAAATGACAAGATGTTTCTGTTTTTTGATGTTTGACCTCCTTGTGTGACCTTGACCTTTACAAGTGACACACCAGGTCATCATGGTGAACATTTGTGCCAAGTCATTAGAAAATCCCCCAATAAACGCCAGTGTAATATTCTGGACATGATGTTTTAGACTCATTTTTGATGTTTGATCTTTAAGTATGACTTTGACCTTGGAGCTACCGACAAGTCTTGTGCGCGACACACCGACTCGTCATGGTGAACATTTGTGCCAAGTACATGTAATTGGAAAATCACCAAATAAATGACAGTGTTATATTCCGGACAAAATGCTTTAGACATATTTTTTATGTTTGACCACTCAGCTACCGAACAGAGTCTTGTGCACAACATGCTGCCTCATCATAGTAAACATTTATGCCAATAATTTGAAAATCTCCCAATGAATGACAGAGTTATAGCCCGGATAAAAGAAATCTGGACAGACAGATGGACAACGCACACACCCATGCACATACACAGAACTGCTATTGTGGCAACTTTATCAAGCTCAAAACAGATGGGCTCGTCAAACACTGTTGAATTTAAAAATGGAATAAGAATTTTTTACTAAGCTTAGACCTAGTGACCTAGTTTTCGACCTCAGATGAACCATGTTCACATTTTTTTAAAGATATCTTGCAGATAAATATGCAAAATTGTTAAAGACATCCTACAGAACGCACGCTTGCCCATCTGCCTGCCCGGTTTTGTCAATCTATAAGCCAAACTTTTTCTCTGAAAAATCCAGCTAATAAATAATATGAATAGCTAATTTGCTTATTTGTTTCATGTTTTATTTATAATACTCCTACATACTTTTCACATAACTACATGAACAGTAAAATCCTTGGTACACATGGTATACATCTACTTCCAAATCATATTGAATTTTTTTAATCAAAACCATGCATTTATTTCGAAATAAAATTTTGGACCAGATGTATTCGAATAAACAAGGTCTGACTGTAGTTAATTCTATAAACAGGCAAAAGCATTACAGTACCCAGATATATTAGTCCAAATCCACCTTGACCAATAACATCCCCAAGTCGCCAATTCTTCTTACACAAATCACGCAACACTTCTCCATTAGGAAATTTTACTGCAAGCTGATGGGTTTTGGGTGCCCTAGGTTTCTTACCTACAAGAAAGATAAGTTAAAACAGCAGAATTGAAATTTTGTGCAACCTCCATAATATGTTTTTCTGATACATATTCATTACTGCCAGTCCAGTAATTACAGTCGACTATTATTATGACAAATTCATCTGAGTCTATAATTATGTCAGTTATTAAACAAGACAAGTCCAGATTAACAAGTTTGCACCATAAATCTTTTGTTTAACATGAAGTCGGATCATAACTGGCTGGCAATGAATGTTTTAACACACTGCTGAGATATAACCTATGATTAACCTGTATTTTCACAAATTTAATTATCAATCATGAGTGCAGTGGGGTGATTTGTATGAATTTGCCGAGTGTTACACTATTTAATGCAAACATGTCAAACTAATCAAAATTGCAATCGAACATCATGTGTTTGTAAAACAAGCCAAAACATGTGATTTAATCATGCTTACACTATTAACAGGTCTTCACTCTTTAACAATCATCAAAATAATGATGAATTTGAATCAAAAGAGGCAACATATACACAATCATATTTATTATTAAACACATCGATGCACATAAGTTACAGCTTAAGTACCTTTCGCAAACTTTCTTACAAAACAAACAGCAGTACTGTTGTCACAAAGTACTCTTTCTTACAAAACAAACATCAGTACTGTTGTCACAAAGTACTCTTTCTTACAAAACAGACATCAGTACTGTTGTCACAAAGTACTCTTTCTTACAAAACAAACATCAGTACTGTTGTCACAAAGTACTCTTTCTTACAAAACAAACATCAGTACTGTTGTCACAAAGTACTCTTTCCTACAAAACAAACATCAGTACTGTTGTCACAAAGTACTCTTTCTTACAAAACAAACATCAGTACTGTTGTCACAAAGTACTCTTTCTTACAAAACAGACATCAGTACTGTTGTCACAAAGTACTCTTTCTTACAAAACAAACATCAGTACTGTTGTCACAAAGTACTCTTTCTTACAAAACAAACATCAGTACTGTTGTCACAAAGTACTCTTTCTTACAAAACAGACATCAGTACTGTTGTCACAAAGTACTCTTTCTTACAAAACAGACATCAGTACTGTTGTCACAAAGTACTCTTTCTTACAAAACAAACATCAGTACTGTTGTCACAAAGTACTCTTTCTTACAAAACAAACATCAGTACTGTTGTCACAAAGTACTCTTTCTTACAAAACAAACAGCAGTACTGTTGTCACAAAGTACTCTTTCTTACAAAACAAACATCAGTACTGTTGTCACAAAGTACTCTTTCTTACAAAACAAACAGCAGTACTGTTGTCACAAAGTACTCTTTCTTACGAAATTTTGCCAGTACAGCCTCACCACGTTTATGTCAAATTTTCCTTAAGACAAGCTTTTTAATGTCTTACTCTATGACATAACCAGAGTGGACTGTAATACTTATAATGTCCTTATGATTAATCTCAAGTTACTTAAGTCAACTTACCTGCAGCATGCACACCAGAAGCTTTCACACGTGGCATGGCAAAATATCTGCAAAAACACTTGATACAGCTATATCTGAAACAAAAATGCACATTTAATGCACAGTCATTAAAATCTCCACTGCACCAAACAAAACCTTGGCAATTAGCAATGCAAATGTTAATAACAGACATTAAGGCAACTAATTTTTCAATTTGAGCAGCAGTGAATTTCCCAAATTATGTTAACTGAATGAACAAGAAATGGGCAATGCCCCCAAACCAGGTTTTAGTACGTAGTTATTTGTAACCAAGGCTCAATTTGTATAATGAATACATGATGATCATCAATGCTGCAAAGGTGCCATAGGTGATACATGCATATACACACTCACACTTAGATATATTATATATATATGCAACAACTATACACGCAGTTTGATGTCAATATACACCCTAGCATAGCGAAGATATTAAGTGGAAACTGATTTTTGAACGAATCCGAAAGTAATCCCATGCGAGCTCTCCACATGTTCTTACTATACACTAAGTTTGATGTCAATATGATCAACGAAACTTAAGTTATTCGCCGGAAACCAAATTGCTAAGTTTAGAAACTGTGACCTTGACCGAACTATTCCAAAAGCAATCCCAAGCGAGCCCTCCACATGTTCTTACTATACACTACATTTGATGCAAATATGACCAACCAAACTCAAGTTTTTCGCCAGAAACCTAATTGATATTTATAGTTACGGTGACCTTGACCTTTGACGGACCGAACCCAAAAGCAATCCCAAGCGAGCTCTCCACACGTTCTTACTATACACCAAATTTGATGTCAATATGAGGAACGGAACTCAAGTTATTCGCCGGAAACCAAATTTCTATTTTTAGTAATGGTGACCTTGACCTTTGACAGACCGAACAATATTAATGTTCGCAACTATAAAACCAAGAAAATCTTCTTATTTCCAACACCGGACAATTCCCCGTGGTGATGACTAACAACACTACTTACTAAATAAATCTAGAAATACACTATACACAATGTTAACCAATCTGCGTCAAGGTTACAAATATTTTTCGGTTGAAGAGAAATTGCCTTGGTGGTTTACGTAAGATTTGAATGGTTTACAAAACACTGATATGCAAATAGCAAAACCATGTTAGTACGGCTGCACCAAAGAAAGAGATCCAGAAGGTCTGGGGTGGTATTCATAAAGCTTCTAGAGTCAAATATGTTCCAGTCATAAATCTTATACATAAAGCTTCTAGAGTCAAATATGTTCCAGTCATAAATCTTATTCATAAAGCTTCTAGAGTCAAATATGTTCCAGTCATAAATCTTATACATAAAGCTTCTAGAGTCAAATATGTTCCAGTCATAAATCTTATTCATAAAGCTTCTAGAGTCAAATATGTTCCAGTCATAAATCTTATTCATAAAGCTTCTAGAGTCAAATATGTTCCAGTCATAAATCTTATACATAAAGCTTCTAGAGTCAAATATGTTCCAGTCATAAATCTTATTCATAAAGCTTCTAGAGTCAAATATGTTCCAGTCATAAATCTTATTCATAAAGCTTCTAGAGTCAAATATGTTCCAGTCATAAATCTTATTCATAAAGCTTCTAGAGTCAAATATGTTCCAGTCATAAATCTTATTCATAAAGCTTCTAGAGTCAAATATGTTCCAGTCATAAATCTTATTCATAAAGCTTCTAGAGTCAAATATGTTCCAGTCATAAATCTTATTCATAAAGCTTCTAGAGTCAAATATGTTCCAGTCATAAATCTTATTCATAAAGCCTCTTAGAAATATCTGAGCTAGGAATTTATCATAAGTTTAGAAAATGTCTTACATTACAATTTTGTCATAAGAAATTTCTAAGAGGCTTTATGAATAATGTAAAAGTAGAATTTCCCAACCTTAAAATAGTAACGGAACTCAACGGGAGTCTGTGTCTTACACACATACATTTAGACAAGTACCTGATGACCTATTTTAGAATGCACTTATCAATTACTTGTGTTGGTGTGAATTGTATTGGCTTTTTGTACACTATAAATGTGTTTCCTGCTGAAATATAACACAATGAAATGTACTTTCACTAGCAGGGCCTCCCCTGGCTTTTTTATACATGTAGCCACGACTTTAGCCCATTGAAAAAAGTTGGAGCCACTTCTGAGCCACTTTGAGCCACCAGAGCCATAACCGTTCATTTATGATATAAAGAGGTCAATTAAGACAGAAATGTAAATATAATGTAAAACAACACTTTTATTTCATTCATGACATTAAAACAATACATATCAATTCAATTTCTGTTAACAATCAGCAAATGGCCAGTTGATTCTCCACCAAGGAATTCTCTCAACATACTTGTATATACAATCTGGCAACATCAGCAACATCCTTGTCATCTGAAAATATACCGTACACGATACATTACTTTTGTTACCACATTCTATTTTATCATAAACAATAAAAATGGTTACATGATGCAGCCCATGTGAAAAGCATGCATATAATGCTATTTTAAAATAATGTTAATTGTTATCAAAAATATTTATCAAACTTACAATTTTGTAAATTTCAATAAACATAACTTTAGTTTTGCTTTTGACAGCTGAATGATGAACAATAAATCACATCTATTACAGAAACACAGAACAAAAAAAATGAAGCAATTCAATTATCATAAACTGAAATATTATAAATAATTACCCTTGATGTTGTGGAATGTTTCTTAACTGAATCTTTCTTCAATGCATGGCAGCCAGAAACGAATTTTATCTACATAAAAGTCCCCATAAAAGTCCCTTATTTATGACACATGTCGATTGTTATAGCCGTTCACTAATCATTTATGTGTATTACACTAGGATAAATCACGGCCGATTAATTTTCAACACCCCAAGATCATTTGCCAAACAAAGCAATCGAAGTTATTATATCACTTACCTTCGGACTAGTGTCGTTCTGATAATCAACAACATTGTCACCTAACAATCGGTTCATCATTGTTCTCGCATAATAAAACGTGTGAAATAGTTTTATTTTCGGTGCACTTCAAAGGGCACATGTTTAAGATTTGTATACTTTCGATCACTACAGATGTCATCGTTTTAATTACCCTTTAATCCCCAATTAAGTTGGTTATCGAGCATGACACATTCGTACAGCGCACATTCGTACCCTAGATTAGACTGGTTATCGATTTTTACACTTAATACATGAGAATTATACACAGAATTTGAGAACCTGTCTCAGCCGCTTAAAACCGCTTATTTCATTGAAATTTATTGAAAAAAAAACCATTCGCCAATCACTTACGCCAAATGCATTATAATTACCCAAGCACTGTTTATATGACACGTGTTGTCTTGATAATTAATCAGACAGACAAAATTGAAATAATATTCTACTTTAATGATTATTCAGTTAATACTTATTAACTACATGCATACATATACAGCAATTAAATAAATGTTAATGTATCAACCTGGCCATTTAAGACTCATGTGTATAGTTTCCATTAAAGAGAATAATATTTCCAGCATCCCTAGCTGAGTCAGTGTTCATGCAAAATGATTTGCAATATAATAATTACACCATTTCACAATTACATGAAATAAAATTAGAATTACTGTTTTTATTACATCATTTTCAGGATAGAATATGAAAACATTGTACCAAATAGAATATGTAAAACAGAAATGTTTAGCACTCTTGTAAATGAAGATTTGGGATTAGAATCTGCAGCATAAATGATGTTTGTTTTTACCTTAACTTGAAAGTTATCAGGTGATTATAAATGTAATCAATTACATTTGTTAAAGTAATTGTAATTTAATCGATTACACTTGAAAAATGGAGTAATTGTGATGTAATCAATTACTCTTTTTACCATAAGTAATTGTAATCTAATTGGTTACAATTTCAAAGTAATTGCCCCTAGTCTGAGTGCATGTATTTTTTATAAAAGCATATGCTATTTAAGTTTGACATAAATGTATGTTAATGTTGGATGTATTTACTTTCTAAAAAAAATCTTAAGTTAAATTCTGAGCATTATTCTTTTATAAAACATGCGTCATTATTGCAATTGCAATTGAGTAAGGTTACATTATCAAATTTATCAGAATTGGTATGCTTCATTAATTTAATTAAACTACATACTTCTGTCATGCGATTAAATATAATTAACAGTGCGGCTGTCCGGCGAACAACAATAATAATTGGCATTAGTGTATAGAGCGGATAGACACTTACAAACTTAGTTCAATTTCTGTTCAGTGATGAAATTAAACCATAAAACAACTGCATACTGAACACACAAATCCCCTTACACATGATAAAAACTTGATGACGATATTTCATAGCACTTGTTTTAGTACCAACCAACAAGAGGGCCATGATGACCCGAGTACAAGATGTTTTTACGAAATAATAATTCGTTTTGATGAAATAATTTGTTTTAACAAAATAATAATTCGTTTTTACAAAAAATATTTATTTTTTACGAAATAATGATTCGTTTTTACAAAATAATAATTTGTATATTTACAAAATAATAATTCGTATTTACGAAATAATAATACATATTTACAAAAAAATAATTTGAACCATTGAAAGAGGACCACCTAAGGATCAATTCTGCAAAATTTGATCAAAATCTATTAAGTGGTTTAGGAGGAAATGTCATTTATAGTTTCCTATATACATATAGGGAACACGGCCACGCCCCTGACAGCCATGTTTTTTGACAGAACTTGCAATCTTGTAAGAGGACCACTAGACAATGCTACACACCAAATATCAAAGCTCTAACCTTGGGGTTTTGGACAAGAAGAATTTCAAAGTTTACACTTTTAAAATTCTTTTTTTAGCTCATGTGACCTTATTAATGCAGCAGACTGGAACAATTTATGCAACTTTGAAAGGGGCCCATTCCTGTGAAATTTGGACAAAATCCATTCAGTGGTATAGGAGGAGATGTTGTTTAAAGGAAATAATGACGGACGATGCATGATTCACAACGACGGACATTCATGGATCCTAAAAGCTCACCATGAGCACTTTGTGTGAGCTAAAAAGTCCATTCCATTTATGCGATGTTAATGTTTAGAATAAATGTATGTTGTTTTTGGAGATGAAAAATCTCGGAAAATGTGACTTGAATTGTCATCATTCAGGGTTGGCAAAAAGGCGGGAAATACTGGTAATTCCAGGGAAATACTGTTGAGACCATAAGTTTAACCTCTAAGTTTGGTCATACCCTCTCTAGACCAGATTATAGATGGATTATTAAGTGACACAAAACACAGAGCATAGCCCAAGGCACTTCTTTACTCAATAGTATGCTGCAAACCTTTACTCAATAGTATGCTGCAAAACATTTACTCAATAGTATGCTGCAAAACATTTACTCAATAGTATGCTGCAAACCTTTACTCAATAGTATGCTGCAAAACATTTACTCAATAGTATGCTGCAAACATTTACTCAATAGTATGCTGCAAAACATTTACTCAATAGTATGCTGCAAACATTTACTCAATAGTATGCTGCAAACCTTTACTCAATAGTATGCTGCAAACCTTTACTCAATAGTATGCTGCAAACATTTACTCAATAGTATGCTGCAAACCTTTACTCAATAGTATGCTGCAAACCTTTACTCAATAGTATGCTGCAAACCTTTACTCAATAGTATGCTGCAAACATTTACTCAATAGTATGCTGCAAACCTTTACTCAATAGTATGCTGCAAACCTTTACTCAATAGTGTGCTGCAAACCTTTACTCAATAGTATGCTGCAAACCTTTACTCAATAGTGTGCTGCAAACCTTTACTCAATAGTATGCTGCAAACCTTTACTCAATAGTATGCTGCAAACCTTTACTCAATAGTATGCTGCAAACCTTTACTCAATAGTATGCTGCAAACCTTTACTCAATAGTATGCTGCAAACATTTACTCAATAGTATGCTGCAAACCTTTACTCAATAGTGTGCTGCAAACCTTTACTCAATAGTATGCTGCAAACCTTTACTCAATAGTATGCTGCAAACCTTTACTCAATAGTATGCTGCAAACCTTTACTCAATAGTATGCTGCAAACCTTTACTCAATAGTATGCTGCAAACCTTTACTCAATAGTGTGCTGCAAACCTTTACTCAATAGTGTGCTGCAAACCTTTACTCAATAGTATGCTGCAAACCTTTACTCAATAGTATGCTGCAAACCTTTACTCAATAGTATGCTGCAAACCTTTACTCAATAGTATGCTGCAAACCTTTACTCAATAGTGTGCTGCAAACCTTTACTCAATAGTATGCTGCAAACCTTTACTCAATAGTATGCTGCAAACAAAGTTACAGTACATTGTTGTACATGTATAATAAACCCAATAATAGTCAGAGTGAAAAAAAATCACAAATCTCCGCTCTTAACATTCACTCTCTCAAAATAATTGCTTTTATTACAGTAATTACAGTATGACAGTAAAACATGAAGCTTAAAGATCCTGAGTGGAATTTTAATGAAATGATAGACTCTGATGGTTCTACATTTTTGGTCATTACAGACTACATTTTGCTGAAATTTGGAGTATTTCCCAGTATTTCCCACTTTCTTAAATTAAAGGGTAGTACGGGAAATTCCGGGAATTACCACTGGTAAATACCGCATCAGTAAATACCATGCCAACCCTGATTGTCATTAATTCATTCAAATGTTTACGCCCCTCCAACATTTATTTTTATATGGGGTACACGTTTAAATTGTGGCTGATCAGCTAAAAGTAAAACTACAAACAAAGCATAAACTAATTCCGGCAATTCCATTGAATAACAGGAAAATTGTGACTGGTCAATGAACATATATATGTCAGGGGTTCCAGTAGGTGCTCAATCTCAACTGTCATTTTGATAATTTTTTACCGGATTTTGCCATTTCATTTTTTATAGCCAAATTACCTACCTAGAGAAATTGACCCTTTAACTAAATTCCATTTGGTTCAAAATGTGTTTCTTTTAATTGAAGGGGTCAAAGGGTCAAATGGAACCCCTGATATCTAGATTACTTATCTATATGTAACTCAAGCTGACTTTGTGGCTTCTAGACAGTTTGATCCCTAAGACATCTCAGCCCCTTATTTGTATTAGACGCTTCAACCCCTGATTCATATATGTATTTAACACAGTTATGTTTTATGAATGACATTTTGTTTGTGATATGTATTTTCTTATTATGTAAATAAGGTTTCTTGCTATACATAGTTCTCACATCTACAACATTTACCTCCCTTGATCTGATGATAAACTAATCCGATATATATAAAAAATAACTTATTCTTTATGCTCATGTGGGCAATTGGCTCATTAAGTTGAAGAAAAAGTGGTTGTCACATGCAAATTATCTTTGTATTTTCTTAATTATCACATATTTGTAAATTACTCCTATAAGGGCTTATCAGTTTTGCTATCAAAAAGGTAAGCATTGTAGATCTATGTGGAAACTATGTTTTATAGGATACAGGTCAATTCGGCCTAAAAGAGTAATTCGGCCCGCGTCAATTCGGCCTAAATATTTCATTGGTCAATTCAGCACTTTTTAAAAATATGAGAAACATGTTTTATTGCGGTTGTTCAGTATTATCGTTTGTGAAAAATTGTTGAATCAACATTCATTTATGTTTTTTTACCACTCTTCAGTGCATTCATTCTATGTTAACAAGTCAAATTACAGTTTTTACCTGTCCCACGCTTATAATTTTGAAAATAAGACATTGGTATCCGTGCTTTGTGTGTATATTGGAGGACAGTAATAAGATGATACACGGACACCATTTTTACACACAATATATTAGCTTATTTGATAACATTAACTGTTGAGTGAGCAGCATCACAAATAGCTCATTTTTGGTCATTTTTGGCTGTCCCTCAAATAGGTGTGTATGTTGCAAGCTCTGCTGCAAAATATTTATGGACAATACCATTATGTACATATTCTAAAATGATAGAACTAAAGTGAATGTTGAATTTTTATCGTACTTTTTTGTTGTTTGAAGTTATATTTTTGAAAGGTGAATGAAAGTCGTTTGTCCCGATTTTCTGAGTAAGATACGTTATGCAACTTCAGCCAAAGGAGTGAAGACAAAACGTTATTAGTTGGAAGTATACATTTTTGTTATAAAATATTCAGGGCTAGAATTTAACTTTTTTGTGCACTTGCAAATTTGGCCAGTGCCTAAAATTTCAACTGGCTAAATGTAAAACCAACTAGCCAAAACAATTTTCGCCGAAATTTATAGTCATATATGGCTAAAAAAACAGCCATTTTAGCAGCCGACAAAATATGTAAACAACAAATTTGACGGGTTCCAACTTTTTATTAAACTATAGTGAAAGCGCGATCGATAAACGAGACGCAGTCCACTCATATGTTGTTGACGGGTTTAAACTTTTATTAGTTTATAGAGTGAGTGCGTGCTCGATAAAACTAGTCGCAGTCTACTCATTATGTAAACATGTATACATGCTGTTGACAACCTGTTGCTATGGGGGTAATATGGCGAGAAGCAAAAGAAAGAGGTTAAAACTAGTTTGTTTGATCTTGAACATACATGTTTATTTTTGAATCCAATCAAATTAAATATAACAGTTATGTTCTTAACTTGAAATCAACTCGCAAAAAAATGCCAGCTTAAGAAATCTCAACTCGCATTTTTAAAATACAGCTCGCATTTTGCGAGTGGCGAGTGCTTAAATTTGAGCCCTGAATATAACTAAAACATAGCCAAATATAGGTCAGGAGTTGTTTGAATGTAGACAGAATAAGTTTCAGGCAATGTTCAATATATACCATCTGAAATTGGAAACCCAACAAAAAAACCATAAGATATGTTATACGGTTTATGGACGAATGCAACTATATATACTTATCAAGGTCAGTATAAACAGTATTTATAATAAGTCACTCATGCATCCTTTACGTCTGGCAGAAAATTATCTTCAAAAGACAATCATTTCAGGGTACAGTATGATTTCATAAAACACAAATAAGATACGTTAAAATAAGATACGTTATGCAGATAAAATAACCGATTATTGCTCATCAATAAACAAAATACAGACGTGCGTTTCATCAAATATTAGCGGTGCGATGTCGTAAAATCGCAGATCACTATCATTTGCTAGTTCATTTGCGATTACCACTATTTGCGTTTCATCAACACCATCACAATTATACTTTCCCTCATTAAACCTGATCGCAAAGTTCCTTTTCGTCACTAAGAAACAAAAGGCACGCAGTCTGTAAAATGACGTCACAAAGCGTACATGTTTTCGCATTCGGTCAAACAGACATGTCGAGAAGCTCGAATTGGACACTTGCTGAGCTTTGAAGCACTCCTCTGACATTACAGAGAAGAAGAAAATCTCTGTGTTGACGGCTGCTTCTCACAGGATGGTTCGTTAACTCCCGCCGACCTACATCATCTCCCGCGGTTTTTGCATAGATAAAACCCACATGAACCATTGTGACCAAGACTGGATTCCAAGGTCACTTCAATTTTGAAAACAAATGTTATTTGTGAATGCTCTCCTTTTGCAAAAATATGCATGCGAGTTATTCGCTTATTGTTTACTTTTAACACTTATCGTTATTATGATGACATGTATGTCGGTCATTTTTGCGATGAATACAGTAGTTTGCGAGTGGAAGAACCCAGTCGCTAATATTTGTGATTTTATACAGACTAACAGGTGCCCTCGCAACTTTGCGATTTTTAATGAAACGCGATTTGCAATTTTTGTCTGCGATTATCAGCTGCGACCGTTGATGAAACGCCCCCCAGGGATGCCTTGGCATTTGAATACTTTGCTGACATCTTCTGGAAGAACGAGGCTTGACTATCATGTATCTTTTATTACAAGTTATTACAGCGGGGAATTTTTAAGAAATCTTAAATAATAAAATGTAAATCTATTTCCATTCTAGTCACTTTTTAAGGTTTATTTTACTTCACCACCGGAACCCATATACTATAGCGAGGGTGCGGTATCATAACTTTCCTGGGCTTTGACAGGGCTCGAACCATGACCTCCTGTTTTGAAGGCTGATGCTCTACCACTTCAGTTATTATTGTTGACAATTATTTTATGCCGGAGATTATCCACACATTCGTATTTCAAGGAGCATACCTAAATCTGTTTGTAGTTTTAAGTATATAGGCGGTTTAATAACAGTTAATTACTGTGTGATCATGTGTACAGGTGGTGGTGTCACTGGAAATTTGTTAAAATGTTGGTACTTGCATGAATTGGTCATTCTGCATATTTAACAAGATAATACTTGTGCAATTCTCATGAACGAGTCCTCAAAATTTAGACCCCGAAATGCACCAGAAGCCACCATTTCATACCTCTATTGTAAAAATTTTCCATAAGGGAGGGGTGATTTATCCTCATGCATGGCCCCCCACTGGCACCAGTCTGAAATTTCTGGAACCGGGCCTGGACCCCCGTACCCCCCCCCTCCCCTCTATACAAAGGACGGGGACACCCCCTCCTTGTACCTCCCCAGTCGTGCGTATCATCAAAAAAGTCCAGCTACAGCCCTGCAAATGAAACTCAGATGTATCGGCCTACTTACTTTTTCAATCCTTTTAGTTTTGTTTTCGTTCCTGTGATCTACTTCCGGTGTTTTATAAATTCCGCTAAATATTATGTTGTGTTTGAAAAAACGGCATATTTGATTGGATGATTATAAATCGGTGTTGACAAACTGACAAATGGCTAGGCATTTTACATCACGAAGTTCTTCTTCGATGTGCGCATGCGCGAATAATAATATGGAGTCTGACGAGTGGCACACACGATAGATAATCTTTGGGATAAAATTGCGATTTCTAATCTTCTCGGACATTAGAGACATTAGCTCTGTCTCTTCAATACTTTCGTGCTTGAAGAATGGACCCATCAAGCGCTACCGATACGTCAGATACTGACGCGCCTTTAAACTATGCTTCATGTGATGCAATTTCTAAAACAGAAACCTCCCCATCGACATCGTTGGTTAATGAACAGGAAGTAAACAAACCACTTGTTGACTCAGCATCTGATAATGTTAACTTGGATATAGAACAATTCCCAGCTAGTCAAAATGCATCATCAGATGAGACGAGATTGGTTGCAAATGGCAGTTCTGAACCAGACTTCCAGAGGCAGAGGCAACCTAAAAAAGGGAAAAAGAACGTAAATTTTCCAGTTGATTCAACCATAATCAAAAGTTACCTTGAGCCCCCTGATCCATGGAAAAATGGTACTTACTTTTTGTCTTTTATTCTGGCTTTATTTGTTGCTGCTTACAATGATGTGTTTTGTAAAAATGCCATAGTTCAAATGCACAGTGCAAATTGTCATCACTGGATCACTTAATTTCTGGCATGCAAAGCACTCTCTGTAGAGTAGTCATACAGGGGTTCCACTAGACTCCAAAAGTCGCCTTGGGCCTCAATTTTGGAGTGTCATTTTCAAAACTGTCAGGATGCTGATGAATCTCATGCGCGACATTTTTATGTTTGCCTTTGCTGTTTATACATGTGATAGATGTAACCAACAGCATATGTCCCAAGTCTGTTAATAAAGTAAACATGTGATGCCGTCTTTAAAAAAATTGGTTTACTGTTAATACGCTGGTCAAAAAAAAATATACCCTTGTGATAACAGGCTTCCCGAAATACGCTGGACTCGACTGGTACATATTGACTCGGTCCGTTAAATTTTGAAATGATACAGGACCAAATGACCGGCGAAAAATATGCTCTCTTGATGAATAAATTCAAGATATTTATAATCAAATTGTCATTGCAATCTTAACTTCTGTATTTTGCTGTAAACGTGAAGTATTAGGTGTTAAATCATCGTTGTTTACCTTTATCTTCACCGGCACAGGTTCACAATTATTTCTCGTACTAGCTTCAAACTGTTGAATCCAGTGTTAGGGTTGGTGATTAACAGTATAATTAATTCCATACAGGATTTCACACGCACAGGATTATAAATGTTCATTAAATATTTGGTTATAGAAAAAGCAAACACGTTTTTTTAGCGGATGTTATTGTTTCGTACTCAAGGCGTTTCGCCCATGTTCATTTCGCCCCGTTGGTTACTTGGTTTCCTAATAGACCAATATAATTGAGAATCCAGAAACGCCTGTAGACAAACCCAGGTAAAAAAATCATAGTTGAAAATTCAATACACTATTTCAATAAATAAACAATGTTAATATTGAATTTTTACAAAAAGACTTTTTTACATTCTAAATGGCATGTAGTTCCATGGACATTACCAGCAATTTGTGCAACATGAAATATATGCATTTAGTTAAAAAATCTTACATTCTCCAGTAAAAACAAACATTTTTTTGAAGTCATAAATTGCAGGCATGTAAATGGCATTTTAGTCGGTCACAGGACTAACCAGAGTACCGGAATATCCGTACATTTTATCGGAATACTACCGGAATACCTGTACATTTTACATAAAACATCAATACGTAAAGGCTTAATAAACCCGTTAAGTAATCCACTGTTAAAGTGTTGTATCATAGCATTTGATATTGTCAAAATAATTTGTGATATTGTATAGTTAATTAATCCATTAAGCGTCTGCACTTAACACTTAATCCCATCGGTCATTTGATGATTTCACACGCGCATGAATCACGGTTGCATTCATGCATTGTCCTTTAAACAATTGAGTAAACAATATAAACCGTGATAAATACGACCCGATAAATACTCACCGACACACTTCTAAAAATCGTTGCATATGCTAATGATACATGTATGTCATGATAAATTCTACAAGAATCAAGTTCAACTTCATGTAATGTTGTTGCTAAGCGACTTAGACAACGTTGTTTGTGATCAGCAGATTTTTATATTTCGATGTCTCGGGAAGAAATATGCGAAATGTGATGTTAGTGCCAATTCGTCTGCTTTTATCTTTACTTGAAAGATTGTAATGTCAATAAACTTTATACTCACAGAGAGAATGAAAATAGCAAAAACAAATTGTATAATTTAACTCTTGGTTCAAAACTTATGTTCTGAATGTGACAATCAAATTATGTAAGCACGTACAGGTTGACAGGTTTAGTATAGCCTTTACGTATTCATTTTTCTAAATTCTATGTAAAATTTACAGGTATTCCGGTATTTCGGAAGTATTACGGACGAGCGGTATAACGCACTATTAATTTAATATCATCAACAAATAATACACTCACACAATATTATTAAGCTGCTTTAAACACCGGGGTAAAAATATAAAAGGCAGAGAGGCACAGAAAATGTCTACTTACCTCCAACTGCTGAAGCCAGCCCACATAAAGGTCACGACCTCCCTCTCAGCGAATTACAGAGCAGATTAGTTTGCATGTGTAAATAGTTTGAATATTTAGCTACAATATTATGTACCAAACACTTCAATAAGATTCAAAAATATCAGATTGTTTAGTGTTATTTCTATAGCATGATAGCGGGGCGCCGCGCCCTGCCCTTTTTTGGCTCCGCCCCGCTGCCCTAATTAGCGTCCCTAATGCCCTATTTGCAATAATCTGTCAACTGTGTAATCTACATCCTGTAAAATGCCCACGAGCGTCACAGCATGTGCCTTTGTTTACAACACACCGACAATCGTCTACACTGCATATAACTGGCTGGTTACGCGTGCGGTCCGTACGATTAACTGATAGAGGCCGGGTTAAACCGTTGTACATGTAAACATGCGTGAATGATTAGCGAGTTTGTTGATAGCGATTGCCTTGTTTGATTTAATCGACAATGGTAATGTGGAATTGTTGGTGATGAGATTTCAAAGGGAACAAAAACTGGTTTATTTCCTTTTTGAACTAATGCAAGTATAAACATGAGGCTGTTATGTACCAGTCAATTGTAACCACGGCCCCCCCAGGTCCGGGGAATAGCGGGGACTTTGACTTTCGGTCCAGCCAATCCCAGGTAAAATCTCCGCCCTGCGGGGACAAACTGCTGGTAAAATCCCCGCCAAATGCCCGCCGCACCCCGGGGACATCCTAGGTAAGGCCCATTCCCCGCTATTTTCGGCGCGAAAACAAAACCACTGCATTCACTCGGCAATGCGGGGCCACAGGTAAAAACACGGCCCATTTCCCCCGCTATCCCCGGTATACCCCCGGACCTGGGGGGGCCGTGGTTACAATTGACTGGTGCATTAGAGTATTAATATATATTTTTTCATGAACATGTTCAGTATTATTGTTAACTCTGTTTACCCTCTATGCCTATTATTAAAGGCTATTATGATATGAGTATTTTAATGAGGTTGACTTGTGTTATCTATTTGTGGTTTTATAATTGGATGTATAATATCATGAATTTATGTCATCATAAAATTAAAAGTGAATAACAGGTAAGACCTATACAATTATTTAATAACTACAAGTTATGTCTGCAATGATATTTCAGATTTACCTAAAATTTAAATAGTTATGATTTAACATGTATATATATTTTTTTTTAAATATTGTGTAGTTCCAAACTGGCGGACTGATGATTTGCTGAAGGCATACAGAAGAAGTTGTGAGAGGCATGGAGCAAAACCATTAAATAAGATTTTGCAGCAGTTGCAGGTAAATTAAATGAGCTGACGTACAATGATAGATATTGCCTTGGCCAGGCCTTTTTCTATAGGTCCCACGGGTCCGACCCATTCCCCAAGCAAAATAAATCTATCGGGGGGGGGGGGGCGCATATAATTACCATCGAGTCTCGAAATAAACTTCAAAACAATGCATTCGGGTATTCTCGGATTTAATCGCTGATTAATATATAAGGCCAAAATTAAAAAAGTCTTTGTTTGCCCTTTACCGACCCTAGATTTTACAGGTGGGTAGGTAGGTAGGAAAAATATTTTATTTTATTGTGGAAATTTTAATATGTTTTAGTCGAAATGTAAATGTTTATGCGTGGTGATTTCGGCACGTGGTACATTGGTTGGGCGGGTACAGTAAAATAATTGTAAATATTAAAAAAGATACGGTTAAATGACATGTGGTTGTCAAAAACATAAGCTCGGATCAATTTTTTTTAATACTTTATATAGCCTGTCTGTTTTAGTGAGTATGAGCACGAGGCTTCAATAATTGTTGATGAAAATATTATAAGGGCAACTATGACCACTTTTGTGTCATACATTTTTCTAACTTTGGATTCCAAAGTTTTTCTAAGCGAGAGGAAGTTATCATAAGGCAAACATAATGAAACAAAAATAGTCATTGTTTTGTCTTTTGATAACGAAGAAGAACAAACTGCACACATCGTAGTGTGACATAATGGTGTATAGTCGGGTATATAACCAAAAAAACCAAACCAAATTTTGCAATAAATTTCTTTTGAGTCGGCGGCCAAATTTCGGGTTGGTCGTAGGGGGCAAACAAACTAAATTTTAATTTAGGCCTAACATGTGATGATCTACGACTTTCGTTTTATAAATGTTTATCGTGAACGGGCATCATCACAAAAATATCGCAAGTAGTAAATATTACTGCGTCAAAATAAGAAAGACAGATTCTAAGGGATCGAAAAGGGTAAATTCCATGCTTTAAACAGTGTCGAGTGCCCTCTGTCAGAACTTTCCCAGTGAGTCTGATGGTTATTCAACTTATTTATGCTGGCGATGAACATCGCACTGGTCTCAAAATCTCAAATCCCGTAATGGAGTGCGCTTTGTAAAGTTTGTTTATATTCCGAATCATGTTGGTTTATTTTACGTTTTGAAGACAAACTTTTCTGATAGCTGTCAATGATAATTGGCTGTTGGATAGACCTATAAATATGACCCTTCAAAACAGATTTCACATTTTGACATTTTCCAGTTAATAAGTTACATGCAAAGTGAAAGTAAAAAAAACCTAATGAATGTGCATGCACACGTCTAATATTTTAGAATAGCTGTAGGAATGAGTGTATGCATGATAAAATGGTACACCTAATTTCCCAATGCTCATCTGGAAACTCTTTGAATTATTCTAGCCATTATTGTCCCTTGTGTCAGAAATGTTGAACATTTTGTGTCTATTTAACAGTCGATATAAGAAATGTAGATTAAAATGTTTGTTTTATATAAAACTTAGATAAGAAAGCCTGTTCTTTTAACTATGAAATTCCCAAAATTGGAGTTGAAGCGATTAAATTTCTTCCCAAATTGGTGAATTTTACGATGCAAATTTTCCCAATTTATCCAGGGTCTTTTTACCAAAATGGACAGAAAAGGCCTGCTTGGCCAAGTGTTTAAGGCATCCGCCTTGGGTGCGGGAGGTCGAAGGTTCGCATCCTGGTAGGGTCCGTTCACATATTAAACTGCCAGCTTGTTAAATAATGGTCAGAAATGACTGTCCCTTTAAGTAGAGGTATGTGGTAGGGATGCCACAATATTGCGGTATATTGGTACACTGCAACTCCATTATAACGCAATTGGAGGGGTCCAAGTGGCAATGTTTTTGTTGTGTGCTCCATGTTATTATGTATTATAAACATGTTACCATGTGTTATTCATGACTCTTTTATTGTTACCAATTATTGTTTGGTTTCTGCAATAATTCTGATATTCAGAAGATCACTATAATGCACTTTCATTGGGCTGTTTTCCATATTTTAGACCGTGACGACAACACTATCGATATATGCTTTAGTTATGACATAATATTGCAGTGCCCAGCAAATGCAGCCTCGTGCCTAACAAAAAATCCAAATCTGATATTTTCGAGTCATTTATGGCAAAAATTTGACGTACAATTAAATTCAGTAGTTTCAAATGTTGCTGTTTGTGCTCACTGTAAACAGGATGTAAAGTATTCTAGTTATACAAGTAATTTCACGCATGACACTGAATGTCATTTGTACAGATTTCTAAATCATGCCTCATCCGCTTCTGTTAACTTTACATCAACATCAGAGGCTTCTTTTTCTTACCAACATCATGAATTGAGAAAAATATATATGGCCCTAGATGTGCAAAAATAAACTTTTATGAATGAACCATCAACTTATTGCCTACGAAAGCATATATCAGTGTATACAACAGTTGGCGACTTTTTCTATTGACAGTCTAACGAAGCATTATTTCAGCATTTTAAACACTGAACAACTAAATATGTTGGCGTATCAAACACCACAAACAACCAATTCGCTACAAAATGATTGCTTCATGATCACCTTTCTTAATTTTGCACAATTCTTTTTATCAGAAATGCTGTTCGTGTTGGGTACACGAGACGCGATCTGATTAGCCCTGGATATTGATTTTTGCACTTTGTACAAAACCCTGATATACACAGAAATAAAAAACCCGTCTTTGCTATTATAACCATGTGTATCACAGAATTTGAGTTGGAATAAAACTTGCCAATGGTAACATATTTTGCCAAATTTGGGAAGTCATACGTTTCGATTAATGAGTCGATTTTGATTTTTCTTGGGCCAATGGCTCAATTAGCAAGTGACAGTGTGGCCCTGAGTTGATGCAGTAGCTGGGCATTTATAACATTTGTTTGATTAAAAACAAATGAACTTTGTGTAATAAATGTTTTACACTGCCTGATGAAAGGGGTCTTTGGATGTACCTTGTTCATTGCGGTTATACTTTTACTCATTAATACACATACGGATGGTTGAATGACAGAGTAGAAAAATATTTTTGTTTTAGATCAAATCACTCGGTCATGTAGTTTTCTTGATTTTTTCAGTGTATTGAGAATGTTGGGGAAAGATATGAAATCCTTAGTCTGAAAGGTATGTGTTTTATCTGTTTACGCATACTTCTGTTTTCTTAATTCAGGGCTTTTTCTAGCATACTGCCTTTAGATTCTATTCATTTACAGTTTAAAGCTGTCTTTTATCCTTCTAACCATCAACATCTTGCAGAAGATTGCTGTGCACTCGTGGGTCTTCTTAAGGGGCACCTTTGATGGGATGTATTTTCAACTTTAAATCTTAAAAGGTGTCCATTTGGATGATCACATGGGTGCTATGGCTGCTTTTTGTGATGTTGCTGGAATGTTTTGGTAAAGTAAACTCATATTGAAAGTGATAAGAAGCTGAACAAGTAAGTTAACATTACAAGTTATCCTTCAAATGAACTCCTATATTTTTGATGCAAAATTTCCTATATTTTGTTGACTTACTGGTTGAGGGCCTGACATTGTTAAGCTGGAGATTATAACCTATTTGTAGGTTTGTGGCATGTTTAATCTGATGCCATGTGGTCCTAGCATTACTACATTATTGTTCGTAGAAATAATTTAACACCATTATATCTTTTTGCTTAGTAAAAGCACAGTAGGGCTTGTAAGTAAGAATTTATCATGAATATGTATTATTATATTCACTTCCTTTCCATTGTAGGTGAGCGTCTTGACTTGAAACAATGTGAAAGCCTGGAAGATATATTCAGATATGTACGTTTTAGATGCATTGATCTTGAAGCAACACATTTAGATGATGAGGTATAGTGTTTAATTCATATTGTCATATAGATAGGTTTTTATGGCCCATTTATTGCTGTGTATGTCCATGCTTTTACATGGCCAAATTTGCTTCAGGTTTTATGCCCCCACTCTGAAAGGGGGGGGGGGCATATATATATTTGCCCTTGTCCATCTGTCCTTCCGTCCGTCACAAAATCTTGTGTCACTCATATCTTCAAAAGAACATGAGCAATAGTCATAACACTTTACAGAAATGTTCACCAGCCTGTGCAGTTGTGCACCTGGGGTTTCATGTTTGGCTGTGCCCAGTAAGTGCAAAGTTATGGCCCTTGAATTAGTTGTGTGTGTCACTATAGGCAGTTTATACTGTATTTGTTTCTATTGAATGCCCTTTTTAGCCTGGATTTCTTTGATGATAGTCTGACCAGCAAACTAGTGTCTGCATCTACCCACAGTGCATTAATCCACATACTTATAGCTCATTTCAGCACAAAAGTTTCAAAAGCCCTTTTATTAGCTCTAGGTCACTCATTGTCCGTCTGTATGTTCGTCCATCCACACTTATCTTAAATTTCTCCTCCACCTTAACCACTTGGCTACTTTTGACCATAGTTTTCAGAAATTAACCTAATGTAGTTCCCTTTCAATTTTTATATGCCCGTTTGAAAAATGGGACGTATTATGGGAACACCCGCGGCTGGCTGGCGGGCGGTCTGCGGACGTCAGGCGGCGTCCACATGGTTTCCGCTCTCTAAGTCAAAGAGTTTTCATCTGATCTTTACCAACCTTGGTAAAAATGTTTGTGGGCATAATATCTCGACCAAGTTCGATAACCAGCCATATCGCTCAAGTCACCCGGGACTTATCACCCTTTGATTTTAGAACTTACCTAAAATTTGTCTTGTTTTAACTCTGAGCTCTAACTTATGACGGGCTTATTTTGTGACAGTTTGGCACTCTTGTTTTCAATGAATTCCATTCCATGCAGAAACTAAAGAGTAAAAACTTAAAAACTCTTCTTGTCTAAAACTACTGGCACAATTTCAATATAATTTCACCTAAATGTTCCATAAGTGAGTATCTACCAAGATTATTAACGTTTTTTGCAGGGGTGAGAATTTTCCGCGGATTCGCGGAATTCCGGGATTTTTTGGTCTCCCGGGCCGTTTTTGAGATCGATGTAAATCTGAGGAGAAATTTTAATGGGGGGGGGGGGGGGGGTCGGGTCAGTGCTGTTCATAACGCACTCATTATTAGAAAGCAATATTATATTCTGAACAATCACGCCCGATCATGTTTTGAGAAAAATCGATGTGAATTATCGTCCGCCATTTAGTTGTTAGGCTAAAACATCACCGAATAGGTGCCAAAAGCGTTCCTGAATTTGTTCCGGAAAACGTCCGAACGGCTTTTAGTCTGTACCAACAGTCGCGCTAGAGTGACAGTTCTTGTCAGTGAATCAAAATGGCAGAAGTTAACAATAGAGACATAGCGAAATTTTTCAAACTGACAACACCGCCTACGGTTAAATCTGAAGCAAATTACTGAAAAATCTGAAACTGTAGGTAAATTATGCTACTTAGTAAATTAACCCATTCTGGAAACGCGTCGATTATAAAGTCGCACTTAAAATTAAATTGTTGCCATCCGTCTGTTTCGGGAGACGGTTCTAGGTCTGCTTCTGTTTAAAATGTGTTTGTTCACTACAAATGTATAGACACAAAACAGTAAAGTACATGGGCATAAAACGAACATTAACACCAAGACTTGCTAAAAATATTTCAAACTTAATGCAAGCCCTGCACCAAATTTGATATAGGCCTACACTGAATATGGGAGCCAAACTGACTTTCATTGAAAGACTAAAATCTCCTGGTTAAAACCAGTGCTGATACCGCCTTGTCATCACAGAAGACTCTCAGAGGAGATTAAAAAAATATTCTGAAATTCCTTTAATTACTGATGGCACGGACCTATATACCATATATATGGTATATAGGTAGTCCGAGCTGATGGTCGGTAATGCAAGTAGTAACCGCCTTGTCATCACAGAAGACTCTCAGAGGAGATTAAAAAAATATTCTGAAATTCCTTTAATTACTGATGGCACGGACCTATATACCATATATATGGTAAATAGGTAGTCCGAGCTGATGGTCGGTAATGCAAGTAGTAATAAGTGGTCAAATGCTACATACAAATGAACCACACTTTGACACTGGAAGAACTTAGGAAATATCATCTTCACATAACTTGTCAATGAGTTGACTTTTTGGTGAGAAATTAAGCCTATAGTATTTTTGTTGCTACAGATATGATTAAATGCAATCTTAGGCCCCTAAAATGCTTCAAACCAAGGAGCTTCAGGGGGCTTTGCCCCCTGTGAACCCCACCAAAGCGCTGCCCTGGACCCGCCGCATAAAGTTCAGGGATTTTTGCTTGAGAGCATTCTCACCCCTGTATTTGGACTCATCGCAAAACATGGCTACCAGGGGACGGGGCTACTTTTCCTTTATGTATCGAGTAGAAACATAAAAATTCTTCATGTAAAAAACTACTAGCCCAACTTTGTATTAATTTCATGCAAATGTTCCTTTGATGACCCTCTACCAAGATTGTTAAATTGTGTGATCCATTAAAAGAACATGGCTGCCAGGGGGTGGTTCACTTTCCTTAAATTTATACATTATAATTGTAGTAATTATTCTTAACATGCTAGAAATCAAAAGTTTTGCTAACTTTGTAATAATTAACCAGGGGTTCCATTTGACCCTTGAGTTGACCCTTTGATCCCTGGATTTCCAAAAGGTCACATTTTGACCCTCAATATTCTGGCTTATGGGTCAATTTTTCTCTAAAGTATAGGTATTTTGGCTATAAAATGGTAACATCCCATCAAAAATGATCAAAATGACCCTAGAGATTCAGCACCTAGTTGAACCTCTTAATTAACTTTGATGAGATTTTGCACCCTGTGACACAGGACCATAATACATCAGGGGCCCAGATGAGCAATTCAGGGCCATTGTGGCTCTCTTGTTTGTAGTATCATGCTATGAGATTTCTATGATTTTTCGTCAGGTGGCAGTTGCAATATTTGAGATGGTAGAATATTATGAATCAGCATGCAAGTTAAATATTTCCTTCAATAAAGGCATTGGACCACGTGGATGGATGTCTTGCTCCAGGCTTGTCCGGAAGGTACACCTTACTGTTTATGCATTTAAATTTTTATTTAAATTGGCTTATGAATTGAACTCTTGTTGGAAAGTCATATTGTTTGTTTAGAGCTGGTCTATGTAAAAACTCATTCGGTTTTATTTAAAATGTAACATAAAGAATAATATGATTTATTTTGCATCCCATTTTCTTAGCTCACCCATTCACTAAGTACTCAAGGTGAGCTATCTTGATTCTTGTGTGTCCATCATGCATCATCTACAATGGGCTTGTTAACACTCTTTAGGTCTCAAATTTGACCAATGCTAAAGAAAAATTTATGTTCAAAATGACTTTAAAATAAACACTTTAATAAAGCATGAACTAATCATTGTTCACTGGCTTCAAGGAACAAGACACATGTCTTCAGGGATAAAGCATGAACTAATCATTGTTCACTGGCTTCAAGGAACAAGACACATGTCTTCAGGGATAAAGCATGAACTAATCATTGTTCACTGGCTTCAAGGAACAAGACACATGTCTTCAGGGATAAAGCATGAACTAATCATTGTTCACTGGCTTCAAGGAACAAAACACATGTCTTCAGGGATATTAGTCAGAATTTTTTTTTTAAATCTGGGTCATGTACTGTAGTGAACTATGTTGGGCCAAACACTAAGTCATTACAAGAATGTTAAATAAAAGCCCTCCAGGAAACCTGAGCAGAATGTTTTTATGAATGAAATTATGGTTATGTTACCAAGTTTCTTAGCTACTCAGATAAGCTATTATTTTTCTGAATTATGTATGTTTGACTTTAATTTATTATGGAGTTGTATCTGATTCTTGTAGACACCATGTTTGACATTTATTGATGCACGTAACTGTGATCTGAATGAGAGAGTGATACCAATAATGGGTCGAGCACTACGTATGGGATGCTTTCTTCAACGTTTACACCTGCAGAGTACCGGCTTGTCTGGTCGTGCATTAGTTATACTAGGTAATCATTTAAATTACATAGGTTTAGAATGATAATATTATCTGTTCGGAATCATTTGGAATTAACACATGATAATGTATACAGGGATGTGAATTTTCCCCGGGTCCGTCATTTTCTTCAAAACATTTGTGTAATTATTTAGATAAACCTTTACCAGTATCTTTTTCAATTTTAATAAACAAAAAGTGCTGTATTTCACTATATTATTAGTCTTGTTCATGCTGTAGAGGCCATAGTTTTAAAAAATCTTGATGGCACTTGGTCACACTGTATGATTCTATGAAATTAAGGTCGAATTCGAAAGTAGGTAAACCAAGGTCAAAAACATGGGCAACTGGTCAAATCATAGTAAAACCTCGTTTATACTGAAGAGGTCACTTTTCAACCTGGTTTACATAAAACTTTGTCAAAATGTTTGTCTTTATGAAATCTTGGTCAATTTCATAACTGGGTCACCTGGGGTCAAAAACTAAATCACCTAGTTAAATTGCAGATAAACCTTGTTTATGTTCTAGAGGTCATATTTTCTAACTGATCATTATGAAATTTGGTCACAATGTCAATCAACTTTATCGATTTTCACACCCTAATTTTGACCACGGCAGTGGCACGTTAGTTTAATGCAGCCAAAATGTCAGTGTATTCTGGGGATCGGCGTAGGGCCATAATGGCCATTTCATGTTAATCCTTATAAAATATTTTAGTAAAGGCCCTAGAGGTTCATTTCACCAGTATGAAGGATTGGACAATTGCTGGCTGCATGTATGAAGGTGATTGGACAATTGCTGGCTGCATGTATGAAGGTGATTGGACAATTGCTGGCTGCATGTATGAAGGTGATTGGACAATTGCTGGCTGCATGTATTTTAAGTTCTAGTTCAGGTCTTGCAGATTCTGAATAAGAACATTTAAAGTTAAATAATGAAAAAAGCTTTATTTTTTATCCATGCAATTTTCATGTTTAAAATCATTGTGAATTTTCCCATGTGAAATTTTTGTATTTCAGTTGCTGCTTTGAAAATGAATGAAATATTGAAGGAGTTGTTTCTAGGTGATAACAAGTTTATGCCTACTGATGGTGTACAAATTGGAAATCTTCTCAAATATAATCATGCACTAGAGCTGTTGGATCTTAGAAATAATCATTTACAAGTAAGTATGATTGTTTTCATTTCAGCCACTAATTTACATTAT
This sequence comes from Mactromeris polynyma, assembly GCA_032209605.1. Classification (NCBI taxonomy): domain Eukaryota; kingdom Metazoa; phylum Mollusca; class Bivalvia; order Venerida; family Mactridae; genus Mactromeris; species Mactromeris polynyma. The sequence continues at coordinate 24,714,983 of JASFXZ010000002.1, read as the reverse complement.
TTTATGTCAGTAAAATTCAAATCTAGCTTTCTCTATCCCTTAGTTGTAGTGAAAACATGATGTGTATGTATTTGTTATATATTGTAAAATTGGGGAATTATATACAGTTTTTTCTTAGGTGTTTTTTTACAATGCATTAGTTTAAGTAATTGCTTGTTATTGACGATCTTTCGTATGAATTAGGATCCATCTTTCGTATGAATTAGGATCCATCTTTTGTTTGAATTAGGATCCATCTTTTGTTTGAATTAGGATCCATTTTTTGTTTGAATTTGAAGTTAATTCATCTTATTGTGTATCTCCCGTCTTGAAAAAAGGGGGACATATTGTTTTACCCATGTTGGTTGGTGAGTAAATCATCCTTTCTGGGTCCTAACTGATTGCCAGCTATTTGTATATGAACCCTATTGATTTTGGGGTCACTCAAGGGTCAGACTCAAAGGTCAAGGTAAAACTAACAATTATGTGGAAATCCTTGTCCATGCAATAAATCAAGTACCCATTATCGACCTGGGTCCTAATATTTGTAGGTTGATTGCCTGTACGTTGTAGATGAATCCCACGGATATTGAGGTCACTGAGTCAAAGGTCAACATCAAACTGATCATTATATGGAAATCCTTGTGTGCTTGATAACTCAAGTACCTTTTGACCTTCGTAGTCCTTACATAATAGGATGATTGCCTGCTGGTTGTAGATGAACCTAATCGATTTTGGGGGTCACTGGGTCAACAGTGAAACTGTACATTTGGAGGAAATCGTTGTCTGCATTATAACTCAAGTACCCTTCGGCCTCCCAAGTCCTAACTTGGTATGATGATTGTGTGCGGGTTATAGATGAAACCCATAGATTTTGGGTCAATGTGTCAAAAGTAAAGGTGAAACTGACCATCAGGTGGAAATCCTTGTCCACATGATAAATCAAGTTCCCTATGGCCTCCCGGGTTCTAACTTGGTAGCATTATTGTAAGCAGGTTATATTTGAAGCCTGTTATTATATTGTTTTACTTCTTATTAAATTTTAGAGAATCATTTAGATGGGTTTTCTTGAAAATGTAAATTGTATTGTTTGCAGGATGTTGGTGTTACACATATATGTGATGGTTTGTCAGAGCAATCTCTAGATACTGGACTGTTAACCCTTGTACTGTGGAACAATCAAATTACATTCCAGGGAATGTCTGCCATTAATAAAGCTGTGGTACGTTGCATGTAAATTTGTACAAGATTAGAAATGAAATATATTAAAAATACTGCTGTTGTATTTTTACAGCTCACCTGAGCACAAAGTTTTAGGATCGTTGGCTGTCCATCAACATTTTCTTTTTAAAAACAACATCCCACTGAATGGATTTTGTCCAGACTTAACTGGAATGATCCCTAGGTTGGCCTCTTTCAAATGTATATTAATTGTTGTGGTCTGTTGCATAAGTAGGTCACAGGAGCTAAACTCGATTTTAAAAGTGTAAATTTGGTGTGTAGCATTGTCTAGTGGTCTTCTTACAATATTGTATAAATTATTAAGTTCTGTCAAGAAACATGACCACAAGGGGGCAGGTCCTTGTTCCCTATATATGTATATACATGTATAGTGGAAAGTATAATCAACATATCCTCCTAAACCACTCACTAGATTTTGACCAAACATCACATGAATGATCCTAAGATGGTCCTCTTTCAAAATTGTATAAATGGTTCTGGTAAGTTTCATAAGTAAGTCACATGAGCTAAAAATACATTTTGATAGTGAAAACTTAAAAATCATCTTGTCCAAAACCATAAGGCCTAAAGCTTTGATATTTGGTCAGTCTAGTGGTCCTCTTACAAGATTGTATCAATTATTCAGTTCCTGTCAGGGTGGGGCTTGTTCCTTATAAGCATATAGTTGAAACTATAAACATGGTTTTCCACAACTGCAATGTGGATTTTAACTGTACTGGACAGGAATGATCCTAAGTTGGTTCTAATTCAGCCAAAATGGATGTGTACTCCAGTGGGCGATCAATGGCCCTCTTGTTTGCTTTCTTTTTATGCCTTGCTTTAAAAGAAACCAGAAACATTTCTCTTGAGTCAAGGTGTTTTATTGTATGCAGTTTAATTCCCCCCTTTCGCCTCTTTGTTAATTTTATAGATGTCCACTCCCCTCCTGTTAAACTCATTTTATTCCCATTTCCCCGGTTCTGTTCCTCAATCCAATTTTGTTTGGTCTTTAACTCACCCGATTGTGTGATTGTCTTGTGTCGGTTATCAGTCAACATTTTGCTACAAACAACATCTGCTGAACCGCTCTCCTATATCTTCTCACAAATGTTCCCCAGGTGACGGGCAATTTTCATATATGTATATAGTGGAAACTTAAAAAATTCTTCTTGTCAAAAACTAATGTCCCAATTTCGATATAATTTCACACAAGTCTGTTAACTTTTCATTCAAACAACATAGTCTCCTAAATCCCTTGGCCAATTGACTAGATTTCACAGGATTTTTCCTTTGGTCCTCTTTCAAAAATGCTCAATTGGTTATGGTCTGTTGCATAAATAGGTCTCAGGAACTAAAACTAGATTTTAACTTTGAAAACTAAAAATCTTCTTGTCCAGAATTGTAAGGGCCCAGAGCTTTCATATTTAGTGTGTAACATGTGTGGTCCCTTACCAAGATTGTTCAAATCATGTCCCTTGGGTCAATATTTACCCCACCCAGGGGTCACATGTTTTACAGAGACTTAGATAGGAAATATCTGTGAAATATTCTTGTCCAGAACCAGAAGACCCTGGGCTTTTGATGTTTGGTATGTAGTGTTGTTTAGTGGTCTCCTACCAAGCCTTTGGGGTCAAATTAACCCTGCCCTGGGGTCACATGTTTTCTATCGAGTTATAATTATGGAATAACTTGAAAATTGTCTTGTCCTGAAAAAAATGGTTATATATGGAAATCTTCGAAAGATTTTTTCCGAAACTGCTTGGCCCGGTGTAACGGTCAGTTTTTTCCCCAGTCAGATTTTTCCCCGGGGAAAAAATTGACTAGTCAGTTTCTTCCCCGGGGAAAAAATTGACTAGTCAGGTTTTTCCCCGGGGAAGAAACTGACTAGTCAATTTTTTCCCCGGGGAAAAATCTGACTAGTCAGTTTTTTCCCCCCCTAGTCAGTTTTTTCCCCCCTAATAATTCAAGTTTTGTGATGGGGGAAAAAATTGACTAGTCAATTTTTTCCCCCCTTGTCAATTTTTTCTGCCCTTATATTTAATGTTTTGTGGTTAGGAAAAAAAATCTAGTCAGTTCTTTCCCCCTGACTTGTAGTTCATGTATTGGAGGGGGGAAGAAATCAACTAGTCAGTTCTTTCCCCCCGACATGTAGTTCATGTATATGAGGGGGGAAGAAATCAACTAGTCAGTTCTTTTCCCCCTGACTTGTAGTTCATGTATATGAGGGGGGAAGAAATCAAGTAGTCAGTTCTTTCCCCCCCCCCAACTTGTAGTTCATGTATATGAGGGGGGAAGAAATCAACTAGTCAGTTCTTTCCCCCCCCCGACTTGTAGTTCATGTATATGAGGGGGGAAGAAATCAACTAGCCAGTTCTTTCCCCCCTGACTTGTTGTTCATGTATATGAAGGGGAAAGAAATCAACTAGTCAGTTCTTTCCCCCCTGACTTGTAATTCATGTTTATGATGGGGGAAGAAATCAACTAGTCAGTTCTTTCCCCCCTGACTTGTAGTTCATGTATATGAGGGGGGAAGAAATCAACTAGTCAGTTCTTTCCCCCCCCCAACTTGTAGTTCATGTATATGAGGGGGGAAGAAATCAACTAGTCAATTCTTTTCCCCCTGACTTGTAGTTCTTGTATTTTAGGGGGGAAGAAATCAACTAGTCAGTTCTTTCCCCCCTGACTTGTAGTTCATGTATATGAGGGGGGAAGAAATCAACTAGTCAGTTCTTTCCCCCCCTGACTTGTAAATCATGTATTGCAGGGGGAAGAAATCAACTAGTCAGTTCTATCCCCCTGACTTGTAGTTCATGTATTGGAGGGGGGAAGAAATCAACTAGTCAGTTCTTTCCCCCCTGACTTGTAATTCATGTTTATGATGGGGGAAGAAATAAACTAGTCAGTTCTTTCCCCCCTGACTTGTAATTCATGTTTATGATGGGGGACGAAATCAACTAGTCAGTTCTTTCTACCCCTCCACTTGTAGTTCATGTATTGGAGGGGGAAGAAATCAACTAGTCAGTTCTTTCCCCCCTGACTTGTAGTTCATGTATATGAAGGGGAAAGAAATCAACTTGTCAGTTCTTTCCCCCCCCCTGACTTGTAAATCATGTATTGGAGGGGGAAGAAATCAACTAGTCAGTTCTATCCCCCCGACTTGTAGTTCATGTAAATGAGGGGGGAAGAAATCGACTTGTCAGTTCTTCCCCCCCCCCGACTTGTAGTTCATTTATAAGTGGGGGAAGAAATCAACTAGTCAGTTCTTTCCCCCCTGACTTGTAATTCATGTTTATGATGGGGGAAGAAATCAACTAGTCAGTTCTTTCCCCCTGGCTTGGAGTTCATGCATATGAGGGGGGAAGAAATCAACTAGTCAGTTCTTTCCCCCCTGACTTGTAGTTCATGTATATGAAGGGGGAAGAAATCAACTAGTCAGTTCTTTCCCCCCCTGACTTGTAAATCATGTATTGGAGGGGGAAGAAATCAACTAGTCAGTTCTATCCCCCCGACTTGTAGTTCATGTATATGAAGGGGGGGAAGAAATCAACTTGTCAGTTCTTTCCCCCCCTGACTTGTAGTTCATGTATATGAGGATGGAAGAAATCAACTAGTCAGTTCTATCCCCCGAACTTGTAGTTCATGTATTTGAGGGGGGGGGGGGGGGAGAAATCAACTAGTCAGTTCTTTCCCCCCTGACTTGTAGTTCATGCATATGAGGTGGGAAGAAATCAACTAGTCAGTTCTTTCGCCTTGGCGAACTATCAAATAAATATAAGAGAAACAACCATAAACTGAAAAATATATATATTTTCTATGTTTCAATAATGAATGACATACTTAGTATGAATTGAGTTACTTATTTAAGATACATGTATTATTTTAAAAAGATAATTTGAAATAACTTATAAATCATATACAGAATTAATTGTCCTTGATGAATTTTCCATGTGTTATTGGTTAAACTGAAAACTGAAAATTGTCTGAATATTAACACACATGTGTGTTAGTTGGGCCTTACTTGTGATGATTCAAAATTGGTTACATTTTGCAAATTGGTTCCTCCACAAAATTGAAGACATTGGGAAAGTTTCTACCTTCATTCAAATAACAACACACACTGTAAACATGCATTGAAAGTCTTTCACTCTAAAACAATTGTAGTGCCCACAATTTTAACAATCTAGTGTTCACAAAGCACCTTCAGGAAAACTTTGTTTTTTGTATCTAAATTGAACATTAACATTATGACCATTATGTTTTGGTTTCGTGCATGGTTTAGTCTTTATTTACTGAGGATATTGTGCAGCACAAATGTTCACCAAAGTCGAAATAGTGGTGATCAGTGAATACCAGCCCTGGTATATGTATATACATGTACATGTTTTTATGTATATATAACTGACACAAACTAGAAAGTATATTTATATAGCTATACGAAACTAGTTTGAAGGATTTATACATCAAAAGAAAACACTAATTCACAGCAACATAGATAAAAACAAACAAAATGCGCATTACAAAAATAACCAGGCTTGATAATGTGAGGAGTCTTAATAAAACTTATAATTACCACCATCACAAGCTATATCAACAATAATAAATACTACAAAAGGATTACAGAGAAAAAGCACAGTAGTTGAAAGACAATGAACAAAGGACTATAAGGCCATTTTTAAATGACCTGGAAATATTATGTGTCCTAATATGCACTACTTTGCAAGGCACTAACACTAAGTCTTTATAGATAGTTTTTGTCCATTGGTTGGTAGATAAATAAAGACCAAATTAGTCTTAGTTTAACTTTTACCGTTATATACATAGTCCGCCAAAAGATACATTTCTATGAACTAAAATTCACATATAGGGTTTAAACTTTTTCACATTTAACATCCTAAAACAACTTCAAAATGTTCATGTACATTTTTCAGGTAGAGTCCCTTTCGGCTTGTTTTTTCCAAAGAAAATCCTGCAGGATATCTCAGCCATGCATAGTTTTTTGAACCATTTCGTTTTCCACTTGCAGCATACACATAAATGTCAGTGTTGAACAATGAAGCAGCTCCCATAATCTCGGCATCTGTTGCCCAAACAGCATTGTCATTCATTTTACTGGTCTTAATGTAGTCAGTTATGTTCTGATTAACATACCCTGAAAGCTTTTTTGATACAGTATCAGCACACATATGTTTTACAACTTCATTTCTACATTTCTTATGGCTGTTTTCAGTTCCAGACACTGCGTAGGACACTGCTCTAAAAAAGCAGTTTCCATCACCGTTGATGTGTTTCACAATTTCTGGCTCATGTGCAATCCCTGCAGGTCCAAATTTTGGTTGCACAACAAATGGAATATCTAATAATTTACACAGTTTCTGGTTGTCAGCAGCTGTCAAAGGGGAGAATTTTGTGCACACTGATGGCTGTTTCCTTTTGGGGTTTTGCTGTTTTTTGACACTCTTAAGTTTCTTCAGGGATTTCTTTTGGGCATTTAGCTTCACAGGACATTTTGGTTTAGACTCACTTGACATTGCTGTATATACCTTTACATTACTTGAATGGTAAACATTGGATAGAACTTTTCCAGATTCTATGTTCTTAAGTCTCAGACGACCTTTTGTCAAAGCTTCAACTACAAGGTATGGTCCTACCCATCTTGGTGCAAGCTTGCTCCCAAATCTTCTTATCTTACTTGCATTTTTTATAAGTACACGAGTTTCTGGGGCTATGGTCTTGTGTGAGCTATTTCGTTCATCATAATACTTTTTTTGTCTCTTTTGGGCACATTTGATATTTTTCGATACAGAATCTAGGACAGTTTCTCTGCTTTGAGTGTAGGTCTCTAACATTTCACGTGTGAGGTTATGTTGAATATGGCATCTGTCTTGTTGATTTACCAGCTTTGCCTCTCTTCCAAACATTATCTTAAAAGGAGTGAATTTTGTGGATGCATGTTTGCTGGTTCTGTACGCAAACAGGCAAGATTGAATGTGTAAATCCCAGTCCTGTCCAGATTTATGGGTTACTTTCTGCAACATCTCCTTTAAGGTTCTATTGTCCCTTTCCCTTTGGCCGTTTGTTTGCGGATGATACGATGAAGAAATTCTATGGTCTATATTTAATTCAGTGGTAATTTCATCCAGGACTTTATTTGTGAATTCTTTACCCTGGTCAGATATGATAGAGTCCATAGGTCCAAAAGTACATATAGCATCTATAAGGAATTTGGCCACATATTCAGCACTTTTTTGGGGGATAGCTTCAGCTATAGCAAACTTTGAGAAATGATCAGTAGCTGCTACTATATATTTATTTCCTTTATGGGTTGTCTCAAGTGGTCCTATGATATCTATGCCTATCAGGCTCCAAACTTTACTGGGGACTGGTATTGAGTTCAGTGGTGGTGCTGACTTTGGGGGTGCAATATTTACACGGGAACATACGTCACAATCTTGGATAAAATTCTTTATCTCTTCCTTCATACCCTTCCAGAAGTAGTTATCATTAATTTTATGATAGGTCTTATCTCTGCCAAGATGCCCGCCACTGTATTTACCTGAAAAATAATAATCAGCAAATGAATAATTATGGCAAAGTAAAAGGAATTAATTAAATCAGTAAAATTATTATTTGGTCAATCATTGATTCAGTCAGACGTTATATCATTGATTCAGTCAGACGTTATATCATTTATTCAGTCAGACGTTATATCATTTATTCAGTCAGGCATTATATCATTAATTCAGTCATACACTATACCATTGATTCAGTCAGACATTATATCATTGATTCAGTCATACATTATATCATTGATTCAGTCATACAATATATCATTAATTCAGTCAGACATTATATCATTGATTCAGTCAGACGTTATATCATTTATTCAGTCAGGCATTATATCATTAATTCAGTCATACACTATACCATTGATTCAGTCAGACATTATATCATTGATTCAGTCAGATGTTATATCATTAATTCAGTCAGACATTATAACATTGATTCAGTCATACGTTATATAATTGATTTAGTCAGACGTTATATCATTGATTCAGTCAAACGTTATATCATTGATTCAGTCATACGTTATATTATTGATTTAGTCAGACGTTATATCATTGATTCAGTCAAGCGTTATATCATTGATTCAGTCATACGTTATATCATTGGTTCAGTCAGACGTTATATCATTGATTCAGTCAGACATTATATCATTGATTCAGTCATATATTATATCATTAATTCAATCATACGTTATATCATTGATTCAGTCAAACGTTATATCATTGATTCAGTCATACGTTATATTATTGATTCAGTCAAATGTTATATCATTAATTCAGTCAGACATTATATCATTGATTCAGTCAAATGTTATAGCCATGATTCAGTCAGACATTATATCATTTATTCAGTCATATGTTATATCATTGATTCAGTCAGACATTATATCAGTAATTCAGTCAGACATTATATCATTGATTCAGTCAGACATTATATCATTGATTCAGTCATATGTTATATCATTGATTCAGTCATACATTATAGCATTAATTCAGTCAGACATTAAATCATTAATTCAGTCAAACATTATAGCATTAATTCAGTCAGACGTTATATCATTTATTCAGTCAAACGTTATATCATTGATTCAGTCATACGTTATATCATTAATTCAGTCAGACGTTATATCATTAATTCAGTCATACGTTATATAATTGATTTAGTCAGACGTTATATCATTGATTCAGAAAAACGTTATATCATTAATTCAGTCATACGTTATATTATTGATTTAGTCAGACGTTATATTATTGATTTAGTCAGACGTTATATCATTGATTCAGTCAAGCGTTATATCATTGATTCAGTCATACATTATATCATTGATTCAGTCATACGTTATATCATTGATTCAGTCATACGTTATATCATTGATTCAGTCAGACGTTATATCATGGATTCAGTCAGACATTAGATCATTGATTCAGTCAAGCGTTATATCATTGATTCAGTCATACATTATATCATTGATTCAGTCATACGTTATATCATTGATTCAGTTTTGCACGCGCAAACATTTTGACAAAATGTAATTGATTATACAAAATGCATACATTATAGAAAAAAAATGTTTGCGCGTGAAAACATTTTGAGAAAAGTCCTGTATTTTACAAATCGAATACATATAAGAAACAAAATTGTTTGCACGTGCAAACATTTTGACAAAATGTACTTGATTATACAAAATGCATACATTATAGAAAAAAAATGTTTGCGCGCGAAAACATTTTGAGATCAGTCCTGTATTTTACAAATCGAATACATATAAGAAACAAAATTGTTTGCACGTGCAAACATTTTGACAAAATGTACTTGATTATACAAAATGCATACATTATAGAAAAAAAATGTTTGCGCGCGAAAACATTTTGAGATCAGTCCTGTATTTTACTAATCAAATACATTAAAGAAACAAAATTGTACTTGATTATACAAAATGCATACATAAGACACAAAATGTTTGCAAGCGAAAACATTTTGAGTAAAGTTCTGTATTCTACAAATCGTATACATTATAGAAAAAAATTGTTTGCACGCGCAAACATTTTGACAAAAAGTACTTCTTTATACAAAATGGATACATAATAGAAAAAATTGGAAAAATGTTATGTATTTCAAACATTATGACAAAATTTACTTCATTGTACGTATTTTAATCATTTTGACAAAATGTACTTTATTATATGAAATGCATACATTATAGATATTGTTTTCACGTGAAAACCTTTTGAAAAAGTTCTGTATTTAACAAATTGTATACATAAAAAAAAATTCATCAAATGTACAAAATCTGTATGTTAAAATCCTTATGTGTTTGGATGTGAAAACATTTATCACATTCAAACATCATGTTAAAATGTAATTGTAAAAACTTTAACATAACATCTGCATTGCCCGCTCTGACTTCACCAATCTATAAGCCCCGATCATAAAAAAAACCTTAACATGTGAGGAAATTGGAAGCACATATACAAAATGCTCAGAAATTGCACTGCATTAAGATGGATTCAAGATCTAAACACATCATCAAATGTACAATAAAACTAAAATGTTTGCACACAAATTTTGTTAGAATGAATTCAATTCTACATACAATCAACAACATAATAAATTATGCAGTGCATATACACTCAACTATGGATGATCTTTTGATAACACAGCGTTACATTGTCAATCTTTACATTTCCAATCGGATATCGTCCACTTTCAACTTCTTCTTCACCCCATCATCTATGAAAACCACATGGTAGACTGAAAGTAAATGAAAACATTTATTAAGGGAAACAGAGGATGAGAAGATTCGCAATAGATAAAGAAAACAGTTATTGTTAAATGTATTAATATTGATCAGTTATAGAGCAGAGACTGATTTTCGATTGATTATGATAGTAACAATAACCTTGCCCCCAACAATCCCCACATTCGATCAAAATCAGTGCCTTCAGACTATGAGGTATACACTAAAAAAGCTATCTTTGAAGATAATAAATATCCACATGTAATGCATGTCACAGTTATGCAAGCTTCAAATAGTTGAATGGTTGTTAATTGGGTTTAACAGTGCACCAACACTGTATCAGTTATCATGGCACTTAAAAAATTTCAATAACTCCCTGAAAATTAATCCCATTGTTGCGCTAATAGTATGCACAACTATAGACTTTGAACTGATTAGTCTGTTAAGAATTGTTGATATTGGACAAAAAACATAAAAAATGCAAAGAAATTATAAAATAACAAGAGGGCCATTGGCCCTAAAGCGCTCACCTGACATAGCCTAGTGACCTAGTTTTTGACCCTAGATGACCCATTTTCTACCTTGACCTAGATTTTACAGAGGCACACAGTGTGACAATGTTTCATAAAATAATAAGTCAAAATTGTGACGTCTGAAGTGTAAACAAGGTTTCTCTTTGATAAAGCCTGGTGAGCTAGTTTTTTACCCCAGATGACCAAGTTGCGAACATGGCCTAGATTTTACAAAGACACACATTGTGACCTAGTTTCATAAAGAATAGTTAAAAAATGTGACCTCTAGAGTGTAAACAAGGTTTTTCTCTGATAAAGTCTGGTGACCTAGTTTTAACCCCAGATGACCCAGTTGCAAACTTGACCTAGATATTGCCGCAACACACATTGTGACCTGGTTTTAATAAAATTAGCTAAAAAATGTGACATCTAGAGGGTTAACAAAGATTATCTTAGATTTGACCTAGTGACCTAGTTTTTGACCCAAGATGACCCGGTTGCGAACTTGGCCTAGATTTCACAGAGACACACATTGTGACAAGGTTTCAGGAACATCAGGCCAAAATTGCAACCTCTAGAGTGTTAACAAGTTTTTTCTTCTATTTGACCTAGTGACCTAGTTTTTGACCCCATATGACCCAGTAACGAACTTGGCCTAGATTTTATAGAGACAAACATTGTGACAAAGTTTCAAAAAGATTAAAATGTGATATATTGGTTTTGTTTACCCTCGCCACCGGGATAACCCATATGGGCGAGCTTTCACTATATTTAAGATACCTTAGTATCTTTACTATATTCTTTTCTTTTTTCTTTTCTATAGTGAAAGTCTATGTGTTAGATTGTCTGCCTTAAAATACTATTTTATAAGAACTATAACTAAAAATACATGGTAACACATTAAAATAACTCTGACCAGCAGAGTGAGTAGACTATTTTTAGGGAAAAACCCTTGATAAAATATTGTCCCTCTCTGTGTGATATATTAAGATAAAGGATAAAAATAAAATCTTCCGGAGGCTATCGTGCATCATCTGTCCACTTTTCAGGGCCACTTTTTAAAACAATATAATTAAATTAAAAATATTTGAAATGTATTTTATTTATAAAAATAATTAAAAGAGGATGATCACACAGAGTAGGGACTATTAGTAAAAATATATATACATCAAACATTTATATAATAGATATGTAGCTCGGAAGTGTTATATAGAGCTTAGGTGTGGGGTTGTGTCTATTAGTCACAGCAATATCCGGTATGATGGTCTGTAGTAGTTGGGTGGGGGTGGCATGTCACCACATGGGGTGACACACCCCTCCACCCAATGGAAGGTTGAGATGTTATTGGTTTTTACAGGTTTGAGACGGTAAAGGATTAAAATGTTTGCCAGGCTGAGTAGTAACATTATTACTTTGATCTCTGCCTTAGCAAATAAGTATAATAATAGGGACTGACCGGAAATGTAGAACTGGGGGGGGGGATGACCGGATGAATTTGGACCGAGATCCTGCCCAATTGAATCAGCTAATTCACCCGACTGTCATCCACCGCCCCTCCACATCTCCGGTTGATTAAACTGGTGCTTGTATTGCTGTGACCACTATGCCCCTCCAGTATAACATTAATTTTGTAACAATTTTGATTAAAAACCCAATTTTAGACATATGTTCAGGGATATAAAAAGAAATGCAGGATGAATGGTGTTTGTTCCATCTATCCACATTAATTTTAGACAGTAAATATTTTTTTTTTTTTTACTGTGGATTGTGTTGAGAAATATAGTAGTAAAGTAAAATATGAAGTGTACTTGATGTATAGTATACATTTATTGTAAATTATAATTATGGATGTACATTTTTAGAAAGATCAATGATGTATGTGATCATATGTATAATAATAGAGATAGATAGTAGAAGATACTGGTGGTATGTATTCTTCTTATTTAATTTATGCATAATTGCAGAATAAAAATTTGTAGATAAACAGCAATTTTGAATACTGTTATATATAAACTTATGTATGATAAAATATCTATAGTATAGATATGTATAAGAAATTAGAAGAAAAAGATGGTGTGTTTTTTTCTAATAGAGGAGATAATTCATATTAGTAACAATTAGAGTAATTGTTTATGAATTTAAAATGATATGAAAAATTGCAGGATAGATGGAACAGCCATCATTCAACTGCACTAATTCCATACCCCTGATATGTATTAACTATATCAGAAGTGTAAAGAGTGTATGGTGTTACAGGTTTATAAAACATTTCCCTGATTATCTGAACATATGATTGAGATTTCCCTATACTGGATGAGGCATAGGTAACATTTATAAAATGCAAGAAACACAACTCCAATAGAACTCCAGGACAGTTTGGACCAGAGTAATCTCCCTTTCCCTCTCAACCCCAGTTGCTCAAAGGATAAGTTTATATCAATAAAAAATTTAAATATGTTTCATAATAAATACACAACTGTTGTATACTACAGCCGGTAATTTATTGTATTTAATATTTAAGTAAGTAGATCTCCATAAGATGAGAGATTTACATATAAGTTTAAAAAATAGTCAAAGCTATTTGTTAGATGTTATAAAATTAGGAGTGAATCCTAAAATCAATAGTTATATTTCTTTATACTACCAGGTTTTACTGGCTATAAAGTTTGTAGAGGCCCAAGATAGCTCAGATTATCATTCCACACCTCAATGAACAAGTCATTGTTGTGATTTTAATATATACAACTGTAGCATTGGTAGTGATCCAATGATTAAACTGTAATAAATCCATATTGGATGATTAAAATATATTTAAAAGATGTGTATCTATTAAAGATTTCCTTGCGGTTATCATATATATTTTCATTATGATATAAATTATTAAAAGTATAATAAGAAAAGTCTTTCAATAGAATATATTGAAGAAAATTATTAAGAAATAAGAGTCTATTTTTAGACTGAAGTATAGTGGTCTATAGACTGTATAGTATTAGTCTATCCGGTAAAGAATTTGGCCGGATTGGTGATGAAGAATTTCTTTCAATAGAGTATATTGAGTCAAAATAATCAAAAAAAAAAAAAGTCTATTTTAGACTGATGTAGTGTAGTCTATAGACTAAAAACAATATGATAATTTTAACAATTTAATGTAGGTAAATTAGATATCTGAGCCATCTTGAGTGGTATATAGCAACTGAGGATTGGGAAGGAGGCTCTAGATTTTATCTGTCATTTGACAGTCTAAAATATATTTCTCTAGAGCCTTAAAAACTGAGCTTCGAAGCGCCTTGCCAGGATTTAAGATATTTTTGACATCAAATAATAGGTTGTTTTTGGCAAGGGCTTCTTTTAACTCAGTCCTGGGAGAGTTATGAACAGTACAGTGTAGCAGAAAGTGACTGCAGGAGTTTATTTGGTTGCACTGGGCGCAAGTGGGGTCCAGTCCTAGGATATGCTTGCCATAAGAACCAGACAACAGACTTGCACCCATTCTCAGGCGGCCAATACATCTGTCTATTTTATAGTTTAGAGAATAGATGTCTGGCCACCTGAGGCCAACTGAGTATCTTACCGAGTTGTTTGTACTCGGGCACTTGGTGGTATAGTGCTGGTTCCAGCTTTTTACAGCATGGGACCTTGCAATGGAAGATACTTCAGTTGGTGCCAAATTAATTACTTGGTCTGCAGTCACATGATTTAAACCCTCCTTAGCTGCTTTATCGGCCATTTCGTTGCCGCCAACACCTACATGAGCTGGACACCATACTAAAATAAGTTCGAGACCCAGATTTTTAATATGTGTATATTTGATTAAAATTGTTTCTAAAATATCGGGTCTAGATTTGCTTTTGTTATTTAGGATAGATTGAAGTGAAGATAAGGAATCAGACATAATTATAGTTTTTTTAGGTTTATTTTGGATAATCCAGCTCATGGCGTTGTCAATGGCAACCATCTCTGCAGTGTATATAGAGAGATTATTGGATATGCGAAATGAATGGGATATAGTTAATGAGGGGATACAGAAGGCACAGGCAACTATGCCTGAAGATGGTGCTTTAGATCCATCTGTATAGATTTGTAAGTATGAGGAATAATTATTGTCTAAATGTAGATTTACTTCAATTTTAGCTAAATGGGGAAGGATGGATTTATTTAATTTTTCTGACATTATGATATCAATGGAGGGAATTTCTTGCAGCCAAGGATGTTGTATTAAGGGTCTAAAATCTGCTACCTGTAAATCCCCGAGACCGAATGATTCCACCAAGTTTTGGGTTCTGGCCCCGAAAGGGAGCAGACCCCTTTTATATATGTTCTTGGTGAAGTATCCGGTCCCGAAGATATTGTTAACCGGGTTGTGGTTTTTTCTGGTTTGTACTCTGGCCCAAAACTTAACTGTCTGGGCCTCGCGCCTGATACTTAGCGGCAGTACCCCTGCTTCTGCTTCCAACTGGTAAATTGGGGTTGATTGAAGGGCTCCTAGGGCAATTCTGAGGGCTTTATTTTGAATTATATCTAGTTTTTTTAGAAGAGATGGGGCAGCTACAGCATAAATCTCTGCTCCATAGTCAATTTTTGATAAGATTAAAGATTTGTAAAGGAGCAGTAGACTGTTTTTATTAGCACCAAAATTAGTATGTTTTAGAATTTTCATCATATTTAAGTCAGTGGTACACTTGTTAATTAAATATTCGATATGCGGTCCAAAAGTTAGTTTCTTGTCCAATAACATTCCTAAAAATCTAGTAACTTTAACAAAATTTATTGGTGTACCACCTAAATTTAAGTCCACTTTATGCTGTTTCTGATTCCCAAATATGATACCGACAGTTTTTTCTTTAGATATTTTGAATCCCCATTTTAAAGCCCAATCCCACAAATTATCTAAGCCTGACTGAGCTTTCTTAGCTAGTTCAGGTAAATTTTTTCCTGAAATCCATGTGCCTGAATCATCTGCAAATTGACTTAAAATCATGCCGGTTTTTGAAATGGATTCAGGTAAACTATTTATTAGGATGTTGAAGAGAAGAGGTGACAAAATCGCGCCCTGAGGGGTACCTCTAGTAACCTGTTCAGGTTCTGAGAGAGTACCGCTTACCCTAACCTGGATTTTCCTGCCCCCCAGAAATGCCCTAATATACTGGAAGCAGGCCCCTGTTATTCCAAATTCTTTAAGTTTATAAAGAACACCAAAATGCCATGTAAGATCAAATGCAGCTTGCAGATCTAAAAATATGGCTAGTACTGATCTGCCCCTGTTTTTGGCATATATTACGTCATGTTGTAAACGAGCTAATTGGTCTAAAGTGCTCCTTCCCTTTCTAAAGCCAGACTGAGAGGGATTGAAATGATTATTAAATTCCATATGATGTTCTAAACGGGCCTTAACCATGCACTCTAGCAATTTCCCAGCGTGCGAGGTTAGGCTTATAGGTCTATAAGATTTTGGTTCATTTTTACATTTATTTGGTTTTTTAATAGGAATAATACAGGCCTCCTTCCAGACTGTTGGATAAATCCCTGATTTCCAAATTTGGTTGAATAAATTAAGCCATAATAGGAGAAATGAGTCGGGCATGTTTTTAAACATGGTATAGGATATTTTATCTAGTCCAGGGGTGGAGCCATGTCTGCCGTTGATGCATTTAATGAGTTCCTGAAGGGAGAATGGTTTATTTAATGGAATATCATTTAACCCCGGCTCATATATATTTTCTTGATGTTGTGACTCAAATTGTTTTTGAAATTCCAAAGTTTCAGGAGAAAGATTAGAGTCACTAGATACTTCTTTATAATGCTTGACCAAAAATTGAGCCTTTTCAAAGGGTGTTTTTGCACACTTATCATTTATTTTAAGAAGCGGTACAGGTTCTATTCTTTTACCTTTTAATCTATGAATTTTGTTCCAGAATTCTTTTGAATTTGCACTTTTTAAGATTAATGATTCACAAAATGATTGCCAGTTTGATTGTTTGGCTTTTAAAATTTGATTTTTAGCAGAGAATTCAGCCTCTGATAGCTTTTGAATGTTAAATGGGCATGGATTTCTTTTAGCAATAAAAAGTGCCCTTTTCCTATCCTGTACCGCCTTACGGCATTCATCGCTCCACCAGGGGACATGTTTCTGATTTCGGGGGTTGGAAGCAGAGGTTGGGATACTGAGTTCAGCTAAATGTATAGTGGATTTATTTAAATTATCTAAATGGATATTCACATCTTCAGAGTAGACTTGGGTGTTGCTTAATTTTTTGCATAGAATTTTGAATTTGTTCCAATCTGCTTTTTTAAAATTGAAATTAGGGTTATGTTCTGAATTTTCAGAACTATTCATATTTAAACTTATCAAAATAGGGAAATGGTCTGAACCTAAGTTATCATCATGGACTCCCCATGTTGCCTCTGAGGCCAATTGTGGGGATGTAAAAGTTAGGTCTATAGTAGATAATGAACCCCTCCCTTTATCAAATCTTGTTGAACTACCATCATTTAATAAAATTAAGTCATTTTTGTCGGCCCATTCCAGAACTTCCCTTCCCTTTTTATTTATAGTTTTTGATCCCCATTCATGGTGATGAGCATTAAAATCCCCAGTAATTATACAATTTTTTGCTCCATTGACAGAAGGAATCGATGATGATATATGCTCTAGAGATTTTGAGCATAATTCTCTTGAATAAATGTTAGCCAAATAAAAGGATTGATCTTTTAGGTGCAGATTGATTAATTGAAATTCAATTTTGGAATCCCCATTTTGGTTTTTGGGGTTGTCTACCCTGATATGTTCGTAATTTATAGTGTTTTTAATGTAAATAGCCAAACCACCACAAGTTTGTATTTTTTCATTATAGTTCTTAATATGTTCCAAATTATATCCAGGAATAGATTTTTCATGATTGTCCTTAAAGGAAGTTTCCTGGATACATAAAATGTCAATGTGTGGATTTTTATCTATTAACTGTTTTATTTCCGAGATTTTAGATGCACTTAAAGCCTGCACATTGAAGCTAATAATATTGATTCCACTATACATAGCCTAGCTTGACATACCTGCGTTTGGCCGCCATGATTCGTTGGCGTTGTGGAGACTGGGTAGGGATTTTTGCCAGTCTCCTATTGGATTTAAGTCGTCCGGGAGTTCTATTTACCGCAGCTCTATGATTTTTGGAGTTTCCAGGTGCGGAGGGGGCAGGGGGAAGTGATTGTTCCTGTACACTCTCGGTATATGTGCCTGACGAAGGTTTTGGAGGAGAATTCTCCTTAATTAAATGTTTTTCAAAGAAATTAATGATAAATTTTTGTAAATTTTTTCTTGCAGGCCTGGCTTTGTCTAAAATAATGGTTTCTGTTAATTGAGCCAGTTGCTGTATGTCTAAATTAACGGTCTTATTATCTTTAATTTTAATATTGTATGTTTTTGAGAGACTTTCGGATACCTTCTCAGGCAGCATGGGTGTACCGGGAGTGCTTTTTAACGGGGTTTCCTGAATCGCAACCACCCCCGAAATTGAGAGATCCGAATAATTCTCAAAAAAGCTGGGGTGGATAGAGACCACAGAGTCCTCCTCTGTGATATTGAAGTCACTGCAGTCTGTTACTGCAGAAGAGATGTCTGACACCTGGGTCAGAGACCCTGTGTCAGACACTCCCTTAACAGGTGAGGACTCGGGGGTCTCCCTGGGCGTGGAGGAAGAAATAATGGCAGGGGCGACCTCAGGTTCTTCAACTTTTTCGGGGTTGCTGGGGTTCGAGGGTTTACCTGATTTTCCTACAGTTGACCACTCTCCGTCTGATATTCCACAGTTCTTGGGAGAGGGCGAATGTTTCACTGATGACGTAGGAGGGGTTTTTGATTTGGGAGAACCTGGGTCGCCCTCCATGACACGGTCTGCAAGCTGAGATCTCTCAGCCCGTGAAACGGTCTCAGCCGCCCTAGCCCACGAGATGCGCTCCCTTTTAAGGACCATCGTAACGCATTGCGCCTTGATGTAAAGGGGACATCCCGGGAACCAGGCCGGATGATCATCACTGCAGTTTGGACACAAGAATGTATCCACCCTGCAGTTTTCAGGCCTGTGCCCACCCGCGCACCTGGGACATACCTGCCTTTTCTGGCATTTAGTTGCCCGGTGACCGTAACTCTGACATTTAAAACACCTCATGGGTGCGTAGACAAATGGTTCGGTTTTAAAATTAATTTGGGTATCCCTTATTTTTACAAATAAGGGTACTTCCCCCCTAAAAGATAATTTTAGTGCCCCTGTGGGCTCTCCCCTTTTTGTTAAAATACGGTCTAAATGGATGAGCTCCACCCCATGTGATGGGTCGAAAACTAATTTGGGGCGAAGCTCCGAAAGATCTTGGGTCTTAGGGACCCCATGGATAACCATGTCTGTAATTTTGATACCGTGTGGTAGATTAGCTACCACCCGGTAGGTTCCTAAAGAGAAAGTTCGCAAATTTAAGAGTTTATTCAGAGGCTCGGCCCCCGGGAACTCTAACACTACCGAACCAGAAGCCAACGGGATCACCCTCTGGACAAGAGGTAAGTTTTTACTAATGAGCTTTCCTAGCTTAATTATGTTCAGCTGAGAAAGGAGACTCTCAGCTGATACGGATT
Source organism: Mactromeris polynyma (assembly GCA_032209605.1). Lineage (NCBI taxonomy): Eukaryota > Metazoa > Mollusca > Bivalvia > Venerida > Mactridae > Mactromeris > Mactromeris polynyma. Next base: position 24,695,350 of record JASFXZ010000002.1, on the reverse strand, counting down.
TGATTGTGCATAGGAATCTATTTGGAAGGGTAAGTCGGTGGGAGTCTCTGGAGTCAAGTGCATCTCCCACCACTTTACTAATGTCCAGAGGGTGACACGCCGGGTTTAAGACATTTTTACAAGTATGATCCCTACCAGCCATGTCTCTAGTTCAAAGCGACCGGAGGACGAGCTAGTAGGGAAACAACAGAAAAGTACTTTGTAGTACTCTCCGTTAAACAATATTGTTTCTAACAATTTTAATTGGCAAGACAATCCACACATAGATGTAAACAAATCCAACGTATCCGTACCACTTAAATACCAAATGGTGTAGAAAGAAATGATTAGAATTTGGAAGGGTCCAGAAATGAATCTAAAATGATCAAGACAAACAAATAAATCAGTATTTAATAAAATTTCCGGGTCGCGAAAATATATGACAATTAATAATTTTGTAAATAAACTGAATAATCTTACAGCACAACAGCACAACAGCACAACGTAAAGTAAGATCTTAATCGTCTCGCTCTTCTCGCTCGTCTCGCTCGTCTCACTCGATCGTCTCGCTCGGTTTTCTTTTTTCTTTTTTCTTTTTTTTTTTTTCTTACTTCTTGCTTCTATAATGAAAACTTCTTTTTTCTTTTTTCTTTATTCGTTATTTACTTTTTCTCTATCTTTCACTTAATCTTTTTTAAACTTTGTCTACTAATGTTTGGTCTCTATAAAGAATCTAGGGTCCAAAGTTCGTAACTTGTCATATGTGGTCAAAAGACTAGTGTCACTAGGTCAAATAGAGAGAAAAATTCTATTTGACCTAGTGACCTAGTTTTTGACCCCATATGACCAAGTTACGAACTTGGCCTAGATTTTATAGAGACAAACATTGTGACAAAGTTTCAAAAAGATTAAGTGAAAATTGCAACCTCTAGAGTGTTAACAAGTTTTTTCTTCTATTTGACCTAGTGACCTAGTTTTTGACCCCATATGACCCATTAACGAACTTGGCCTAGATTTTATAGAGACAAACATTGTGACAAAGTTTCAAAAAGATTAAGTGAAAATTGTGACTTCTAGAGTGTTAACAGTCCAATTGTTGACGACGGACGACGACGACGGACGACGGACGACGACGACGGACGACGGACAACAGGGTGATCACAATAGCTCACCTTGAGCACTTCGTGCTCAGGTGAGCTAAAAACAAAGGGCAATAATTCAGTTAAAAAGTGTGTCAACAATTTGCACAACTAGGCTTGAGTACTGATGGGTCATGCAAAGTTTTGTTGAAATCCAAACAGAAATAAAACAAAAATAGCCCGGTCAAAATTCTTTGGAAAAAAAACATAGACCAACAACTGAATACTGATCTGACCATTTTCTGTGGATAATATGCACAACTGGTCTTGGTATTTTGTTGTATTCCTACTTATTATAACAGAGAAATAGGGCTGAACAATTTTGGCAGACAGACCGATAAATGACCAACAATGAATAGTTAGGTTGTGAAATGGATTTGTATTGCAGATATTATTTAAATACCTATTTCTGCCTTCTGCACCTTTGCTGGATAAAAGGTTCCATCATTCCATTTAGCCATTACACTAGTACCTTCCTTGATCTGAAAGACCAAAAAACTCTAATTAAGAAACTGGAGTGTAAACATAATGCAAAGTACACTGTTGAAAGGTTTAAGTAATAAAGACAAACTTGACAGTGTAAGAATAGTCATTTTTATTGTTAAAGGGCAATGATCAATGAAAAAATACTTTAACATCAGCAAAATCCTGCACATTAGCAGTGCTAACAATAAGAAGAAATACACTGTAGAAACTGTTAGACTGTGGAAATGAATATATTGGCTATCAAGCAACAGACGACTTTTAATGGATTACCCCATGAAATAAGTGAAAGGCAGTGTCAACAATCTTGACACATGGCCATTTTTACACCATCTGCATCACTGCATGTATATCAAATTTAGTTGATGTACTTTGAATATTTTGAACAGTGATTAGAGAAAAAATTTGAATAAGACTCTCCAAAACTCCGCCATGAGTAGCCCTCAAACATATGCCAACAGAGGTTAAACAATAGCTCTTTTTATTCATATAATAGTTTAAAAATCATGATTATAATTTCCTGTGCAAAGTTGTAATTTAATTTATTTTGAAAATCTTTAAATTAGTACATACCGTTGCCTCCTCACACAGCTTTCTTTTCTTACTGCCTTCATTTTCTCTCAGCTGCTTCAAGGTTGCATTTTCTTTCTCTAATTCCTCCACTTTCTGAAAATTTCAAATTCATAAATCATTCATCTGTGCATAACTTCACATAAGGTATACCTATAATTCAGTGATGAATGTACATGCAATCTGGGCCTGATTTGAAGCCAATTTTGACTGACTGTCAACCACCTCTTTTTTGACTTAAATTACACTTATTTACTGTATCCTTGGATACAATAATGTATTAATATTACCAAAACAATTTTGTATCCTCATACCTACTATTAACATTATGTTGATGATTTGCCTATATTCATCAGTGTGAAGTATTATGAATATGTGCAAGATGTTCTATAAATACAACTTAAATGGCTAGAAATGTAATATATATGCGGCAGAAGAAGTTACATACTGTAAAATCATTAATTTTCGTTTGGGATTTAATTTTGTGTTTTTCGTGGTTTATCTCAACCACGAAATCAAATCCCAGATGAAATATTGAATCATAATAAATGTATTAAGGGAAATGCAACATCCCCGAATTTATGTGCCCACGAAATAGCCTTTTTAATCAAAACCATTATGTCCCCACGAAATAGCTTTTTTTAACAAAACCACAACATTTCATCCCAACAAAAATAAATGATTTTACAGTATTCGGAGGAAAAGGTCGAGGACCAGCTAAATGTATGTAGGTAGTATTATGAAATTTCTTAACATACTTATTATAATATTAATCAAATTATTGATTTACAATTTTTATTAAAGACCAAATCATATTTGGGCATTAAATAATTCAAATTTAATTACATATAGAATGCATGCAATCCTTCATTTCAAATAGCTCAATTAACCTTTCTTGTATAGTGGTTTGACTTAAGTACATTCTGGTAAGTAGGATAAGACTATTTATTAGGCTATAAGATGCCTGAACGAATAGAACGTTTTTTACCAAATGTAAACATAATTATATCTTGAATATGTTAGTGCTAACCTTCAACAAATCATCGTACGACAATCTATCATCTATATTTTCAGAAAAACTATCATTTAGATGTTCTGCCGCTTGGTCGTCATGATCTTCTTGTTCATGTGCACCATCACTAACCATGCTTTCTTCCTCACTGATCTACAACAGAATAATCTTTATTAAAATTTAAGGGTCAATATGTTCATGACGCAGAACTTTCTACAATGGTCTTATTATAACACAATATATATAAATGTGGATATTACTTTCTAGGTTGTGACCAACAGGCAGATGGTCAAAGTGGTATTAATATGCTCTTCCTTCACAGAGAATAATAAAGGATCTATACATTATTAAAAGTATGTTCTTCTGCATTTTTTATATCTATTAGAGTATACACTTGTATTCACTCAACAGTCAACCTGTTATTTAAAGATTTTAAAAGATGCTGTTACATCACCTTTAAATTTATCGATTCTCAACACAAAAGTTATAAACAAACTTATCTGTTCTAAATTAATTACAAATAAATAGTATTAAATGTTTAAGTAGAAATATTTATGTTGACAATATGCTCTAATACATCAGTTTTTTGTGACAATTTACAGAGGATAAAATGACTAAGACTGAACAGTTATCAGCTGCTTTCCAATAGTAATGGCTGGTAACCTTAAATCATTACTGGGCTTATGCATTTTATTATTTTACAGTCAAGAAAAGAAAAGGCACAAAAGCAATAGTAACTTAAGAATCATACCTGCATGCTGTCATCTTGTATGTTTGTTGATTGTTGGTTTTTCTGTATCTTGGTACTGCAAAATAAGGTTGTAAATGCTTAGTAATGCACTATTCAAATTGTTAGCTGGTCATAAAGGAAACATTAAACCTAATATTCCTTTACCTCTGGAAAATCGCAAATGCAAACTAGAGCTGTCACAGCAACCATTTCAACAACCTAGTTGTTCAGCTGTTGTTCAAAAGTGAAAGAGGTCCTGGTTTAAATTCAAGGTTGTGTCATACCTTAGATCAAACAAAATGTTGGAATTTAAATAAAAACCAGGTTGTCGATGACCTTGACCCTGACCCCATTTTCAATCCCAAATCACAGAAGCTACCAACACAGCAAGTTTCATTAAGTTATTGAGCTTGAACTGTTTTTTCTCTTTATAGTAATGTGACCTTGACCCCACCCTCCTACTTTCAATCATAAGTGGCATCTTCAAACATTTTTCCTACACAGCATGTCTCATTATGATACCTCATTCCTAACTTGAGTTATCTAACTTAAAGCCATTGTGTGCGCACACTCTACATAAGAAGGGAAAAAAGGCTTCTTGTTGGTTAGCTCCTTACAATTACCATAAGTAAATGATAGTTAGTACGTTTGCCATGTTTAACTGCAAAACAATGAAAGCTTACACATGATTGTACTTTTAATAAAATCCTTTTGAATAGCATACACTTCACTGAACACTGTGGGATAACAAAATCCATAAAAACTAATATTTCTTGAGCAAACCTTCTTGTAAAGTGCTGATGACTAATGCTAGTAAGTAACTTAGTGTACCATGTTGCATTGCAATAGCAATGAAAGTTAAATGATAAAATATTAAGATAATTGATTAAATAGTAAATACAATCTATACAAGAGTAATTGAACTTACACTTTGGCACTAAACGCACCTGGCCCACTTTCAACCCATGCATCTAAACATTCTCGGTATAAATCCTCGTTTCCTAGACGCAGCATCTTCCTCATTTGTCGATCAGTTACCTCTGTTCTGTCGTTTGCTACAACTAACCGATCAAACAAATCTTCGCCAAAGGCAGCTAGTGTAAGAGGGCAGTGGTACTTGCAAGTCAGAATTCTTCTTGTCTAAAACAGAATATTTGTTATTATAACACAAGTGTTTCAACCATGTTTTGTATTAATTTTATGAATCAGTGGAAGTAAATAGCTCATTATCAAATAAAACAATCGAGTTCCAGTCCATCAACATACTAATTTTATCAATCGGGGCACCTTAGACAATTCTATAGAATCATGTCTCGGGTGTAACGTCGCCATCTTTCAAACGGTGCCTAACGGTTCTAGTGTATTCTGTACTATTTTCACGGATTTGTAAATACGATTAAGAATTGAATGCACACTAGTTATGAGACATCTTTGACATAAATATATGCTTTGCTAACCACATACAGTAAGATTCTGCGGCTTAAATACTTGGATGTACCAGGAATGCCAGGGTCTATTTAAGTGTCGTAGCCTTATCACACTTCCGGCGAAACCACAATTGGTAAAACACCACATATGACTACGCTTAATACATCCGAGGAAACTTGGAGGAATCGACTGAAAGACCCGAGTAGTTACAATTGTAATTTTATGCCCAAAAAAAGGTTGGTGGGAGAGGCGAATTAATTTTTCTCTTGACCATTCATGGTTGTGTCCTTCCAAAATGTTGATCACATATTACTTTTAGTGTATGAGCTAAATCCATAACTTCATACAAATATTAGTCACTGGTACACCTAGGGCTGTTTCTATTTCAGTTCCATTGGTATAGGCAGAGTTATAGCTCTTATTATAATTAAATGTAGCATGTCACAAGTCAGAATGTGTACCTTGGCACAAATGTGTTTTGATCCATTCCGAGTTATGGTCGACATAGGGGCTTTTGGAAGCATTTTAAGTTTGTCTTAAAAAGCAAAAACTTACTGAACTAGTGTTGTTTAACCATGTTATGAGAACACTTTCTTACTGCCCAATCACCTACAACAGCCGGTATGGTGAAATGATATTATAATACTTTTTGTACTTAAGATAAAGTGTCATATGAACAAATTATACCTCTGCACGAAATATAACACATAAAGTGTCCTTCCACATTGACTTTTCTTTCTTGGTCATTTCATTTGCTGGTCGACAACCCCGCATCACCTTTACTTTGTCTAAAAATGTCATAGACTTCCTCTTCTCTTCAAGCACCACATTATGCTGGAACGCTACAGCCAATGCCAGAGACTTAGCCAATGGTTTGTATAAGTTGACCTTAATACATTCCATTGCTGTTAGTCTCTTCTCAAACAAAGACTGTAGCGCTAGCCTAGTATGATTCCCTCCAAGTATGGTTACCTGAAATAAATGTCAAAGTAAGAATTATGGTATGCAAAGTGAATTTCTCATTCACAGTATTAAGAAACATGACCAGTGTTTTTAAAAAAAACTATAAATATCAAGGCCCAATAACAGCATCTTGAAAGGGGGGGGGGGGACAATTTTTGAGAAAATAATTAGAATGGTTGTATTGTCACTACTATAGTCCCTATTCTCTGTATTGAGTTTTGAAATTATGAAGAGAAAAAGATGAAAAATGAGAAAATAGTAATTATTCTACATAATTCTTACAATAGTGTAGTCACTGTCAGAGTAACCTTACTTCACTTTATTAAGTTTTTATGTCAAAACCATGATACAGACTGCTGACCTAGTTTTTGACACAGGATGACTCAGTTGCAAACATAGCTTAGATAAATTGACCCCATTACACCAGAGCTTTATATTTTAGGTTAAAACTGTGAAACCTTAACTGTTAAAACTTTTTCAAAAATGATGGTCATAGAGTGATCACAATAGTCCTACATAAGCACATTATACTCATTTAAGTAATAAATGTGAATAGTGATAAATGAAAGAAAAGTGAATATCTGTAAATAATGTGCTCAGAAAACTTAGTGTTGTGAACTTTCCATAACAGGTATATAATATGCTCACCAGCTTGCCTGCGTGTGTTCCATTTAGCATTCCTGATAAATTTGTTCCTGTGAGTATTATATCTATGATTAGACAAGTTTTCTATCTTAATTTGTGTACAACTTTGAAGCCCAATAGTAGTGACAGGGATTTATCATGGGTTTGTTACTTACCTTTTGCGTGTTATTCTTTTCCGACAGCTTGTCTGAGGGTGTATCAGTTACTGTTCCTGACAGAATGACCAGTTGGCTAAATGCGGCATCTTTGAAAGAAGTTTCCAAATGTTTTACGTGCTGGTAGTCAATGTCTCGAACCAACTGTTCCTCTTCAGGCGCAATCAAGTTTGTAATGTGGACATTATGAATTCCTGAAATAACAACAAACACCATATAATTAACTTATCAGCAGAATATGCTGTGAAACAGACAAAAATCAACATATGTCTCCCACACACAAATGTGTAACCACTAAAGGGCCATAACTTCATCAGAAATCCCTGACAATATTACAACTGGGTTGGGTACCTACTGTTCAAGTGAAGTTTTATTGAAATCCGACCAATGGTGCAGAAGAAAAAGGGAAGACAAACTTATTATTGACCATTAAACTTGATTAAAGGGCCATAACTGTCGCAAAAACATCAAATAGGCTCAGTATACACTGTACATGTCAAGTTTAATTGATATCCAGCAAAATGTTAAGGAGAACAAATGTCTGAACAAACAGTGAGACAAGACAACTATATGGGAGACATAATTTTACAAATCATTACATAATACAATAAAGCACTTGTACAGCTTGCTTAAAGAAAATCCAATCCCCGTTCAAATTTTAATCAACAAAAAACTATTAAAAAGCAACTCAAATAAGTTTTTCAACATGCTTATATCATCTGTTTAAGCATTCTTCAAATTCAGAAGTGTGTGATAAATGGCTTCACTTCAATACATATATGGTTTTATGAGCACATAATACAATTTTAATCTATCTCGTAGACTAATAGTTCTACAAATTCTCAAAATCAATGTTTTCAATCCTTGTTTGCTTGTATTGTTTTAAGTCCTGGTCAACAGTATTTCAGTTCAATGAAGACTTCTTAGTCAATTTATCCTAACATAATGCAATCTATTGTTACCTGTAACTAACTATGCTGAACATAAAGAAATGGGTATTTACTTTTTAAAAAGACTTTGGTATGTCACACATAGGGATTGAACCACAGACCTCTCACACTAAAAGAGGACATTCTACTACAAATTCTACGAGGCAACAATCAGGAAAAATATCAACTGTTGGATAGCAGTTTCCATTCAATACTAAATTCCAATTCAGGAAAACAACTTACCTAAGAAGCTTTCCTTCAGCTTTTCATCATTCAGACCTGAAACAATGCAATTGGACAATCTATCAACAGATGAGTCGTATGCAAAAGACATATTGTGGGCCAAAGGAACAATGGGCTGTTTATTTTAGACGACATGACAGTTTGGAAATTCCAAAGTTTTTCAAATGATCTGTATAAAGAGACAGACCTTTAAAGTTGCTAAATAAACCATATTTTATGCATTTTCAGGGTTCAACTAAAAGCTATGAATTTTGATATAGACTACTTAAACATTACAATAGCCGTAAAATATTTCACTGTAGATAAAACAGAAACAGAGTAATGATATATTTTTGTTTTCCTAAAATATAAGTGGTTAATTGGTTTCATGTTTGTGTTTATCAAGTTTCTGTTATAAGTTTGACCTTGGTAACCATGCACTTTCCAAAAAAAAAAACATCTATGGTTGATTAGCTATCATGGATTGACCAGTTAAATCTCTTTTGCTCTTTATCTAGGCATAACATATTAGAACTGTATATAGACATAAAACTAGTTTATTAATCTGAAATTAACTGCATAATAAATATTGTTCATGTTTGAATACTGTAGACTGCATTGACCATAGTGATCTATACAAACGAAAGTTACTGATGGCATAATAAGAGAGCTCATATCTAATATGTCATCAATAATTATAGCTTGTAACAGACCGCTATGGACGGACGAGCTTGGTAAAGCTAAATACAACCATGATGATAATGCATAAACATACACTGTTTAAGTTGTAACATGGTTATAACACTGGCTATTTATATCATGTATTGATCAGTTGACACACACAAACTATGCAGGTTAGTTGATTCCTTAAACTTCAGGGAGCCAACAAACACGAGCGAATGATGACACAATGTGAAACAACTGGCATTTTTTTTATTGCAAAGTTTTTATTAATTTAGTTTAATATCAGTGTTAATGCTTTTTCCATTAAAAGCATGTTTTACAGAGATTTGAGTCAAAATAATACTAAAGTACAGGCTTTGTGCAGGGCTTGAAGCAGGAATATATTACAAGGAAGTTTACACTTTATAAAAAGTTGTGCATTATTGGTCCTTCACACATTTGTGTGAAATTGTTTTTCTTACCCTTCATGAAAATTTACAAATAAGAATAAATTAATGCAAGCTTACCAATCACAGACTGTTTCTGTATTTGTTCACTTCTCTCTTTATCATCTGAAAAATGAGAATTTGCTTTAAACATTAAACACTTTTTACAGTTATATTTTTGCCAACCAAATTTCATATGAAAGACAATTACCTTTTTAGAAAATGCTGCCTTTCATACAAGCGATATTGATGTATTATAGTTATTTTTTAGTAATGAAATAGAAATTGTCAAAATTTGTTAAACGTAGGTTCATCGTCGGATATATCAGTATCTACAAGCTGGCCAATTGTCACATGTTGTGGAAAATCATTATTTTTGACAGCCAATTTACTTGGCCAGTAACCTAACCACTGACAGCACTTAGCCCAGGCATGTTTCAATTAGTTTATAGACGTCTAAAAAGACATCACTAATTCTTGTCTACCAATGCTTTGACAAAGATTTATTCAAATAATGTTTAACTGTGCCAGTGTGACAAACATCATGTCCTCAGAAAACCTATTAAGAAAACTTTTTGCTTACCCAACAAACTATTACCAAGTGCGTGTTCACCGTTCACTACATCCAACACTTCATCACGAATACCTTCTGAATCTAAAAAGTAAAATGCATTTATATATAAAATAAATATAATATTATTTTACATTATTAAAGAATATTATAAGATGTGTTGTCAATAAGTTTTTAAAAATTCTACAACTCCAAAATTCTGCACAATGTGTCAGCATAACAATATAACTGTATACACCCAACTAATCCCACAGATTCATTAGTAGTAATTTAATTTGGCTTCTGCCAAACCAATTTGCCAAGAAAGGATATAATTCTTGCAATATCATATTAAGAAAAATGGCCCTGTTAACTTATGATAGTAAGTAAGTAGGTTGCAAGTTTCATTGAAATAGAACGGTAATAAAATATTGGGGCTTACTGGCAAGCGAGATATTACCGGAAAGAAATGGCATAAAAAGCTTTCTGTGTCGTTAAAAATCAAGTTTTTGTCAGATTTTTTGTTTTACAACTAACCTCGGTTCATGATCTTTTCTAATGTAATGTAATTTTCCGAAAATGACGTCACTCTAACAGTCACACATTGGGGCCACAAAGGGGGAAGTATTGGCGCTATTTTCAACGACGTACAGAAGGTATTACCGGACAGTCGTTTTTGTACATTTATCACTCTAGATTTGAAATATTATGGTTGGGAATATTTAGAACAGGGTTCGTACTTCCCATTTATGCAAAAATATTTTATAATTTCCATAATAACAACTCGTGAGTGACGATGTTTCAAGACAAGGTGGCGTTCGAAAGTTAGTCCCCATCGGGACCCCTCGGACATTTTATATTGGATAAAATTACACCAAATCATTTCAAAACGTAATATAGACTATAAGGAACAATGTTAACTTTGTTAAGACTTATAATATTAAATTTGGCGTCCAAAATATTCCCATTGAATGATGAAAATAAGCGCATGCATTTAAAGACTTATTTCAAAATTAAAAAAAAAATATTTTATAAAAGTCTGACGCAGCGGTGAATCGATCTTGAGACCTCTGACATGGTAATCGGATGCGTATCCTCACGACTATTGACGCTGATGATCAATTTAACTTTAGTTATCGTATATATTATGTTTTAACGACGCAAGCGCAATATGTTGGGCTTCTTTTGCGCATGCGTACACGATGGTGATTTCCCCCAAGCCGCAAACGTAAACACACCGTCCCGGGCGATTGTTTTGATAAATAAATGATGCTCTTGTAAATTATGAGTGCATTTTTTCGACCAGACTTTATAAAAACATGCTTACAAGCTATTTGATACAAAGATCATTGCATGACTCCCGAAAATAAAGTGTCTAGACCGTTTGTCCGGTAATACCTGCTGTCCGGTAATATCTCGCATGCCAGTAGTGAAAAACTTTCACCAATATTTTTAGTATATTTATCACTAAAGAATTGCAAGCAATACCAAAGTTCCCTACTGGTTTTAAGCTGAATATTCACCATTCACATTTCCATAGCAACAACATTTTTTGTCAGAATCAAACATTAACAGGTCCCAGGTATTTGACAGATGGACTGACTGACATAAGGAGGACAAACCGGTAAAAAAGGTGGATGATTTGGCAATATGGTGCAAACACTGCAATTTGTATCTGACCTATGTTTTACATATTCAGGGGTCAATCTCAATGACTCAACATTGATTGAACAGAGTGAAGACTTAAGTATTAATAAAAAGGGTCTTACCAAACTTTTTCCAAATATTCATGAAATGTGTCCGACTCTGTGTTTTACCAAAACGCTTGCTGAAATTACTCTTGTCATCCTGAAACTCCTTCAATGACAGGGTCAGCTTCTTGCCACATTTAAACAGAATCTGAATTGCAAATAAATATTTATTAAACAAGAACATTGTGTGCATCTGATCTTTGTCTAGTATAATAGCTAAAAGCCTAATAAATAAGTAATATAGTCTCAGAAGATCGGACAAAATGTGCTGGTACCATAGTAGGACCATCATAAATTAGTTTCAAAACCATCCAATGAGCGCATGATCGACATGGAATTATAAACGAATTAACATTTGCTGACGACTTATTGTTCACATAATCTACTATGAAAACATGTTTCAGTGTGTAATTATTTTAAAAGAATTTATCACCGTTTCCGACTACTCGAATAAGCCGCCATCTTTTCTCATAATGTAACGCGCAATCCCATTGGTTGTAAATTTAAACACGCTCAATCGTTACCGCTCGGGTATTTTCGTAGACGGGCACTTCGGTCAAATTTAGACTGGTACATCGGTCCAATTAATTTGTACTAGAAGCACCCTTTTTATTTTTAGAATAACATAATAATAATAGATCTATTCCAAATAAATGAAAATCGCAAAGCGTACGAGTTTGTTCTTTGTAATAGGCTGATTTAGAAGGAAAATCGGTGTTGTTAAATGGGCTTTTATTAAAGCCATAAAACATTATATAGAATAAACAATAACATGTAATTTTAAACATGACAATATATACAGTTTATACAATATATACAACACTAGATATGAAAACAATCTCAACAAATTTTGTTATATCTGGGCAATAAATTAACGTAAACAGTAATAAAGTTCAAAATAAGCGAGTAAAATTAACAGCGTTGAATCCTTTGTCTAAAAATTATTTAATTGCGCATGCGTACAGAGCCGAATGCGTTTTGGATTACTGCCGTTCCGTTCCGTACATCCAAATAAAACCGGGACGAAACCATCTCGTCCATAAAACATTTTATGTACATAAAATACATTTATGGCCATCAAGTGGTTGCATGTAAATCAAGAGTTTGAGTAGCTTGTTAAAACAAAATAAGAACAGACAATAGTGTGTTGTTAAATGGGCTTTTATTAAAGCCATAAAACATTATATAGAATAAACAATAACATGTAATTTTAAACATGACAATATATACAGTTTATACAATATATACAACACTAGATATGAAAACAATCTCAACAAATTTTGTTATATCTGGGCAATAAAACCGCCACGAATAAACCGGATAAACATCGGGTACTAAGCCCGGATAAAACATCTGGTACTAATCTAAGATAAAACATCGGGTACTAAGCCCGGATAAAACATCGGGTACTAAGCCCGGATAAAACATTGGGTAGTAAGCCCGGATAAAACATTGGGTACTAAGCCCACTTTATACATTGGGTACGAGTCTGGCTTATACATCAGCTACCATGACTGGATAATACATTGGGTATCAAGCCCGGAGAATACAATGGGTAACTAGCCCGGATAAACCTTGGGTTCAACAAATACACCAACCTCAGGTACTAGCCTGGATAAAGAAATGAGTACTAGGCGGCCCTCACAAACGTGGGCTAAAATCTGGACAAAAGGTATTAAGCACAGATAAGTACTGAATAACCCAGTGCCGACTAATCAGGTACTATTCCTGTATATACATCAGGTACCGAGCCTGGATTAATGTCCATTACTAAGACTGGTTACCTTTGGGTACCAAACCCGTAAAACAAAAAATAAATAGTACTTAGTTATAATAACCAATGAGAACAACATGGCCCAGCTAAATATCCAGACAAAAAACAGTACAATTTCTCTTATTAGATGGTTATTTCATAAATTGCCTTTAATATTACAAAAGGAAACCTTTTTTAATACGGTACCTCAATTATGATGAATTTAAATAACATATGTAATAAGATCTTGTTACAAACTGCATACGCAGTGCACCTTCAGCCTTTGGGCTCGAGACTCAAAATTTAAGCCTGTAGTTCGGTTATATCCAGTAGGATCAAATATCAAATTGACATAAATAGTGAATAATGCCTCTAAAAATGTGGCATTGTAAATAAACATAACAGAGATACTCAACTACTAGCGTTGTCTTTTATTCCTGAATGAAACAACAATTGCCCTCAGGTTAAAGAACAATTTCCGGTTCCCTGCTGCCGACAAATGTACTCCGTCTGGAGCGAATGCTGTTGACAGAGCGTTCTCCGCCCAAAACCCTTTCAGCCTCCACAGGCAAGAAGAAATTGTTGGTAAATCAATGTTCAATTGTCTATTCAGTAAGTCGACCTTTGTTGAATATATATTGAAATCCACAGGGTATCTAGATATTCTAGTTGACTTAACCCTATATAACGTTTGTAGCGCTACCACTTCACTAATGTTTAATATGTACTTGATAGAATCAACAAGATCCGTTATTCTAGCAGCTGTAGCTAATGGCTCGCAGTCAAATAGATCGTTGGTCCCTATACACAATATAACCAAATCCGGGTTCAAATCTTTAATAATGTCTAAACGGGCCCTTAAATCGTGTACCTTGGCACCCGGAAACCCACGATAGTGAATCGATACTTCACCTGGCGTTAAATTCAGTAAAAATGTCAAGTCCGACGATTCCCTGATAAATGATTCGAAACGTTTGACGAAAGAATGTCCGAAAATTAACACACTGAAAACCATGACGCCATCTTGTCGATCCGAGACAAAGGAATTGAACAGAAACGTAACACAAAATGTAAATATCACAAAAAATCCAATTTACTATGGAATGACACTTCGCCGTACGTTAGAATATAGTACTATGAAACGATGAACACAAATATATACACAATAAAATTAACGTAAACAGTAATAAAGTTCAAAATAAGCGAGTAAAATTAACAGCGTTGAATCCTTTGTCTAAAAATTATTTAATTGCGCATGCGTACAGAGCCGAATGCGTTTTGGATTACTGCCGTTCCGTTCCGTACATCCAAATAAAACCGGGACGAAACCATCTCGTCCATAAAACATTTTATGTACATAAAATACATTTCTTCTTCCAATATTGTATTATATCCCGATCTGGGGCATTGTCGTACAGATGAGCTCACTTCACACGAGTATTTGAAATGTATTCGTTTAACCGTACGTACGGCTGATTCTCGTATGCATTACCGTTGCACATACATGCGTTGCGTGTATATCTATTTAACTGATCACCGATATTGAAAAATCATAGACAACTATTTTAGGCAGATTCTAGAATAATTTACCTATTGCGCTGTTTAAGATTATAAATTAAATAAAATGTTTATTGGTCAATATTGTGAAATAAATTTTACATGATACAATACTGCCCGAGCGAGCTTTATTTTAAATAAAAAAAAATGCGATGTGCACGGCCTATGTTATAATGTCTGCGTTTTGTGCATATTGAATTATACATTAATTTTCAACTATGAGAATGTAAATCGTCCTAGACGTTTATATTTTGCTTATCCGTTAACATTGTGATCGTCACATGAAGAAACTTAAGATTGACAGAATTCCATAAGCATACTCTCACGTTTCGCAGTAAACTGGACAATATTGTTCTGTTTATTCAAATTTAAGATACATAGTTTTATTTTTATAAGATATGTAGGTCAACTACATAAATGTAGCCTAATCACATGACACGGCCCTTTATTCTATAATTAACATTGTTTTTTTACTTGCAGCGATCAATAAATACTTTACTGTCTTTTATAGTGATATGCACCATCACCAAGTATGCAAATGAGAACCAATCGCAAAACTTTACGTGTGGTTTTAATTGCGTAACTTTTCATAACTTTAATTATCGATTTTGATTGTCCGTGTAGTTTCAAACATTATTGGCAAATCGGCATTAACATACCTTTGGCCACAAACACAATAATTACAATATACAGTTGGCCAATTAAATATATACAATACAAAATAACATTGTTTTAAACTATATAGTGCATGTTTACAAATGCAATATTAAGAGTACTAGTAACATAAATGTGTAGATGAGAGTATGAAAATGTATGAGAAATAAGCATTTGAAACAAATTAAAATGTATCTATATTTAGATATGTCGTCCTGTGAAGTTAATGTAACCATAATGACATATAATATTAAAAAAAATGTTATCTGGTAACCATGTTATATTGCATAATATACTCTTCATTTCCACTTTGCCGTGATTACACTTAGTAATATATTTACAGGTAATTATCATGACAATTCACTTATTATACTAGGATTAAAAATTTGATATGTTTAAATAATAAGTAAACCATGTTATATTGCATAATATACTCTTCATTTCCACTTTGCCGTGATTACACTTAGTTTGGAACATAGTTATACAAAAGAAATGAGAAAATCGCACAATTAACCAGAAAACATAAAAAAATAATTTCTTTTTACAGCTTAGTAAAACTTCGTTACTAAAACGATTTAGGGCCTTTAATTAATACCGTCCTCTTAAAATTACAAGATATTGTGCACTTTGGAATTGCCAAATGTAAGATTAGTTATATTTTCAAGTGGGTTTAATTCTGGAGTATGTAATACTATCTATTTTTTTTATTTTAAATCATATAGTTATATTTAATTATAAAGCATCCGCTCGCAAATTATTTACGAAATGTTATCATATATTAACAGTTATATATGTAAGCGGTTATCGTCAAATCTATAAATTGAAATGTTTTGAAAACAATTTAAATCAAGAGGTGAATATCGTTTTTCCTGCTAACAACAAAGTACATTATTTCTGCTGAAATAAAGAAATAATCATAAATTAACAATTGAAATAATAAGTTATACTTACATCAACGAACATGACTTTGGTCCCGGATGCTACAGAAACAACTTCGTTCCGCACACCATCAATAACAACAAATACCAGGGCGCCCACAAGATCTAGAAACCACATCTTTCGAATTGGAATAGTTGTACTTCAATACTTCTAAGCGATCAGACTATGACTAAATGACATGTCCAGTAAGTCTCATTAATACTGTCCAAAATGAAGCTCTCGACAAATCGAGCGTATCCATTGGTTTGGATCCGAAGGAGGCCCAATAAAGGGTAAAGCATAATTTATGCAGACTTTAAGGTGTAAATACATATTTTCAAGTACGGACTAAGAAGGGAAGGGGCGGGGGCTACAGTTTTAAGACATGATTTAATAATTAGTAGTGAATTCTTAATTTGAGTCTGATCAAGATGTACATACAGATATACAAAACATTTAATTTACATATTGTCATTCCGTATTATAAAAAACTATAAAATTCATTATCACACACAGCTTAAAAACAAATAATATTATATTGACATATGTTCAAATAAATATGTTGCATAATACTAAATTAAATATAATACTAAGCTATTTATGCATAATTTATAAAATAATCACAAGACAATGAATTAAAATGAAACACATTAAGACAAGATGAGCATATTTACAATATAAGTTGATATTTACTAAAAATAATTGACGTCTCTGTATGATGATGAGCAGGTTTTGGCACATGTTTTTATCATGACTGGGTTTGTAAAAGAAAACAGTATTGTTCAAGATCATTGTAAGTATGAAATGCTACGACACGTATTAATATTATTGTATTAGTTGGAGATCATCTAAAAATGTTCTTAATACTTTTAATAGAATTTGTACCAACATAAATTCCATAGATCTATATACTTAAGAACCATCTAGATGAATTGATATAATACAGAAAATGCACTTTCATTTAAAGAATATTTTAATGAAAAGTAAATGTGTGTTATTTATTAATTATGTCTCTTCATAACTTCATAACTACGTACACTTGAAGTGTGCAAGGTAAATAAAGAGTATGGACTGTTATGTTGTGTTCTATAATACAAAATATAAATGAGAGATGTGTGAGAAAATAATTTTTGTTTGAATTATTTACATTGCTTTACTATAAAGTTTATCTTTAATATAACATATTTATATAGTTTTTAATGGATTTTACATAAGTTATCAACTTATAAGCCATCGTTTAACCATCTTTAAAACCTACTCTTAAAAAAAATTAAAGCACGGGCCTCATTAACATAATCACAAATTATGTAAACCGTTATACCACAAACCATTGTGTAATATTACGTAATGTTTCAGCCGTTGTCCCCTGTATATATCAAGACTTGTGTCAACATCCGGGACAATACTGCCTTCAAAGGATCCTTATCAGTATTTTATGGCACTTAGCTCAGTGGGAAATCCATATTTTTAGTGTGATCAAAAGACAACTTCTTTTATCCTTATCTTTTATTATGCAAATAACAAAGGAAATCGACAAATGAATCAGATCTCATGCTGGTTTACACATAGTCAAACTTCTATATTTGGAAGTATAAAAAATATAATATATATATTATATAATCTTTCAATTGTTTTTTTAATTTGAAGTTGAAAATATACAATTACAGGCTCTTCTTTAGTAGTATTTATTTCTTGAATAACATTTAAAATAATCAATCCAGATTGTTTAAACAAATATTCATACTAGAAGGAAGTCATGCATATTTTGCTGTAACCCACAAGGAGTGTGCTTGATAATCTCCGAATTTGACCCTTTTGTAGGTTTTCAACTTCTTATATTAAAATAATGCCATTTCCTTTATAACTAATCACAATATTATGTTTTATTCAACATACTAAAATAAGATAAACTTTTAAATACAAGTCGAGTATCTGATCACCTTAACCACTTAAACATTTTATAAATGCATTTATAAATAAAAAAATTATACTTTCATCAACATTTTTAAAGAATTTTTTTTATTTGATTTCTTGCACTTTATTTATTATGTAAAACATTAGGTGTACCACTACATGCTCTAGATTATCTTATCCCTGACTGACGATCATCAGATTATCACACCTTTAAACAATAGGTCCAGCTGAGCGCTTTATTAGTCATGTCTTGGGGACATATACAATACATAATATATTGCGTGAAAACACGGGATGTCATTTATTATGTCCAATAAACAGGTTATTAGTATAATCACTGGTTAGAAATTATCACCTTTCTTATAATTAGAAAATTGTACATGATTGTGATTTATTTTCTTAAATCCTCTCGGATAATGTTAATAAACACTGTATGCTGCTTTGCATATATTTATTGTTATTTGACTATAAATTGTATGTTTGCAATTTAATGTCAATAAAATATGTTATGTTATGTATAATCACTGGTTACTTTGTCAAGGAGCTTCCTATAAACAATCCTATCAAGCCAGCCAGGTGGGGGAGGACAAGGACCCCTGGCCCCAACCTGGAAACATGTCTGAATATAGTTTATTATCTGTATAGTATGCAATTGGCATCGTTCAGACAAATATAAGCATAATAGTATGTATACACACTATTATAATATTAGGTCCATTATGTTAGCATACGAACGAGTAGAACTAAAAAAAAAAAAAAAAAAAAAAAAATTTATTTCGATTCTTACATCTCTTATACTCTGCGTTTTATAACCAATCGTCGTACAAAATGTTTGCCAACTATAGAATGTTTGTAAGCTGGTGGTTTGAATGGCTTGAAATGGATTGTGAGTACCTTTTGCAATCAGAAAATATTGGCTATGACCAATAGGGGAGAAAGGGGCTAGTTGGTACACTTTTCACATGTTTGCGTACAGAACCATCATTTACTTGAATAATCAGCTCAGACAAATATCGTGCGTAAGTTTGATCTTTGTGGGATACAATAGTGTATAATAATGTTTCATATTCCAAGAGTGCGGCCAAAAAAAACCAACTATATGTACGAGGCTAGTGAAATCCAACAACTACGCCCCAATGAAATGTTGGTTTTGTTTACCCTCGCCACCGGTATAACCCGTATGGGCGAGCTTAAAACTAGCACCAACCGTCGTCAGAAAATAATATCATTCAGTTAGATGTTCCTTGATTATATACGCAAAATTGCACCACATACGATATACAATTTAACAATATTCCGAGGGATTATACTCTCGGACCCGAGCAGTTTTGAGCCTACACATTAAAAAACCTAGGTATACGCCCCTGATTTTACTAACAAATGTTAAATCTTCACAGCTAATCAAAGCACGGACCCTATATTAGGGTCCGTGATCAAAGGTAGATTTATATTTCCACAAAAGATACTCTTGGCACTTTAGTTTCATTTTCTAATTTCAAAGTTTAGTAATATTTATAATTGTCTAATATATAAAATCCCGGTAGATTCTAGATCTAGTAGAAATCTAGCTATATCTGGAAAAATTAAGTTTTATATCTAAAGAGACTAAATTGATTTGAATTTGCACCAATTATAAGCAATATTTTCATAGATCTACATACAATTATATGAGACTGATGTTAATTTGTTGTTTTTAAAAGGCATAATTAATATAAGTTAATAAGACACCGATTGTAAACTTACAATATTTACCGGTGCAGACGGAAATATACGATGTTGCACGACTTGGACTAGTTCATTATTTAACAAATATATTTTATGTCAATTATGATTTCTATATTAATTAATGCTGACTTCTTAGACCCTGCCCTTGGATATTCGATCTAATTATTTAATTAGATTAATAATGTATAAAATTTACGTTGGCAGTTAGTACGTTTCTCAGTGAGATGACCATATATGGAGTCACCCCTATTATTACACAATGGACTCGTCGCAGACACACCACACTATCAACACAGTTATGATCGGTTAGCGATACCATGCGGTGTTAACTCGTGTAAAGTTTATAGATAAGCTTAAAATATTTAATTGTGTTCTTTAATCAGCTCTACTCTTCTACATTTGATGACGGAAACTAAGGTAATGTGGCATTTTTTCAACTTTTCTTGTTTTTGTCTTTTGCCTGAACATAAATTTAGAAATATGTTAGTTTTGTTTATTTAGAATTGATCAGTTTTTTTTTGTTTATGTATGTATTATTCTTATAACTCTATCTCTTTATTTCATCCTTCTAAATTTCTTGAAAACCCTTTGTTAAACATTGATAACACATACTCATGTTTATTATGTTGGTTACAAATATGCTTAATGCTATTATATGCCCGAATAAACTTTATGTTATGTATTAGACAGAAATTTCTTCAAAACACGGATTATCTCTATATTTACCGTAGCTAGGTGTTGTGTAGGATGCACGTTAACATATAATAGAATTAAATAAGATGTACAGGTGTCCGTGATACTTACTTTAACAGTCAGTCAGGGGCGTAGCATGAGCTCGAGGGGGAGGGGCTAGACTAGTATGCTGTCTGATAAGCGGCTTTTTTAATTTCTGGTATTATCTGTAAACAACAAGATTGGGTTTGTGTATGTATGTTTTAATGTTTTTTATGTATGTCTCATATTAAAAATTAAAAATATCATCATAATATATAAAAATATGCAGTCAGTCTGACAATTTAAACAGTTAGACAGTTAGAATTTGACAAATATCCTTTGAAAACCATCTAATTATTAATAAAAATTGTGAAATCACTAATCAGGTTAATCTATACTGTATACTTAAAACTACCTAGAGGAATTAATATTATGCCGTTGTACTTTGCATAATTACATGAAATTAGTAATATAATATATCTGTTTTTTAAAAAGTAGTTAAGTGTGTGTATGTGTAATGTTTAAATAGATATGGTTATGATATGGTATGAACACAAACATACTTGTCCTTATTGGTTTGAAAGAATATCTGGAGCTTTTCCTGCAAATATTTTATAATGTAGAAATGCATTATAGGCAGTGTCTAGAACAACGTCAGTTAATCAAATCGAACTAAATTGCTCATATTGGGTATTGCCAGTAATACCTTGCAGATAATCATCACCTTAATGAGTAAATTTCTGGCAACACTTACACTATATCAGTGTCTTCATGACAGGGCATGCATCACATGTGCACCAAAATAAAGTGCCTGATTGTTGATGTTCATATTCATCACTTTTATCACTTTGATCAATTAATTCTAATTAATCATCATTATATTCTGGCTCCCATTGATACCCAGCCCTATACTTAATGTAGATAGATCCTCATTTTCGTCAGACGTCATTATAAGTTTAAATTAATCAGCAAAATGATAAACAATTACTGTATATAAAGTATGCAAGGTATTCTGTGAGAAGTGCCCAAATGACGTCACAATACACCGGTTAATCTGGTGAATCTGGTGAAAGGGGCAGTTATTTAGCCACTGCTGGGAGGTAGTTAATTAGGATTTTATTACTGTTACAGATTGGATGGTCATTATCAAGGTAGAGATTTAGATACACCTCAATGATTGTTATCAATTAAGACAAATAGTCAATTACCCAGGAATATCCCTTTAATCTTTGAATGTGGCTGTTGACAGCAGGTGACTGTATTGTTGGGTGACTTATGTTTGAGTTTGAATGTTGAAAGCAGGCAACTGTTTTGTGGAAAGCAGGTAACTGTATTGTGGAAAGCAGGTGACTGTATTGTGGGGTGTTATGTTTGAATGTTACTATTGTTAGATGGTAACTGTATTTTGGGGTGACTTATGTTTAAATATGGCTGTTGTTAGCAGGTGACTGTATTGTCAGGTGACTTATGTTTGAATGTTGCTGTTGTTAGCAGTTGACTGTTTTGCGGGGTCACTTATGTTTGAATAAGGCTGTTGTAAACAGGTGTCTGTATTTCCAGTTGACTAACATTTGAATGTGCCTGTTGTCAGCTGGTGACAGTATTGTGGGTAGACTAATATTTGAACATAGCTGTTGTCACTAGGTGACTGTATTGTTGGGTGATTAATATTTGAATATGGCAGGTGACTGAATTGCGGGACGACTAACATTTGAATATGGCTGTTGTCAGCAGGTGAACGTATCATGGGGTGACAATTAATCGAATGTGGCTGTTGTTCAAGTTCCTATATGGTAATATGTGAATAAGTTTTATTCCAATTAGACTGGATCTTTCTACACTTTTCTCAGATGCTATATAAGGCTGGACATTTTTGCATACTTTATGAGGTTTTTAATATTATACTTTAATAGTCACTCGTGTTACAATGGATTATATAATTTATGGTTATAGGATTTAATTAAATATTCTGTTGATTTATCTGTGCTCATTAAGTAACTTTCTACAAACTTTGGACTTATTCAAAAGGAACATTGGATTAAGCGGACATCTCAGATCAGAAAATTATTGGACTTTTAATTAAGAAATTGATTAAACTTTGTTGCTTCATATTATTGGTCAATACTATGTGTTGTTAATTTAAGAAATAGTTAAAAGTTAGTTGCTGTTAATTTCTTATTGAGTTTGTCGGAACATAATACTGTATGGGGTGACTTATGATTGAATGTAGCTGTTGTTAGCAGGTGACTGTATTGTTGGATGACCTATATTTGAATGTGGCTGTTGTTAGCAGGTGAGTGTATTGCGGGGTGACTTATGATTGAATGCAGCTGTCTTGAGCAGTTTAATAAACACAAAAAATTATATTTGTCCAAAGATTATTTCAAAGTAACATTTGTCTAGAAATGTATTAAATTACAATCTCAACAACATTTACATTTACTCCTTTGCCACATATGATAAATCATTAAAATGGGGGTTTCTACCAGTAGGGGACTTCTGTACTGCTTGCAATACTCTCATAGTCTTATTTTTATTGCCTTTGAAATTATCAGCTTGTGTTTGTATGCTAATATCAGTGTGATACACCATACACCGGATATTGGGAGCGTGCAAACAATTTTGTTTCTTAAATGTATTCGATTGGTAAAATACAGGACTTTTCTCAAAATGTTTTCGCGCGCAAACATTTTTTTCTATAATGTATGCATTTTGTATAATCAAGTACATTTTGTCAAAATGTTTGCGCGTGCAAACAATTTTGTTGTTTTTATGTATATGATTTGTAAAATACAGGACTTTTCTCAAAATGTTTTCGCGCGCAAACATTTTTTTTCTGTAATGTATGCATTTTGTATATTCAAGTACATTTTGTCAAAATGTTTGCGCGTGCAAACAATTTTGTTTCTTTAATGTATTCGATTGGTAAAATACAGGACTTTTCTCAAAATTTTTTCGCGCGCAAACAATTTTGTTGTTTTTATGTATATGATTTGTAAAATACAGGACTTTTCTCAAAATGTTTTCGCGCGCAAACATTTTTTTCTATAATGTATGCATTTTGTATAATCAAGTACATTTTGTCAAAATGTTTGCGCGTGCAAACAATTTTGTTGTTTTTATGTATATGATTTGTAAAATACAGGACTTTTCTCAAAATGTTTTCGCGTGCAAACATTTTTTTTCTATAATGTATGCATTTTGTATAATCAAGTACATTTTGTCAAAATGTTTTCACGCGCAAACATTTTGTTTCTATAATGTATGCATTTTGTATAATCAAGTACATTTTGTCAAAAATGTTTGCGCGTGCAAACAATTTTGTTTCTTTTATGTATACGATTTGTAAAATACAGGACTTTTCTCAAAATGTTTTCGCACGCAAACATTTTTTTTCTATAATGTATGCATTTTGTATAATCAAGTACATTTTGTCAAAATGTTTGCACGTGCAAACAATTTTGTTTCTTATATGTATTCGATTTGTAAAATACAGGACTGATCTCAAAATGTTTTCGCGCGCAAACATTTTTTTTCTATAATGTATGCATTTTGTATAATCAAGTACATTTTGTCAAAATGTTTGCACGTGCAAACAATTTTGTTTCTTATATGTATTCGATTTGTAAAATACAGGACTTTTCTCAAAATGTTTTCACGCGCAAACATTTTTTTTCTATAATGTATGCATTTTGTATAATCAATTACATTTTGTCAAAATGTTTGCGCGTGCAAACAATTTTGTTTCTTATATGTATTCGATTTGTAAAATACAGGACTTTTCACAAAATGTTTTCGCGCGCAAACATTTTGTTTCTATAAAGTATGCATTTTGTATAATCAAGTACATTTTGTCAAAATGTTTTCGCGCGCAAACATTTTTTTTCTATAATGTATGCATTTTGTATAATCAAGTACATTTTGTCAAAATGTTTGCGCGTGCAAACAATTTTGTTGGTTTTATGTATATAATTTGTAAAATACAGGACTTTTCTCAAAATGTTTTCGCGCGCAAACATTTTTTTTCTGTTATGTATGCATTTTGTATATTCAAGTACATTTTGTCAAAATGTTTGCGCGTGCAAACAATTTTGTTTCTTAAATGTATTCGATTGGTAAAATACAGGACTTTTCTCAAAATGTTTTCGCGCGCAAACATTTTTTTCTATAATGTATGCATTTTGTATAATCAAGTACATTTTGTCAAAATGTTTGCGCGTGCAAACAATTTTGTTGTTTTTATGTATATGATTTGTAAAATACAGGACTTTTCTCAAAATGTTTTCGCGCGCAAACATTTTTTTTCTGTAATGTATGCATTTTGTATATTCAAGTACATTTTGTCAAAATGTTTGCGCGTGCAAACAATTTTGTTTCTTTAATGTATTCGATTGGTAAAATACAGGACTTTTCTCAAAATTTTTTCGCGCGCAAACAATTTTGTTGTTTTTATGTATATGATTTGTAAAATACAGGACTTTTCTCAAAATGTTTTCGCGCGCAAACATTTTTTTCTATAATGTATGCATTTTGTATAATCAAGTACATTTTGTCAAAATGTTTGCGCGTGCAAACAATTTTGTTGTTTTTATGTATATGATTTGTAAAATACAGGACTTTTCTCAAAATGTTTTCGCGTGCAAACATTTTTTTTCTATAATGTATGCATTTTGTATAATCAAGTACATTTTGTCAAAATGTTTTCACGCGCAAACATTTTGTTTCTATAATGTATGCATTTTGTATAATCAAGTACATTTTGTCAAAAATGTTTGCGCGTGCAAACAATTTTGTTTCTTTTATGTATACGATTTGTAAAATACAGGACTTTTCTCAAAATGTTTTCGCACGCAAACATTTTTTTTCTATAATGTATGCATTTTGCATAATCAAGTTAAGTTTGTCAAAATGTTTGCGCGTGCAAACAATTTTGTTTCTTATATGTATACGATTTGTAAAATACAGGACTTTTCACAAAATGTTTTCGCGCGCAAACATTTTGTTTCTATAAAGTATGCATTTTGTATAATCAAGTACATTTTGTTTCTATAATGTATGCATTTTGTATAATCAAGTACATTTTGTCAAAATGTTTGCGCGTGCAAACAATTTTGTTTCTTTAATGTATTCGATTTGTAAAATACAGGACTTTTCTCAAAATGTTTTCGCGCGCAAACATTTTGTTTCTATAAAGTATGCATTTTGTATAATCAAGTACATTTTGTCAAAATGTTTTCGCGCGCAAACATTTTTTTTCTATAATGTATGCATTTTGTATAATCAAGTACATTTTGTCAAAATGTTTGCGCGTGCAAACAATTTTGTTTCTTTAAAGTATTCGATTTGTAAAATACAGGACTTTTCTCAAAATGTTTTCGCGCGCAAACATTTTTTTTCTATAATGTATGCATTTTGTATAATCAAGTACATTTTCTCAAAATGTTTTCGCTCGCAAACATTTTGTTTCTATAATGTATGCATTTTGTATAATCAAGTACATTTTGTCAAAATGTTTGCGCGTGCAAACAATTTTGTTTCTTTAATGTATATTCGATTTGTAAAATACAGGACTTTTCTCAAAATGTTTTCGCGCGCAAACATTTTTTTCTATAATGTATGCATTTTGTATAATCAAGTACATTTTGTCAAAATGTTTGCGCGTGCAAACAATTTTCATTATGTATGTTAAATAGGCAATAAAAGATGAAAAATTGAACCTCTGTTTGTTATTTTTGCCTTTGGAGGGTCACATATGTTAACCTCTTTTTTCTTTTTGTAAAATTTAGGTTAACATTTGTAACCCTAATTTGCTCATTTTGGGTACTAATAGAGGGAATTTGTGCAAATTCCCTTTTTAAAATAATGTTCGTTGTATGTCTTATTCATTTCATGGATGAGTGCCAGAATAGCATTTGTTTCATTGAAGCCGATTCACCGATCATTAATGCACCGACTATATATTAATCGCGATTAATTTCAAACAAAAGACAATGTACTGTTCCTTTAAAATGTATACGTAATTCTCTTTGTTTTGCTATGTATCGATCAGTAATATTGAAAATGCATAATATGTAAGAAAATGGTGGCCCGTCGTTTTATTAACAGTGTCCTAACGAAATATTTTCTTAATTGTTCAATCTTTTCTTTGTCTCCATTATATATGCAACGACTTGTAAATGTCATTTTTGGCGCGGAATGTTTACACATGTTTAACTATTACACAGCACCTTCGTTAGTTACTATAACTTTATAACTAACGAACACTTAACGAATGCTTCAGGTTATGAAAATAACGATATCGTTAAAAATGCTTGCGGGCTCGTTACGTTGTCGTAAATGTTGTCGTTGCTGGAAACTTAACGAAAGCTACTGGTTACTAACCCTCGGTTCGTTTTCCTGGTGTAAGGGAGATAATCAACTCAGAAGAAACAACTTAAACAAAAGCACAAATCAAGGGAGATAAGTCTAGATAATTCAACTGGAAGGCTGAGCATGACAAATGGTACCATTTTTCTGAGCTGATATACCAAAGGATTCCAACGGAATATGTGGACGATGCACAGGTTAGACACAGAACAATAGGGCTTATTGATGAATCTATCTTACCTGGAAGGGTTGAAAACATTTTCAGGAATCCTATCAATATCCATGGTCTTACAAATTACTTTCGAAAACTTCAATCGTTTGATAGTCTTCAATTGATCTGAAAAGAATATCCAAACATGATTTTTTTTTCGTTAATTGAGTACATTAAGGCCTCACTTAAAGATCACGTCGTAACTGGGACCCCCCCCCCCCCCCCCTGTTATAAGACCGGGATTGTTAACGATACATAGTCTTATTTATTTGAAAACCTTTAGTTATAAATACGAGACAATCGGTAGTAAACGCCTGCTCATACATATGTACTCCACAACACTGCATTGTCACTTTTGTTACATGTTTCCGAAACCGGTATTTTCTATCATGACGTAATCGCCGTTAGCGCTAGCATACATATACCTGAGTTAGCGCTAGCATACATATACCTGAGTTAGCGCTAGCATACATATACCTGAGTTAGCGCTAGCATACATATACCTGAGTTAGCGCTAGCATACATATACCTGAGTTAGCGCTAGCATACATATACCTGAGTTAGCGCTAGCATACATATACCTGAGTTAGCGCTAGCATACATATACCTGAGTTAGCGCTAGCATACATATATCTGAGTTAGCGCTAGCATACATATACCTGAGTTAGCGCTAGCATACATATATCTGAGTTAGCGCTAGCATACATATATCTGAGTTAGCGCTAGCATACATATATCTGAGTTAGCGCTAGCATACATATATCTGAGTTAGCGCTAGCATACATATATCTGAGTTAGCGCTAGCATATACATATACCTGAGTTAGCGCTAGCATACATATACCTGAGTTAGCGCTAGCATACATATACCTGAGTTAGCGCTAGCATACATATACCTGAGTTAGCGCTAGCATACATATACCTGAGTTAGCGCTAGCATACATATACCTGAGTTAGCGCTAGCATACATATATCTGAGTTAGCGCTAGAATACATATATCTGAGTTAGCGCTAGCATATACATATACCTGAGTTAGCGCTAGCATACATATACCTGATTTGACTCATGTTTTTGCCTTTCCAGTAAACGTTTAAGAAAAGATACAATGTATTGTTCAGTGCGTCTAGGAATGTCGGGATATTGGCTCAGTGCGTCTAGGAATGTCGGGATATTGGCTCAGTGCGTCTAGGAATGTGGGGATATTGGCTCAGTGCGTCTAGGAATGTGGGGATATAGGCTCAGTGCGTCTAGGAATTTCGGGATATTGGCTCAGTGCGTCTAGGAATGTCGGGATATTGGCTCTGTGCGCCTAGGAATGTCGGGATATTGGCTCAGTGCGTCTAGGAATTTCGGGATATTGGCTCAGTGCGTCTAGGAATGTCTGAATATTGGCTCAGTGCGCCTAGGAATGTCGGGATATTGGCTCAGTGCGCCTAGGAATGTCAGGATATTGGCTCAGTGCGTCTAGGAATTTCGGGATATTGGCTCAGTGCGTCTAGGAATGTCTGAATATTGGCTCAGTGCGCCTAGGAATGTCGGGATATTGGCTCAGTGCGTCTAGGAATGTCGGGATATTGGCTCAGTGTGCCTAGGAATGTCGGGATATTGGCTCAGTGCGTCTAGGAATTTCGGGATATTGGCTCAGTGCGCCTAGGAATGTCGGGATATTGGCTCAGTGCGTCTAGGAATGTCTGAATATTGGCTCAGTGCGCCTAGGAATGTCGGGATATTGGCTCAGTGCGTCTAGGAATGTCGGGATATTGGCTCAGTGCGCCTAGGAATGTCGGGATATTGGCTCAGTGCGCCTAGGAATGTCGGGATATTGGCTCAGTGCGTCTAGGAATGTCGGGATATTGGCTCAGTGCGCCTAGGAATGTCGGGATATTGGCTCATGGCGTCTAGGAATGTCGGGATATTGGCTCAGTGCGCCTAGGAATTTCGGGATATTGGCTCAGTGCGCCTAGGCATGTCGGGATATTGGCTTAGTGCGCCTAGGAATGTCGGGATATTGGCTCAGTTTTCACAATTTATAGTGCAGTTATTAACTCCCAATAACTTTTTTATTTATATGAATATCTGCATGGAATTTTCTGTATTGGTTAATGAAGATGGTGATTCTAATGTCGTCTTAGTCAAATTGATATGTTTTAACCATGACACGTCAAAAACGTCATAATTGGCTTTTAAATGATGCGTTGGAGAGACAGCCGTTTGAACAAGGTAGAGGAATAATGTTTGTCGATAATAAAAAGAATCCCATATGTAAATCAACACTCAATTATGTCTCAAATGTCAAAAAAATATAAAGTTATTAATTCAACATATAGACTGCATTCATTGAAGATACATTATGATTCAACTTTTGTAAAGAAATATTATTTTATCTGCGAAACCTTGCATTTGTTTAGTAAATACTCATACACTGCAGCGTTCAATGCAGGACTATACGTTAAAGCATCTTCTCCACATTACATAAAACGTAGCCATTTTAGTGGAAACGTCTAAAGCCATTTGTTAGCAGGCTAGTGTTTACCTTAAAGTTGTGCACTGTATACAACTGTATATTTATCATGGCGAGGGTGCAATCTGCTTGTCTATGGTGTTGTTATTTTATCGGAGGGGAATGTGTTGATAATATTAACAAAGATTTTGTATAGTGCTGTTAGATTGACCGCGAACAGGTGCATGAACTTTCAGGACCGATCCATGCCAGTTTAGGTAAGGAAATATTCTAGTGCGTAAAACTATTGTAACTGCTGTTTGGGTAACTTCTCTATCAAAACACAACCGCTGCTTTGTCTCTGTCAAGCTTACAGACAAACGCGAACATTTCAATACATCTGTTTTGAACTGTAATAGTGCAGGTAATATATTCATACGTTCGCAGTTACTAAAACATCACTATACATTAATATGAGTGTAACAAATATATAAACATTATGAGTGTAACAAATATATAAACATTATGATTGTAACAAATATATAAACATTATGAAACTTACCCATATCGAAGCCAGTCAGCTTGTCCGGATTTTCAAAGAAAAATCGGTCCCCAGTTCTAATCCTGCTAAAAGTGTCCCCTAAAATACACGCAAATGTGGGTCCAACTTGAGCTCCTTGTAACACTGTTTCCTGAACTCCACCAGAAAATAAATCTATATCATCTGGATGCCTGAAATGGGGCAAGACTATATATACATTGTTACGGAAAAGTGTTCTTTCGCCCCCAAACTGAAACGCAGTAAACACAGGGCGCGGGTACAGCCCTCATCAGCCAAAGAAACATTTCAAACACACTGTCTCTTATTCTGCAATAATAACTCACCTAATATAGTATATTTAATATCTATCATAATGATTAACAAACAACGTTTGAGATTTAACTCAAACTCAACATTTTAGTAACTCGATGATATGGCAAGTGTGGTTTATCATCATGACATGGCAAGTATGAGTGGAGTTTATCATCATGACATGGCAAGTATGAGTGGAGTTTATCATCATGACATGGCAAGTATGAGTGGAGTTTATCATCATGACATGGCAAGTATAAGTGGAGTTTATCGTCATGACATGGCAAGTATAAGTGTGGTTTATCATCATTACATGACAAGTATAAGTGGAGTTTATCGTCATGACATGGCAAGTATGAGTGGAGTTTATCATCATGACATGGCACGTATAAGTGGAGTTTATAATCATGACATGGCAAGTATAAGTGGAGTTTATCGTCATGACATGGCAAGTATGAGTGGAGTTTATCGTCATGACATGGCAAGTATAAGTGGAGTTTATCATCATGACATGGCAAGTATGAGTGGAGTTTATCATCATGACATGGCAAGAATAAGTGGAGTTTATCGTCATGACATGGCAAGTATAAGTGTGGTTTATCATCATGACATGGCAAGTATAAGTGGAGTTTATCGTCATGGCATGGCAAGTATGAGTGGAGTTTATCATCATGACATAGCAAGTATGAGTGGAGTTTATCATCATGACATGGCAAGTATGAGTGGAGTTTATCATCATGACATGGCAAGTATAAGTGGAGTTTATCGTCATGACATGGCAAGTATAAGTGTGGTTTATCATCATGACATGGCAAGTATAAGTGGAGTTTATCGTCATGACATGGCAAGTATAAGTGTGGTTTATCATCATTACATGACAAGTATAAGTGGAGTTTATCGTCATGACATGGCAAGTATGAGTGGAGTTTATCATCATGACATGGCACGTATAAGTGGAGTTTATAATCATGACATGGCAAGTATAAGTGGAGTTTATCGTCATGACATGGCAAGTATGAGTGGAGTTTATCGTCATGACATGGCAAGTATAAGTGGAGTTTATCGTCATGGCATGGCAAGTATGAGTGGAGTTTATCATCATGACATAGCAAGTATGAGTGGAGTTTATCATCATGACATGGCAAGTATGAGTGGAGTTTATCATCATGACATGGCAAGAATAAGTGGAGTTTATCGTCATGACATGGCAAGTATAAGTGTGGTTTATCATCATGACATGGCAAGTATAAGTGGAGTTTATCGTCATGGCATGGCAAGTATGAGTGGAGTTTATCATCATGACATAGCAAGTATGAGTGGAGTTTATCATCATGACATGGCAAGTATGAGTGGAGTTTATCATCATGACATGGCAAGTATAAGTGGAGTTTATCGTCATGACATGGCAAGTATAAGTGTGGTTTATCATCATGACATGGCAAGTATAAGTGGAGTTTATCGTCATGGCATGGCAAGTATGAGTGGAGTTTATCATCATGACATAGCAAGTATGAGTGGAGTTTATCATCATGACATGGCAAGTATGAGTGGAGTTTATCATCATGACATGGCAAGAATAAGTGGAGTTTATCGTCATGACATGGCAAGTATAAGTGTGGTTTATCATCATGACATGGCAAGTATAAGTGGAGTTTATCGTCATGGCATGGCAAGTATGAGTGGAGTTTATCATCATGACATAGCAAGTATGAGTGGAGTTTATCATCATGACATGGCAAGTATGAGTGGAGTTTATCATCATGACATGGCAAGTATAAGTGGAGTTTATCGTCATGACATGGCAAGTATAAGTGTGGTTTATCATCATGACATGGCAAGTATAAGTGGAGTTTATCGTCATGGCATGGCAAGTATGAGTGGAGTTTATCATCATGACATAGCAAGTATGAGTGGAGTTTATCATCATGACATGGCAAGTGGGGTTCATCATCATGACATGGCTAGTATAAGTGGAGTCTATCGTCATAACATGGCAAATATAAGTGGAGTTTATCATCAAGACATGGCAAGTGGGGTTCATTATCATGACATGGCTAGTATAAGTGGAGTCTATCGTCATAACATGGCAAATATAAGTGGAGTTTATCATCAAGACATGGCAAGTGGGGTTCATCATCATGACATGGCTAGTATAAGTGGAGTTTATCGTCATGACATGGCTAGTATAAGTGGAGTTTATCATCATGGCATGGCAAGTGGGGTTCATCATCATGACATGGCTAGTATAAGTGGAGTTTATCGTCATGACATGGCTAGTATAAGTGGAGTTTATCATCATGACATGGCAAGTGGGGTTCATCATCATGACATGGCTAGTATAAATGGAGTCTATCGTCATGACATGGCAAATATAAGTGGAGTTTATCATCATGACATGGCAAGTGTGGATTATTATCATGACATGACAAGTGGGGTTCATCATCATGACATGGCAAGTGGGGTTCATCATCATGACATGGCTAGTATAAGTGGAGTTTATCGTCATGACATGGCTAGTATAAGTGGGGTTCATCATCATGACATGGCTAGTATAAGTGGGGTTCATCATCATGACATGGCTAGTATAAGTGGAGTTTATCGTCATGACATGGCAAATATAAGTTGGGTTTATCATCATGACATGGCAAGTGGGGTTCATCATCATGACATGGCTAGTATAAGTGGAGTTTATCATCATGACATTGCAAGTGTAAGTTGGGCTTATCATCATGACATGGCAAGTGGGGTCATCATTATATGGCAAGTGTGGATTATTATCATGACATGGCAAGTGGGGTTCATCATTATATGGCAAGTGTGGATTATTATCATGACATGGCAAGTGGGGTTCATCATCATGACATGGCTAGTATAAGTGGGTTTTATCATCATGACATGGCAAGTGTGGATTATTATCATGACATGGCTAGTATAAGTGGAGTTCATCATCATGATATGGCTAGTATAAGTGGAGTTCATCATCATGATATGGCTAGTATAAGTGTGGTTCATCATCATGACATGGCAAGTATAAGTGGAGTTCATCATCATGATATGGCTAGTATAAGTGGAGTTCATCATCATGATATGGCTAGTATAAGTGTGGTTCATCATCATGACATGGCTAGTATAAGTGGGGTTCATCATCATGACATTGCAAGTATAAGTGGAGTTTATCATCATGACATGGCAAGTATAAGTGTGGTTTATCGTCATGACATAGCAAGTATAAGTGGGGCTCATCATCACGACATGGCTAGTATAAGTGGGTTTTATCATCATGACATGGCAAGTGTGGATTATTATCATGACATGGCAAGTGGGGTTCATCATCATGACATAGCAAGTGGGGTTCATCATCATGACATGGCAAATATAAGTGGGGTTCATCATCATGACATGGCTAGTATAAGTGGAGTTTATCATCATGACATGGCAAGTGGGGTTCATCATCATGACATGGCATATATAAGTGGGGTTTATCTTCATGACATGGCAAGTATAAGTGGAGTTTATCATCATGACATGGCTAGTATAAGTGGAGTTTATCATCATGACATGGCATATATAAGTGGAGTTTATCATCATGACATGGCATGAATAAATGTTGTTTTAGCATATTAGGCGCACTTTTTGCCTTGATTTACTTAAATGGTTGTAGATACGTTTTTGAATCAACGTGGTTGACCCTCCAATGGTAGACAGGAGAGGAGGAGTGTAGTGGTGTGGGTGTTCGATGACTGCCCTGTTAGCTAAGTCGATAGAACACCGTACTAGTGGGTTCAAGTCCTACATCGGACGACTTTCTCCCCTTGATTTACTTTATTTTTAAATACCTTCAAGCGAAAGGATATTTTACAGCAAATTCAATATGTTTCAGTATGTTGATACCTGTATGTTTGTCTGAATTTGTCTGCAACTTCCGCTGTAAAATCCCCAACAGCTGTTCCCGGATGTTGGAATTGTGTTTCTGTAATAACCGGAAATTGACAAAATTGGCGCCATTTGTTGTATGACGGAAGTCCATGGTCTCTTCCACGTTGAATGTTGACCGCAACCAGGTCGAAACTAACAGACTTTGTCCGATCAAGGAACAGCAGATTTCTGACCCCTTTACTGAACAACCTGAAACAGTGCAATAAATACTGTTGGTTTAACTTTACTGAACAACCTGAAACAGTACAATAAATACTGTTGATTTAACATTACTGAACAACCTGAAACAGTGCAATAAATACTGTTGGTTTAACTTTACTGAACAACCTGAAACAGTACAATAAATACTGTTGGTTTAACATTACTGAACAACCTGAAACAGTACAATAAATACTGTTGGTTTAACTTTACTGAACAACCTGAAACAGTACAATAAATACTGTTGGTTTAACTTTACTGAACAACCTGAAACAGTACAATAAATACTATTGGTTTAACTTTACTGAACAACCTGAAACAGTACAATAAATACTATTGGTTTAACTTTACTGAACAACCTGAAACAGTACAATAAATACTGTTGGTTTAACTTTGACTGAACAACCTGAAACAGTACAATAAATACTGTTGGTTTAACTTTACTGAACAACCTGAAACAGTGCAATAAATACTGTTGGTTTAACTTTACTGAACAACCTGAAACAGTACAATAAATACTGTTGGTTTAACTTTACTGAACAACCTGAAACAGTACAATAAATACTGTTGGTTAACCTTTACTGAACAACCTGAAACAGTACAATAAATACTGTTGGTTTAACATTACTGAACAACCTGAAACAGTACAATAAATACTGTTGGTTTAACATTACTGAACAACCTGAAACAGTACAATAAATACTGTTGGTTTAACTTTACTGAACAACCTGAAACAGTACAATAAATACTGTTGGTTTAACTTTACTGAACAACCTGAAACAGTGCAATACATATTGTTGGTTTAACTTTACTGAACAACCTGAAACAGTACAATAAATACTGTTGGTTTAACTTTACTGAACAACCTGAAACAGTACAATAAATACTGTTGGTTTAACTTTACTGAACAACCTGAAACAGTGCAATAAATACTGTTGGTTTAACTCTACTGAACAACCTGAAACAGTACAATAAATACTGTTGGTTTAACTTTACTGAACAACCTGAAACAGTACAATAAATACTATTGGTTTAACTTTACTGAACAACCTGAAACAGTACAATAAATACTGTTGGTTTAACTTTGACTGAACAACCTGAAACAGTACAATAAATACTGTTGGTTTAACTTTACTGAACAACCTGAAACAGTGCAATAAATACTGTTGGTTTAACTTTACTGAACAACCTGAAACAGTACAATAAATACTGTTGGTTTAACTTTACTGAACAACCTGAAACAGTACAATAAATACTGTTGGTTAACCTTTACTGAACAACCTGAAACAGTACAATAAATACTGTTGGTTTAACATTACTGAACAACCTGAAACAGTACAATAAATACTGTTGGTTTAACATTACTGAACAACCTGAAACAGTACAATAAATACTGTTGGTTTAACTTTACTGAACAACCTGAAACAGTACAATAAATACTGTTGGTTTAACTTTACTGAACAACCTGAAACAGTGCAATACATATTGTTGGTTTAACTTTACTGAACAACCTGAAACAGTACAATAAATACTGTTGGTTTAACTTTACTGAACAACCTGAAACAGTACAATAAATACTGTTGGTTTAACTTTACTGAACAACCTGAAACAGTGCAATAAATACTGTTGGTTTAACTTTACTGAACAACCTGAAACAGTACAATAAATACTGTTGGTTTCACTTTACTGAACAACCTGAAACAGTGCAATAAATACTGTTGGTTTAACTTTACTGAATTAGGTTGATCACAGACTTAAATACATGTCTGCGAAATTTTCCCCACTTGGGGTTAGAGCAAATCGACGAGGTTCATGACAGTAGCACGCTTTTTGATGCATTTACTGAGGAGAACAATTCATGGCGCGTAAATGAGGTATATATAAATCTCGATATCCATGTTGCTACGGTCAGCTTCAATAATGTCCTATAAGTTCTTCTTTCATTTGCTATCAACTAGTATCTAGAAAAAATATATTGAAGCAAAATTGGGTGATGCACTTTTGTTCAGTAGATCCCATCCACTCACATCCTGACTTGTCCTGCAACAAAATATATCAAGATGCTGGTGCTAGGATCGCGTGTCGGTGTTACCTCACATTCTATGACAAGGTTACTAGTATAGAGACGTAATTTTACTGTTACACATGAACATATACTCACATTCTATGACAAGGTTACCAGTATAGAGACGTAATTTTACTGTTACACAGGAACATATACTCACATTCTATGACAAGGTTACCAGTATAGAGACGTAATTTTACTGTTACACACGAACATATACTCACATTCTATGACAAGGTTACCAGTATAGAGACGTAATTTTACTGTTACACACGAACATATACTCACATTCTATGACAAGGTTACCAGTAAAGAGACGTAATTTTACTGTTACACATGAACATATACTCACATTCTATGACAAGGTTACCAGTATAGAGACGTAATTTAACTGTTACACACGAACATATACTCACATTCTATGACAAGGTTACTAGTATAGAGACGTAATTTTACTGTTACACACGAACATATACTCACATTCTATGACAAGGTTACCAGTATAGAGACGTAATTTTACTGTTACACATGAACATATACTCACATTCTATGACAAGGTTACTAGTATAGAGACGTAATTTTACTGTTACACATGAACATATACTCACATTCTATGACAAGGTTACCAGTATAGAGACGTAATTTTACTGTTACACATGAACATATACTCACATTCTATGACAAGGTTACTAGTATAGAGACGTAATTTTACTGTTACACATGAACATATACTCACATTCTATGACAAGGTTACCAGTATAGAGACGTAATTTTACTGTTACACAGGAACATATGCTCACATTCTATGACAAGGTTACCATTATAGAGACGTAATTTTACTGTTACAATCGAAAATATACTCACATTCTATGACAAGGTTACCAGTATAGAGACGTAATTTTAATGTTACACACGAACATATACTCACATTCTATGGCAAGGTTACCAGTATAGAGACGAAATTTTACTGTTACAATCGAAAATATACTCACATTCTATGACAAGGTTACCAGAAAAGAGACGTAATTTTACTGTTACAATCGAAAATATACTCACATTCTATGACAAGGTTACCAGTATAGAGACGTAATTTTACTGTTACAATCGAAAATATACTCACATTCTATGACAAGGTTACCAGTATAGAGACGTAATTTTACTGTTACACACGAACATATACTCACATTCTATGACAAGGTTACCAGTATAGAGACGTAATTTTACTGTTACACACGAACATATACTCACATTCTATGACAAGGTTACCAGTATGGAGACGTAATTCTACTGTTACACACGAACATATACTCACATTCTATGACAAGGTTACTATTATAGAGACGTAATTTTACTGTTACACACGAACATATACTCATATTCTATGACAAGGTTACCAGTATAGTGACGTATTTTACTGTTACACACGAACATATACTCACATTCTATGACAAGGTTACTAGTATAGAGACGTAATTTTACTGTTACACAGGAACATATACTGACATTCTATGACAAGGCTACCAGTATAGAGACGTAATTTTACTGTTACACACGAACATATACTCACATTCTATGACAAGGTTACCAGTATAGAGACGTAAATTTACTGTTACACATGAACATATACTCACATTCTATGACAAGGTTACTAGTATAGAGACGTAATTTTACTGTTACACACGAACATATACTCACATTCTATGACAAGGTTACCAGTATAGAGACGTAAGTGTACTGTTACACACGAACATATACTCACATTCTATGACAAGGTTACTAGTATAGAGACGTAATTTTACTGTTACACAGGAACATATACTCACATTCTATGACAAGGTTACCAGTATAGAGACGTAATTTTACTGTTACACACGAACATATACTCACATTCTATGACAAGGTTACCTGTATAGAGACGTAATTTTACTGTTACACACGAACATATACTCACATTCTATGACAAGGTTACCAGTATAGAGACGTAATTTTACTGTTACACAGGAACATATACTCACATTCTATGACAAGGTTACTAGTATAGAGACGTAATTTTACTGTTACACATGAACATATACTCACATTCTATGACAAGGTTACCAGTATAGAGACGTAATTTTACTGTTACACAGGAACATATACTCACATTCTATGACAAGGTTACTAGTATAGAGACGTAATTTTACTGTTACACACGAACATATACTCACATTCTATGACAAGGTTACCAGTAAAGAGACGTTATTTTTTCATGTTACACACGAACATGTACTCACATTCTATGACAAGGTTACCAGTATAGAGACGTAATTTTACTGTTACACAGGAACATATACTCACATTCTATGACAAGGTTACCAGTATAGAGACGTAATTTTAC
Source organism: Mactromeris polynyma (assembly GCA_032209605.1). Classification (NCBI taxonomy): domain Eukaryota; kingdom Metazoa; phylum Mollusca; class Bivalvia; order Venerida; family Mactridae; genus Mactromeris; species Mactromeris polynyma. The sequence goes on along the minus strand of JASFXZ010000002.1, from coordinate 24,656,004 downwards.
TGTTACACACGAACATATACTCACATTCTATGACAAGGTTACCAGTAAAGAGACGTTATTTTAATGTTACACACGAACATGTACTCACATTCTATGACAAGGTTACCAGTATAGAGACGTAATTTTACTGTTACACATGAACATATACTCACATTCTATGACAAGGTTACCAGTATAGAGACGTAATTTTACTGTTACACAGGAACATATACTCACATTCTATGACAAGGTTACCAGTATAGAGACGTAATTTTACTGTTACACACGAACATATACTCACATTCTATGACAAGGTTACCAGTAAAGAGACGTTATTTTAATGTTACACACGAACATGTACTCACATTCTATGACAAGGTTACTAGTATAGAGACGTAATTTTACTGTTACACATGAACATATACTCACATTCTATGACAAGGTTACCAGTATAGAGACGTAAATTTACTGTTACACACGAACATATACTCACATTCTATGACAAGGTTACCAGTATAGAGACGTAATTTTACTGTTACACACGAACATATACTCACATTATATGACAAGGTTACCAGTATAGAGACGTAATTTTACTGTTACACACGAACATATACTCAGGGTGCTTAGAGATTCCCGTTTCTGTGGACATACTACGCAGTGGTCTCCCTTTGATAAGTACAGAGACCTCTGTCATCGCATACATATTTATTATTAGCAGTATATTGTTATTATGGTTATTGTCTACGATTTGTATATCAGACGTTGACATTGTTCTGGAAAAAGTTCAGAGATTGAAGGTTTATTATTAAATGATGAAAATAACATGGTTATTTAACGACTGTATATTCAAAGAGTGACCGTCATTTTATTGCACTATTCACCATCACATGACATTTATGTAGGCAGTGATCACTTTACTTCTAATGGAGACAAGCTCTGTGCATTTGGATTCATTCCTGTTTTCATCCTGTGTAAATACATTAGCGGTACTAAAGATTGAAACAGATACGTACCCATCATTGACAACTCCTCTATGATGTACCAACCACCGAGCTAAACCTGCACACGAGTTGACGGTCAAATTAGGATTATTGAACGTATCTTCAATGTTTGACACGTGTTCTGTTTTATATTCAACGTCCAATAGAATTTGTGTGTCTGGAATCGTAGCATGCCCAAATCTGAACGCAGCAGTCCCGAAAGCGTTGGATGCGTGTGGATTGGTGTTTCTGTTGTACACCAAACGGAAATCTTCGGCAAGGTTAAGGTCGTAGTTTTTCATAGTTTCCGGTCCAAGCACTGCCGGGAGATATTCCGAGTACACAATGTTTTGCATGATGGCTATAACAATCTTTCTTGCCTCCTGAAACACCATTTCGTCCGTCCAATCAGGATTTATATTTAATAATTCCAATGCAAGTAGGTTATGTAGGCGTACAAATATTGTATGGAGAGTGGATAAGTTGGGTACCACTGTGACTCGCATATCACCTACAATGAAAGTGTACATGCATGTAGTTCCTGGAGCATTATAACTTATGGAAGCCTACTGAGACTTTCTAGAACATCGCTGCAAAAACCTCCACGGTACTAGGCGACGTCTAAGTGACGGGGTCAACTAGAACATCGCTTCAAACACCTCCACGGTGCTAGGCGACGTCTAAGTGACGGGGTCAACTAGAACATCGCTGCAAACACCTCCAAGGTACTAGGCGACGTCTAAGTGACGGGGTCAACTAGAACATCGCTTCAAACACCTCCAAGGTACTAGGCGACGTCTAAGTGACGGGGTCAACTAGAACATAGCTGCAAACACCTCCACGGTACTAGGCGACGTCTAAGTGACGGGGTCAACTAGAACATCGCTTCAAACACCTCCACGGTGCTAGGCGACGTCTAAGTGACGGGGTCAACTAGAACATCGCTGCAAACACCTCCAAGGTACTAGGCGACGTCTAAGTGACGGGGTCAACTAGAACATCGCTTCAAACACCTCCACGGTGCTAGGCGACGTCTAAGTGACGGGGTCAACTAGAACATCGCTGCAAACACCTCCACGGTGCTAGGCGACGTCTTAGTGACGGGGTCAACTAGAACATCGCTGCAAACACCTCCACGGTGCTAGGCGACGTCTAAGTGACGGGGTCAACTAGAACATCGCTGCAAACACCTCCACGGTACTAGGCGACGTCTAAGTGACGGGGTCAACTAGAACATCGCTGCAAACACCTCCAAGGTACTAGGCGACGTCTAAGTGACGGGGTCAACTAGAACATCGCTTCAAACACCTCCACGGTGATAGGCGACGTCTAAGTGACGGGGTCAACTAGAACATCGCTGCCAACACCTTCACGGTGCTAGGCGACGTCTAAGTGACGGGGTCAACTAGAACATCGCTGCAAACACCTCCACGGTGCTAGGCGACGTCTAAGTGACGGGGTCAACTAGAACATCGCTGCAAACACCTCCACGGTACTAGGCGACGTCTAAGTGACGGCGTCAAACATAAGCAAGACAAATATGGGATGCCTTCTGTGACGTAAGTGTATTTACATAAAATATTTTCGCTGTTCTTGTTTTATTGTTTTGAATCTGAATCAATGTAAAACAATGACCTTTGGTTATAATGAGGTACATAATATAAACCGTTCTCAATCTTTAAGCCGTTCATTCCGGTTCCAGAAACCCAAATTGCGTGTAATATTGTGTTTGTGCTTTCTATATATTATAAAACTTCATTACGGTATGATATAGTTACCTGCGGCGAAACAAAATGGCTGCCGCCCACCCTTGCATGTTGGAACTGGTTGCCATGGTAACAGATTGGTTGTGTCGTTTACTAGTAAAAGACCTGAAGAGTAGTAAGTGAACATGTTTGACTTACAAGTTCCTGTCAATGGGAAATTAAAAATATTATACTTATATTGATATATAAATGTATGTAAACTTGGAACTCTAACCGAACAATACACAAAATGATCCAAAATGGCGACGTTCGTATTCCAAATAGATTAATATTAACATTAAAAATGCTTTAATAACGTTAATTGTGTTCTAGTCCAAAGGGGAACACACATTACACAACATTCATACACACTGTCGTATTCATCTAATTTTAGAAATCAAAAGAAAACCATCTAGACACTTCCGAGAAAGCTTCGATAAAGCGTAACAACGAGTAGAAAGTTTTGATACTGTGTAACAACGAGTAGAAAGCTTTGATAAAGTGTAACAACGAGTAGAAAGCTTTGATACAGTGTAACAACGAATAGAAAGCTTTGATACAGTGTAACAACGAATAGAAAGCTTCGATACAGTGAAACAACGAGTAGAAAGCTTTGATACAGTGTAACAACGAGTAGAAAGCTTCGATACAGTGTAACAACGAGTAGAAAGCTTTGATAAAGTGTAACAACGAGTAGAAAGCTTTGATACAGTGTAACAACGAATAGAAAGCTTTGATACAGTGTAACAACGAGTAGAAAGCTTCGATACAGTGTAACAACGAATAGAAAGCTTCGATACAGTGAAACAACGAGTAGAAAGCTTCGATTAAGTGTAACAACGAGTAGAAAGCTTCGATACAGTGTAACAACGAGTAGAAAGCTTCGATACAGTGTAACAACGAGTATTAAGCTTCGATAAAATGTAACAACAAGTATTAAGCTTCGATAAAGTGTAACAACGAGTATTAAACTTCGATAAAGTGTAACAACGAGTAGAAAGCTTCGATACAGTGTAACAACGAGTAGAAAGCTTCGATACAGTGTAACAACGAGTAGAAAGCTTCGATACAGTGTAACAACGAGTAGAAAGCTTCGATACAGTGTAACCCACGAGTAGAAAGCTTCGATACAGTGTAACAACGAGTAGAAAGCTTCGATACAGTGTAACAACGAGTAGAAAGCTTCGATACATTGTAACAACGAGTATTAAGCTTCGATACAGTGTAACAACGAGTAGAAAGCTTCGATACAGTGTAACAACGAGTAGAAAGCTTCGATACAGTGTAACAACGAGTAGAAAGCTTCGATACAGTGTAACAACGAGTAGAAAGCTTCGATACAGTGTAACAACGAGTATTAAGCTTCGATAAAGTGTAACAACAAGTATTAAGCTTCGATAAAGTGTAACAACGAGTATTAAACTTCGATAAAGTGTAACAACGAGTAGAAAGCTTCGGTACAGTGTAACAACGAGTAGAAAGCTTCGATACAGTATAACAACGAGTAGAAAGCTTCGATACAGTATAACAACGAGTAGAAAGATACAGTGTAACAACGAATAGAAAGCTTCGATACAGTGTAACAACGAGTAGAAAGCTTTGATACAGTGTAACAACGAGTAGAAAGCTTTGATACAGTATAACAACGAGTAGAAAGCTTTGATACAGTGTAACAACGAGTAGAAAGCTTTGATACAGTGTAACAACGAGTAGAAAGCTTCGATACAGTGTAACAACGAGTAGAAAGCTTCGATACAGTGTAACAACGAGTAGAAAGCTTCGATACAGTGTAACAACGAGTAGAAAGCTTCGATACAGTGTAACAACGAGTAGAAAGCTTCGATACAGTGTAACAACGAGTAGAAAGCTTCGATACAGTGTAACAACGAGTAGAAAGCTTCGATACAGTGTAACAACGAGTAGAAAGCTTCGATACAGTGTAACAACGAGTAGAAAGCTTCGATACAGTGTAACAACGAGTAGAAAGCTTCGATACAGTGTAACAACGAGTAGAAAGCTTCGATACAGTGTAACAACGAGTATTAAGCTTCGATACAGTGTAACAACGAGTAGAAAGATTCGATACAGTGTAACAACGAGTATTAAGCTTCGATACAGTGTAACCCACGAGTAGAAAGCTTCGATACAGTGTAACAACGAGTAGAAAGCTTCGATACAGTGTAACAACGAGTAGAAAGCTTCGATACAGTGTAACAACGAGTAGAAAGCTTCGATACAGCGTAACAACGAGTAGAAAGCTTCGATACAGTGTAACAACGAGTATCATCACACAAGTATGAATTTTGATGCAATAAAACGACTCTGTATAGAAATATGGTAGACATGGAACTCTACGTGCTAAATGAGGAGATAATAATTGTACCATTTCTATACTTCCTGAGTGATTTCACACGCATATCTGATGATCCGTAAACGTTACTGGCATCAATATATGACGTCACTTCGTTGATTTGTTCTCGACCACCTTGTTAGTAAAATCATAAATCGATTAAACAAATTCTTATTTGAAATCTACTAATATATATAATACAATAAAGCATCAATAATAGGACCCCTGAAAACATCTTCTTATTGTGACGGTCTGAATATTGACGTTGAATAAAGAGCAAAACAGTGTAAATGGACTTAAACAGTTTGTTGTTAATTTCTAGGTCGTATGCAAGTGAGTTTTCACTGTAAGTATACAACACGTGTATTTATACGCTTAATATCAACATAGCAAGACGTGTATTTATACATGCTTAATATCAACATAGCAAGACGTGTATTTATACATGCTTAATATCAACATAGCAAGACGTGTATTTATACATGCTTAATATCAACATAGCAAGACGAAAATACTGGTTATGTGTAACATTGTAAATTGAATCAATGCAGCACATAAATGATTAAGTTGTGGGTAATATTGTATATAAAATACTCACTTTTTTCAGAATGTTTATTCCCAAACAAATGAATTCAAATAGATCACCCTGTTACATTTTTTTATCAATGATTTACAACATTTAACATGGAGATTAAAAATAAACGACTTACATATTTCACAGTTTGTACAGCGTGCAGGGGCGGATCTCGTGAACTTCATGCATCTTGAATTCCCGAAAAACTCGTCAGTATAATCCATCTTTATATTATAACATGCTTTGCTGAAAAAATGGTGTATTAAATCATTGCCTTTACGTTCTATATCACTGTTTCATTACGGAAATCGCCAGTTGCTACATATTGAACAAGTTAGTGTTGGTTGGAAAATAAGAACATGGTTCAGGTATATTCAGACCTTCGTGCATAAACTGGATCTCACGAGAGTCGTCATGTTTTATTGATATAATTAAACTCGTCGGTCAAAAACAATATCGCTCTTAGCATACAGGACAAAAACCTAGGCATGCAATCTGTACACGGTTTGTCCTTAACAAGGAATAATCCCCGTTTATTTTTTAAATTGCACGGCCATCGAAATAAACACAAATATTTAAGGACACCGTGTTGAATATCCGACATCTGACTGTCCAATCCGCAAGTAAATAACTTAACCAAACCTCGTGCACTTACAATGGACCTGAGAGTGTTCCTGGTTCTTGACAACAATTCAAGGCGCTGGAATGAGGCCCTGAAAATAATTGGAGAAATATTCAAGATTTTAATCTGAGCAGCAAGAACAGAATACAACCACATGTTATCAAGATAGTCGCTTGGATTGTTGTACACACTATTTGGTGACATTGTAGTAAGATATGTCGTACCTAACCCGCATCCATCCCCTACAGAAGAAGTACGGCACTTATTTGATGAACATTGATTAAAACGTAGAAAGCACTGTGTTCAGAAAACCCGTCTATTTGCATAGATAGCAAACGAGTGTAGCCAGTACGAGAACTAGCTCATTGAAGTTATCAGTCTAAACGAGAGTCTGTCCTGTAATACTACAGATTCTCCAATCATTCGACCGTACCTCTCAGTAACAAGTTATCCCTATCTCCCAGGAAAATTTTACTTGGGTTACCAGCTACACCAATCACCCTCGATAACTACAACTTGGGTTACCTGTTACACCAATCGCCCTCGATAACTACTACATGGATTACCAGTTACACCAATCACCCTCGATAACTACTACTTGGGTTACCAGCTACACCAATCACCCTCGATAACTACTACTTGGGTTACCTGTTACACCAATCACCCTCGATAACTACTACTTGGGTTACCAGTTACACCAATCACCCTCGATAACTACTACTTGTATTACCAGTTACACCAATCCCCCTCGATAACTACTACTTGTATTACCAGTTACACCAATCACCCTCGATAACTACTACTTGTATTACCAGTTTCAACAATCACCCTCGATAACTACTACTTGTATTACCAGTTACACCAATCACCCTCGATAACTACTACTTGTATTACCAGTTTCAACAATCACCCTCGATAACTACTACTTGTATTACCAGTTACATCAATCACCCTCGATAACTACTACTTGGGTTACCTGATACACCAATCACCCTCGATAACTACTACTTGTATTACCAGTTACACCAATCACCCTCGATAACTACTACTTGTATTACCAGTTACACCAATCACCCTCGATAACTACTACTTGTATTACCAGTTACACCAATCACCCTCGATAACTACTACTTGTATTACCAGTTACACCAATCACCCTCGATAACTACTACTTGGGTTACCTGATACACCAATCACCCTCGATAACTACTACTTGGGTTACCAGTTTCACCAATCACCCTCGATAACTTGTACTTGGGTTACCAGTTTCAACAATCACCCTCGATAACTACTACTTGTATTACCAGTTACACCAATCACCCTCGATAACTTGTACTTGGGTTACCAGTTTCAACAATCACCCTCGATAACTACTACTTGGGTTACCAGTTTCAACAATCACACTCGATAACTTGTACTTGGGTTACCAGTTTCAACAATCACCCTCGATAACTACTACTTGTATTACCAGTTACACCAATCACCCTCGATAACTACTACTTGGGTTACCAGTTACACCAATCACCCTCGATAACTTGTACTTGGGTTACCAGTTTCAACAATCACACTCGATAACTACTACTTGGGTTACCAGTTACACCAATCACCCTCGATAACTACTACTTGGGTTACCAGTTTCAACAATCACCCTCGATAACTACTACTTGGGTTACCAGTTTCAACAATCACCCTCGATAACTACTACTTGTATTACCAGTTACACCAATCACCCTCGATAACTACTACTTGGGTTACCAGTTACACCAATCACCCTCGATAACTTGTACTTGGGTTACCAGTTTCAACAATCACACTCGATAACTTGTACTTGGGTTACCAGTTTCAACAGTCACCCTCGATAACTACTACTTGGGTTACCAGTTTCAACAATCACCCTCGATAACTACTACTTGTATTACCAGTTACACCAATCACCCTCGATAACTACTACTTGGGTTACCAGTTTCACCAATCACCCTCGATAACTACTACTTGGGTTACCAGTTTCAACAATCACCCTCGATAACTACTACTTGTATTACCAGTTACACCAATCACCCTCGATAACTACTACTTGGGTTACCAGTTTCACCAATCACCCTCGATAACTTGTACTTGGGTTACTAACAAGAACGCGACTGATTCAGAGACATGAAGTTCGTTGTGCAATCGCATCCAAAGGAGGATTCGAGCTCACTTCCTCGGTTCAGGATTCTACCCCTGGACAAGTCTACCTTCCACTTTGTTGTTTGTTTTGTAGCTTACTGTGTGCAATTTTTTGGTAAAGTGTAAACTCACCATCAGATGTGGGTGTCGACACGATATCATGAGATAGAAATTGTCCGAATGCCATCACCATAACTACTGTCTTTGTATCTGTTTGTCTGCCCGTTCTCGCTTGATGTACAACGTTACTCACTGTTCGAGGACTGGGCAATGGCCGCCCGTCTACACCATACATGCGTGGAGCTCCAATGCCTTCAAAATGATGATAAACGTAAGAAAACTTCAGAAGAAGCGCGACAATAGAAACTATACACGGATCTAACTGAATGTCGATCTGTTTTAAACCGATTACCAAACGTTGTGGATAGATTCCTATCCCCATTGGATAAGAAAAAATATCAGCAGACCTAATTATTGTGCATAGCAATTCATCAAAATGTGCGCACTTATATTTTTAAACTTGTTCGCAGCAACTGGCAGCAAAATGAGTTCATTTTTAAAAATGTATTCCCGGTTTCCCGGTGAAAGAGACACCGAGACTGCCATTATCGAACTTGGCCGAGAGATTATGCCCACAAACATTTTCACCAAGTTTGGTAAAGATCGGATGAAAAGTCTTTGACTTAGAGAGCAGACATGGGTCATAAGTCCGAAGTGCCATGGCCGCCTGCCCGCCCGACACGGGTGATCCCATAATGCGTCTTGTTTTTCAAACGGGCGTATACAAAACTTCCAGTTTTTAGCAACCTGGTGCCTTTTACTAGTTTTGTCTGTTAGTAATTTGATTGAACAAGATTGTTTTAAACGGTTATACTTGGCAATGGTTCTTATTAATGATGTTTTAGACTATGTAACAATAATACTGGATGAAGCTTATTAAAAAAATAGGTTCTGATGAGCCAGATACATCTTTAAACTTTAGTAACATTTAAGTTTCTACCATCGGAATAGAAAGGCGGAAGATCACGTCTAAAAGCCATTTCTGCCATTCCCCACTCAGGATTTAGCAGGTTATTGCATCTACCGTCTATGGTACGGTAAGATGATGACGTCGCTACTGATGAACATGACGTCATTTCCGGACAGATATCTCCAATTATATCCCGGAACATATTCTGATGGGACGGACTTGATTGAAGCTCGGTTAAATCTCCACTACTCCTGAAGTAAAACAAACGTAATGAATTATACTGTCTGAAAGTGACGTCATTTATGCATGTCAACAATTGACGTAATGATGGTGTTTCTCACACGCTGTTGAGTCTGCTGCTAATAATTGCATATTAATTGGTAGTTTTTTTTGTACAAATGGTAATAAAACAAAATAATTATGATGAAATTCGGAAGGAGTTAAGTCCAATGTGTCCTTACTTTTCCAATACGGTACCATATATCGATGCAGAAACTATAATGTATTCATAAATACTCCTAGTTAATAGGCTTGAAATAAATATGACATTGTTCGTTTCGAAAATGTTATAAAGGGTGTTGTTTTTACTACAATGTACGTTAAATTGAGAGAAATTGCTTGGAAATATCAAATGTGTATTTTTCCACCACGTGACCCCTGAAATGTCACATGACAGAATGACGGAATATGTTCTAAGTGTCTAGTACCGTTAATTTTTTATATCGAAGTTTCATGCTTGTAATTAAGCCATAAATAGATAGAAAATCTCTTAATTACTTGATGTAATTCACTTATAGAATATGACCGGAGTCTTTCTGCAGTCCATGCTTGCAAATATTACAATGTACCCCCATTTTGCTACGTCGGGTGGAGATGAAATAAATATACAGGGTACGTTTGTGAAACTTGGTTAATCATTCTAGAAACCTTCCTGCACAGAGATTATCAAAACTTCAAATTTAATAAAACCGTCATTCCATTCAAGTGTAAGTGAATATATCTATATACTTACATTTCTGCTAACTTGTACACAACTTCTTGCATCATGAATCCATATTGTGTTATATGTTCTATGGTGCTTGATGATCCTGTAAAACATGAACATGTGTAAGTGTGGTATCAGATCCTGTACCACAGTATGTACACAGGTGAGATACTGGATCCTGTACCACTGTATGTACACAGGTGAGATACTGGATCATGTACCACTGTATGTACACAGGTGAGATACTGGATCCTGTACCACTGTATGTACACAGGTGAGATACTGGATCCTGTACCAATGTATGCACACAGGTGAGATACTGGATCCTGTACCACTGTATGTACACAGGTGAGATACTGGGTCCTGTACCACTGTATGTACACAGGTGAGATACTGGATCCTGTACCACTGTATGTACAAAGGTGAGATACTGGATCCTGTACCACTGTATGTACACAGGTGAGATACTGGATCCTGTACCACTGTATGTACAAAGGTGAGATACTGGATCCTGTACCACTGTATGTACACAGGTGGGATACTGGGTCCTGTACCAATGTATGCACACAGGTGAGATACTGGATCCTGTACCACTGTATGTACACAGGTGAGATACTGGATCCTGTACCACTGTATGTACACAGGTGAGATACTGGATCCTGTACCACTGTATGCACAAAGGTGAGATACTGGATCCTGTACCACTGTATGTACACAGGTGGGATACTGGGTCCTGTACCACTGTATGTACACAGGTGGGATACTGGATCCTGTACCACTGTATGTACACAGGTGGGATACTGGGTCCTGTACCACTGTATGTACACAGGTGAGATACTGGGTCCTGTACCACTGTATGTACACAGGTGACATACTGGGTCCTGTACCACTGTATGCACACAGGTGAGATACTGGGTCCTGTACCACTGTATGTTCACAGGTGAGATACTGGGTACTGTACCACTGTATGTACACAGGTGAGATACTGGATCCTGTATCACTGTATGTACACAGGTGAGATACTG